>OY856412.1:232511743-233111743 GCA_963693085.1 Alisma plantago-aquatica | reverse complement strand
ATTTTCACCCTGTCATGCATCCGCTCCCAAACGTGCTCCATCGGACGGCTTGCGTTTGATCATCTCATTTCTGGCTTGATCCGACGGCCAGGACATTGTCCCCTACCTCCCGCTCAACGCGAGATAGAAGTTGTTTCACGACAGTTCACCTCCCCGATCTCATTCTCCCTCTCCTTTGCACCATTTAGCAAGATTCTTCACCCTTTGAGATTGTCTCTTCACGGCGGTTCGAACGAGCCCTAGCTCATCACCCCTTTCTCCTTGGTGTCATTACTCCCAAATCGACCTCTCCCCTCCTCTCAAACCCGCGAGTTGCAGAGGCGACCTCGGTCCTTCTCCTACCTATTTAAGGGCTCGTTGAGCACCCTTAGGCCTCGAGACTTTGTCCTCCTCATCCAATTTCTCCTCAAAGAACCACGTAGACCCCGACCTGCTCAAGGTGGATCTCCGGCTTCTTTGGCATTATGCTCCCTCCTCCGGTCACCTCAGTCAAATTCTGGGCTAGGTAACCTTCCTTAGCTTCTCTTCTCTCTTTTTGGCTCTGTACCTTACCTCACGATGCGCCTGAACTCCCGGTCCTATAGACCAGTTTTGGGACTCCGACAGAGCTATGTGTTTATCTACACATGTGTTCATCCATCCTCGATGAGACCTTCCTTCTGCTTGACTTGGATCCGCGAAGCTAATCCCGATCTCAGTTGCTTACTTTGTCATGTTTTCGTGGTGGTTTTCCCTGATGATCCTCCCCTATTTCCCGGCCATATGGAATGCTATCCCTTCTCTTCTAAGCATGAGAGAACTCAGGCGCGCGTTCTTTGGGTCCGTGGGTGTATGGGGAGTCTAGTCCCAGTCTCGGTCGAAGGTCATGTGCCCAGACGCAAACTGGAGCAATGGAGCCCGAGCTCCGGGTTGCTCCCTCGCAATGGCCGAGGAAGGAGCAATCAGGGTCGGAAAAAGACCAAGATATCCAAGCCCCTCTATTGTGTCTATTAGTTAACCAGGGGTATTATCATCATTTTGCCCCTTGTTCTTCCTCTCGTGTGCAAACAATTGATAGTTTCAAATGACCATACTACACTCGTCGTTTTAATTGATTTGATTTGACGAGAAAGGGTATTTTAGTCATTTCATCTACTATTTACACCCAATTGCATTTTGATTTAATTACTGTCACACTATGGTTTCTTGCATTCTGATTAGTCGATTTTACTTAATTCATAGTAAATCGATCCATGGTCAGAAAAATGCAAATAAATAGTCAATGGAAAGGATTTTTCATGTAGAACCTGATTTTATGGTTTTTGAGTCAGATTTGGATTCATTTTTCGAATTTTTATTTGAATGCCTTTTTAAGTGTATAAAATGTTGTAAATACATAATTAATTCATTTTAAGTCCAAATTGTAAAATAAAATATGTTTTATTATTAAGGAGAATATGACTATTATATTGGACTAGGTTTTGAACCTTAAATCGTGGTTTTGTAAATAAGTTCCAAAATTAGGGTTTTTCATATACTTTATTCCTTAATATATACTAATACATGATAATGTTGTAACTAGGGAAATATGGAATGGTGATACTATCAGATTGGTGAATGTGATGGTAATTAATTAAAACATGTATGTGAATCCTATGTTAATGTATGTGAAGCCTTTTTTAGTATGTGACATCCATGATGAGTGTGAAATCTATGTGGAATGTATATGTGCAAATTACCAATCCTTCATTTGGGCTCTTATCCAACCCTACCCTAAAGATGTGCTAGCCTTGTTATCCTTCAATATTCCTTTATTTGACTCTTTACTTATTTGATGCTTTTGTTTCCATTATGACTCATCTGTTTGAATTATGTGAATCTTTCTATTGCCTATATAGGCTCATCTTTTTGAAATACTTGGAAACATTGTATATTGTTGTTGCTTATGTTGGCTCCTTTATTTCTTAGGTTTTATTCCCAATGCTATGTTGCAATCTTGTTGTACTTATCAATACTACCAAGTGACTATTAAGAATCACGTATTTTAGGCCAAATGACAATGTAGTGTACATGAGTACAAACCACCCATAGGGCACTGAGGTTTTAGTCCTCCTGCAAGGCACTGGGGTTTTAGTCCCCCTACCATTTTATATTAGGCACTGGGGTTTTAGTCCCCCTACCACTTTATAGGCACTGGGGTTTTAGTCCCCCTGCCACTGGTGAGGTCCGGTAGGTGCCTCACCCTACATTGAGATGACTTTGTGTCTTAATATATGCATGCTATGTGATTATTATTGTGGTGATTGATTGTGGCAGTTTTCTCTCTCTTATTCATATACTTGCCTCGTTTCTTTAGAAATCTCTTATTTTAGAGAATATTTTATATTACAATTCTTTAGATTAATTAGTTGTCCTATTTCTCTTCAATAACACATACCTTTATCTTTCTCTTGCTGGATGACCCCAACCATTCAGGCTAGGATTAGAGTGAGCATGGAAGCTTGGTGAACCTAAGGCTAAGGATATGACAAGAAGAAAAGGAACATATAGCTTGCATGATCATAGTTTCCTTTATATATTAAGTTGTTTTTGTTTGGAGACAATATTGGCTTAGTCTAAGTCTTCCTCTACCTAGATCCTACGTTTTGTATAAAGTTCTACTTTCTTTATGGAAATTTTTATAATGTACTCTTCATACATTTTGAATATATTCAAGTTTTATTTCTTCCACTGCCACACAATTGGTGTTTTTGTTTATCATGTTTACTCGTAAAGGCTATGTCTTTACAACCTGGTTCTCCTTATCTTTGCTATCTTGTTCGTGAGCATGGTCCATATCCACTAACGTGTTTGAACCCAACACTCTTATTTTTTTGATTTCCTTCTGCATCCTTCTCGGACTTTTTCGTATTGGTTCAGTGTTATTTATGCATTTAACTCTACCTTTGTGTTTCATCTTCGTGGAGTTTCCTTTTGTCTTGCGGCCATCAACGATGTGCAGGGTTGCGTTGGCTTCATTGATTTCAGCTATCGGCTTTGGTAACTATATTTTCTTCCTCCTTTTTGAGATTCTCTCAAGTAACAGTTGCAACTTTAATGGATGCAATATCAATAACTTCGACCACCTCGTCTATTTCCACCTTGACAGCTACATAATTGTCCTTCACTGCTATAGTGGATGTTGTCATTTCGATTTGCATATTAGTGACGTCTCCTAGGGTAGTTCTCGATGATTCACCTTCAGTATTAATTCTCTTTCTCCTCCATACCTTACTTGGTTTAATGGGATTTTGTTGCGTGTGGCCCATACCAACATTTTCCTGGTCTTCCTGTGCTTCGGTAAACTGTTCACCTCTTTCCTCCAAGGCAGAAAATCGATTTTTTGATGGGGATGATTCTGATTCGATTGTTCCACTTTGCCTATTTTTGATGTATTAACATGTATTAGAGTACATAGTGCACATTAATGTATATAAACCCAAATTTTAGAGACTTTTAGCAAAACTCAGTTTTAGATTTTGAGACTATCACAAATGAACTTATTAGGTTCTCGTGATGAAGAAAACATATTTTAATGTTAATTTTGGAGTTATGATGATTAAGATGTAATTTTTATGTTAATTTCGGAGTTATGATGATTAAGATGTAATTTTTAATTATTTTATGCATTTAATTCATTTTACAAAAATTACCCTTTGTCAAACCATGAAATCAGACCTCGAAAATATTTTTATTATATAGAGATGAAATTTCCAATTCGAACATATATTTATTTGTAAAATTTGGATAAGCGGATTAGAAGATATGAATTTTTCAATATTGACCAATAGGAAATTGCTACATCATCAAACCGATCGAGATAAATGAAGAGAGAGCGAGAGGGAGAAAGAACCATTTGACCCAAGATTAGGTTTGAAGTTTCATAGGCAACCAAACTAAATCTTCTAGAGAAGGTAAAACAACAAGAAACCAAAACCCTAGAAGAACATTGTAAAAAGAGATGGAAATCATCGATTTTAAACATAGAAGCATGAGTTTTAAGCATGTACTAAGCAATATATGAGAAGGGGGTTAACAAAACTTGCCTATAGGAAGGTAAGAAGGTCCAAACAGAAAGGATCCTAAGATTAGAAGGTCTGGTTTCTCCAAACCAAGCTCCTTTTTTGAGCAAATATCACCTTCTCCACTTTATAGGTGCAAACCCTAGAAAAAGGGCATGGAGATGAGATGTTTTAGGGTTCTAGGTGGAGTTTTAACATGGCAGGTCATGGTTCCGACCTGGAAGAAGGTGGTAGGAATACTAACATCATGAAAACAGGGAAGGAAAGGAGGCTTCTTACTAGTTTTGGTCAAAATCACCAAAGAGGAGCTTAAGAAATCCTAATTAGAGAAATTTGGAATCCTAGGAGCCTTCTTCACCAAGGTAGGCACCCTCTTTTACCTTGGGATAAAAACTTCACAAACAAAAATAGAAGGAGCAATGATCAAGATGTGGGAAATATAAGGAGAGGATTGCTACTTGGATTGGGAGGTGGGAAGGGGTATGCATGGCTTTATAAAGAAGGGGGCAAGTATGAGGTGTCTATGGTACTTTCCATGTGTCCTTAGGCTAGGGCTTCATGGCCATGCAAGAGGATAGCTCATAGACTCTTCTTGTATATAAAAGTTTGGTCCTACAAGCCCCTGGATCCTTCTTGGACATCCTCACCATCCTTCAAACAATGAAATAACCCCATTGGTTGATAGCTTTTAAAGATAACCACATTTATAAAAAGGGTAATCCCTATATTGCCCTTGGAGAGAAACACCTTCAAACCAAGGTGCAACCAAGTGCCTCATGGTTCAAAATATCAAGAATGGTAAGGGAATGTATAAGGATTAAAATTTAGGTGATAATTGTCAAAGAAAACCTCCCAATTGGGTAAATTGCATAAAAGTCCAGAATGTACCTAAAATTACATAACTTGCACAAACTACATCCAAATTGAATAAAATTTGAATCTTATGCTCATTTTATGTTTTCAAATCACATCAAAAAGTTATTAAGGTTTAGAGCACTTAATTATGGTAATTAAGCTTTCATTGAGGTATTTGCGCATAAACCCTTATATTGGTACAATTAGTGAATAAATGTTCACTAACCATTATAAATTCCACTAATTAAACATAAACGGCATAAAGGACAAAATTGAAAGGAAAACTTGAGAAAAAGGTTTACATGGAGATTACATCTAATATTTATTATGTTACATATGTACACATATGAGCAATGCATAATATAGAAGAGTGTTGTTTTAGATAATGTATAATCAATCTTAATTGCTTCTCCTAAACCTAGTGCACCATAGGATAATGTTACTATGAGTGGTCTACCCTTAAAAAAAGAGTTTAGCTCTAAACTCTCTAACAATGTGGGATGTAATGGATGTAGGGTCCAATGTTGAATATCCATATGATAACCTTAATCATGGAAGAGTGTGAACTATGTGATCATCTTAATGAAAGTTTATAATCCATGAAAAGTGTCTACTATATTTCATTTTCATATAATCTTCACTTTTGAAGTGAGGTTTATGACACAACTATGTGAATATATATGATGGTGATGATAAGCCTTGTTGGAATAAAAGGTGACAATACTTGTGTATAAATCCTATGAATGAGTCTAATGATCTAATAAGTGTCTTGTGTAAAATTTGGAAGTGAAACCCTATAGTTATGTAATCTAAGGTTTGCCATTCCTTAGTAAGACATAGTGGTTGATAACTTGTGAAGTGTAACAACACTCATGTCACAAAATGATGAAACATTATAAATGGTGCATGATCAACATGTTTACATAATGCAGGGTTGTAATATGTATATACATGTATGCTATGGTGATACCTAGTGTTGATGAAACAATAGTCTATGCATATCTAACTAATGTTGTTCAACCTAAATCAGATTCAAGAAAGTTGAAATTGGTGTGATTAGGGTTTGGAGATGTAAACATGAGGTAAAACCCTAATCGACTACATATAAAGTGTATTGACCCTAAATTTAAGGGCATGTCATATTATTGAATGCATGTGAATAGAAAACATGATATTTTACTATCTCTCTCTCTCTTAATTACATAACTATAACCTTGTGAGTTAATGGGGTGTTATAATTAATGAATACTAAGAAGGTGGGTAATTAATATCAAGCATTGGTTATAAGTCTCGGTAAGGGAACATGGTAAGTATGAATATGTGAATGTGCATACTTGGATTAAAATATCTAATTATTATCCTTATACACTCCAACTTATGTGAGGTAGTGAACGTCATAGATTTGATATTGAATGATGCTTAAGAACCCAATGTGGAATAAGCATGAAGCCTAATCCAAAAATTAGATAAGTTATGATGCATTGCTTGCCTTATTTTAAATGTGTTTGATGTGTTGAATTGTATTATATATCTAATTAGATAACATTAACTTAGTCACAAAGATGAATGTAATAGCTAATGGTGTCTATGATATGTATATGTGATATGGCATAAATGGTGATTGGCATAAGTAATACTTACATGCCCAAGGAAACAAGATGAGATAACAGTGAATCATAAGTGTGATGTCATGGGTCTTAGGACCTCACAAAGGCTTAGTGCCTAGTTGAGGTGAAGTCCTCGGGTACTAGAATGAGGGATTGATATCTAATAGTAATGTAACATTGGTGTTAGCACAAAGAGGATGTCTATCAGTGGTGATGGTATTGTAAATGGCGACGATACAGACATTATGTGGTGATAATGTGACAAGCTCACACCCTATAGGTTTACATATGTTAAAAGTCTGGTATGCCCTTATTTCATATTCCTTGTTTATGATTTGTACATTGTAACATGAGTGATGCTAAAAGACACTTTAATTGGTCCATTAATCAAGTAAAATCTATTGGCTAAATTGGACATAGTACACCCTTTTTTATTATGACAAACATTTCATTCTTGTGGATCTAACATGCTATTTGAGTATTTTAGGGTCCAAGGAAATAATGAATTGGATAATTGAAGATCAAAACAAATGGAAGAACAGTGTGCTTAAATGTTCAATGTTTTCATGATTGTACTCAATGTAAAAACTTGTACAAGTATATATTGTACAAGTACCTAGATATCATGTAAGTCAAGTGTTAGGTATTCCTTATCAACTCACAACCCTTACATAGGTTTAACTCCAAAGTCAACATCACCATCACCCAGGATACACACACTTAGAAAGTGATTCAATAGAAATAAGGACTCTCTCGGTCAAAAAAATGCTCGATGGAGACACCCTCAGTTGAATATTTACTCGATCGAGAATCACTACGGTCGAAGTCATTGTGCATGGATCAATAAATTATACATTTGTGCCCTCAAACATGTCTTCATTTGACAACATCTTCGACCGAGCAAGCTTTGACCCAAAGTCAATGATCATTAAACCAAGTAGTTGGTGGTTGAGCGTCGGAAATAGTCGTTGCAAAAAAAAATCACCAAACCCCTCCTCAGTCGAAGAAAAGTTGGAACGAGACACATCTTGATCGACAAGTTCCTCGATCGAGATAGTTTTAGACTATTCTTTTCAGCTCAAAACAATAAGCCATTGCAAGTCAATTAAGGGATACCTAACGGATAGTTAAGCACTAATAACACTCTAGAACCTTCTAGAACATCCCTAAGCACTTGAAAACCATTCCTATAAATTGGAGAGGCCTTAGGACACCTATAGAACACAACTACACTTGAGAATATATCCTAGTGAGCAACAAAGACAAAGCTTTACTTGCCATCTTGTTCTATAAGCTCAAATTTCATGTCCTATAGCTAAAATCTCCTAGCCACTACATATATCCACCTCCATATTTAGTGGATAGCAGATCTATACGCTTGATATAGGATCAAAGAATTGTACTAAATTGATGAAGTACTTTCTTTCTTCTAATCTTTTTCTTTTATATTATATATTGTTCTCCTTGACTAGTCCTAGGTTAAAGGCTATTGAAAGGAGGTACCTGTAACTACTTCTTGGTATAGAAGGCTACTTTAATGTGTTCTTGAGATTAATTCAAGGAAGGCTTCTTCAAGGGAGGTTTGAGCTACTTCTAAAGGAAGGCTATCTCAAGGTGGTGGAGCTACTTCGAGGAGGTGAAGGCTGATCTGAAGACTTGGAGTTACTTCAAGAATGCTGCTGCAAGGAGGTTAAGGCTAGTTTAAGGGTGTGTAAGGAAGGTGATTGTAGTTTGTGTAACACCCTCAAAAGGTAATAAACTAAATCATTTTCAAAATACCTATTGGAAACAGTTAGGAAGTTGACTAACTACCTTTGATATCAAAGGTGGAACCACTCTACATTCTTCTGTCCTCCTTGTTTACTACTCCTTCTTTGGTTTAATTGTTTAATTAAAGTTCAATAATGCTCTATTCACACCCCTTATAGATCTTTAAAATGGTATCAGAGAAGGTCTTCAAGGAGCCCTAATCGGTCTTAAAGAATGGGGGACGGTCTTGGAGGGAATTCACATGACTGTGCCACCACCATTTGATGGAAGCAACTACAACTACTAGAAGATAAGAATGCAATTATACTTCCAAGGAATCAATCGTGACCTATGTAGGATGGTGACTACATCCTACGAGCTTCCCGAAATTGAGTATGCAACATGGGATCCAAACACAGTAAAAAAAGCTCAATTAAATGCTATGGCAGTAAGCATACTATTTTGTTCTATTTCTGTAAGTGAGTTCAATAGAATCTCTTCATGTGAAACTGCTTATGATATATGGAATAAACTCACCATTACACATGGAGGAACCATTCAAGTTAAAAACTCTAAAATTAGTATGCTTAAATAAAAACTTGAGCAAATTTTATATGCAACCAAATGAATCTATTAGTGATATGTATGCACAATTTTCTACTTTATCAATGGTTTAAGTGCATTAGGAAAATTTATAAGTGAAGAAGTTCAAGTCTCCAAAATTCTTAGGTCTTTGCCTCCAAAGTACAAGCCAAAGGTGACGACCATTGAAGAAGCAAATGATCTCATCAAATTGAGGATGGAGCAGCTCATTGGTAACCTAGAGACTCATGAAGTTACTCTTGAAGAAGAGAAAGATTGGAGGCCGAACACAAATAAGAGAAAAGGAAAGATATTGCATTCAAAACTACAACTAAAGCTAGTCATGATACAGGTGAAGAAGATAGTGACGAGGAGGCTCTCATTGTAAATGGTTGATGTATCCCTATTTAAGGATTCCATCTCGTGCCATTTTGCACTTTAATCACATCTAAACAAGTTAGCTTGCAAGCTAATTCTCCCAATATGTGTTTTACTATAAAATGCACTTATGGATGTTCTTTGCACTATTTTTAGGTACTTGCACCATGCCTTAGATGCATGAGAGAGAAGGAAGGAGTTATAGGTCTCCTCCACTCATGGCGCGGTGCAAATAAGGCCCCAAAAGCTCCCTCAACCTACTCCCAATGTCAAAGAGTTATCATCACACAAAGAAATCCTTGGATGACGAAAGATGAAGTTCAATTGCCTACTGCAGACCCCAAAATGGCCGTGGGAATACCCCCACAGTCATGTCTTTTATCCTAAAGAATTGATATAATCAACAGGGATCTACCTCAACTTACCACGGTCGTGGCCATCCGCACAGTCGTGGCCCATTGAAGATACCACAGTCGAGGCCACCAACACGATCGTGGCCAGCAGAGTAGAAGACGGTCGTGGCACCCCACAACGATCGTGGGAATTTCATGCAAAAACCCCTAGAATCAATAGGGAATGCACTTGAACACCCACAACGGTGGCCATCCACCACGACCGTGGACTTTGAAGACCAACTCACTCATGCATGTGCCCCAAAATCAAGGTCTCCTCCTTCAAAATGGCCATGTTACTCAACACAGTCGTGGTGCTATTTAAGCAACATGACCATGGCACTCCGCCACGACCGTAGCCACCTCCTACTTAGCATTTTCACCACGTTTCCACACCATGCCCATGGACACTCTCCACGAAAGTCCCATACCACCCTTACCACGGTTGTGGCCCATCAAAACGGCCATGGTAACCAACCAACCTACCTATTTGTACACTATTTTACCTACTATACACCCATTTACCCTAGTGCTTTACCATCACCTATATATAAATTGGTGATGGTTGGCACATAAAGATTAGTTACTCCTAGACACCATTACTCCTCTCCACCCACTCCTTGAGAATTTCATGCACCCCCTTGCATTTATGCTCTCCACCCACCATTTCCATCTACATTTCACCTTGGAAACCTACTTTTCTAGGTTTTCCTCCATAATTTACCATATCTTTATTCCCATCTACACCTTTGGAGGATGAGGACATACCCAAGAAGCTAGGAGGTGAAGAAGAAGGCTTCTTCCATGAACTCCATGGAGTGTCTTCCCCTTCTTTCCCATTCTTTTGCTATTTTCTTCATCATGTCTTGCTAAGCCCCTAGTGGTGGGCTATTTGGGGGAAAATGTGACTTTAATACCATATTGGGGGAATTTTGTTTTGTAATAAACTTATTTTTATCTATTATGATTGCTCCGTGCTTTTGTCTCTTATCCCATTGACATTCTTGTGATTTATGCTTTTTGCTATGAATTTCTTATTTGATAGTGCTTGATGATACCATGTTTCTAAAAAAATTGGGTTTCATGTGCCAATCTTAGGTATGGCTCCTAGGTCCCAATAGGGGATCTCTAGAAAGTCCCCTTTGTTCCTACATGCCTACCCCCTCTCCTACTACTTGTTGTGAGACCTAAGTTACTAGTATAACTGGTATTTATGTGATTGCCTAGGGTTTTCTAAAGGCTAGAATGGATAGTGGCATGAGGTCAAATACCCTCATCTCTACTCCCATATCTACCCTTGGCCCTCAATTTCTCAATACCACCTATCTTAGAAACCTAGATTTGGCTAATCTTATTATAATTACACCTAACCCTAGTCTTCCACTAGTAGTATAGGTTACATTCTAATAAAATTTGCCTCTTTGTTTGGTTTGGCAATCTAGGTGAAAGATGAAAACCATGCTTGTCCAATAACCTCCCCCAACTAATATTAAAGTTGCATCCCCAAATGGACCACCTACCTTAATCATCTTTTTAAAAACTCAACTTGCTTTGTTTGTTTGCATATGCTAGTATAGTCTGGTTGTTCTTGATTAACCTAGTCAATTGCTCAGTTTTGATAGTTAGGGCTAATTTAGATCTTTTCTTACTTTAGTGGTTAACTTAGTTTCTAAATTACTTCTTTCCCCTCCAGTGTAGTGTAACCTACCTTTGCTCTTACTTAGTTAGTTGGTTAACCTAGATTGTTAAACTTGCTTGTTTAAGAAAACTAAGGTTCAATTCTTCCTTTCTTGCCCGTCCACTTAGTTTAATGACAAAACAAACCCCTTTTAAACCCTTCAACCCTGATCTCCACAATATGAACATAGCCAACACTAGCCTAGAGCTAGTGCCCCCTCCATCCCTAAGGATTGAACCCTATTCTTGCCAATCACCAATACTACAATAGTACCATGTGCGCTTGTGGGTGACCTGTTTGGTTTTGTGATCGACTTGGTTAGGGTTAATACAAATTTTGAAAGATCCACACGTGTGTCTGAGTCCCATAGAGTGCATCTAGTCATCCCATTTTGGCTAGTGTACACTCCTCTGGCTCGACGCACCAAGCTTTCTGGTGCCGTCTCTGGGGATAGAGGCGCTCAGCCTAGATAGTTAGTCTAGCTTAGCCTTTCCTTTTACCCTCATCATTTCTATTCTTTACTCTTTGTTGAACTTTGCATATTGACATTCTAATTTGATTTCTTGTTGCTTGTTTGTGTGTTGTGCATGCGCCACCCGCGTTCCACTTATACTGACTTGGTATTGTATGACCCTGAGATAGGAAGAAGGAGATGCCAAAGTCACTGCAACTAACAGCGAGAAGCTGAGATGGCAGACAACAACCCTCATGCAAATGCACCACCACCTCCACCGCATCCCAACCACCCACTCCACAAGTATTTCACCCCAAGGAACTACAATTCACGCATTGCCAACCTAGTTGACCAAATGTCGAGTCAACAATTCTCCATTCCACTCCAACTCGTTGGACTCCTCCCCCACTTACTATGGGATGGAGAATGAGAATCCCTAACATCACATCGATGAATTCCTTGAGACGTGCACCACTTTCTGTACCCTCTCCACCATCACTGCTATAGAAATGGCTTATAAAGTCACTTTTTAAGGTGTCAGTTGTATACAAAAACCGACACCTGAACTCTACAGTGTCGGTTTATAACATAAACCGACATCCAATCTAAGAAGGTCGACCAGACACGGGTACTGCTTTTATTAAGTGTCAGTTAATTATTAAACAACCGACACCTAAACTCAACCGCCAAACCCAAAATTCCAGCGAAAAAATTGGCTCCAAAATTTTACATATGGTGTCGGTTCATAACTAAATAATCGACACTATAGGTTTAGTTGTCGGTTTTTTTATATAACCGACACTTAGTATAGGTGTCGGTTCATAACTAAATAACCGACACTATAGGTTTAGTTGTCAGTTTTTTTAAATAACCGACACTTATTGTCAACTAAATAGCTCACCAGCCTGACCGATTCTTCCCTTTCCCTGTTTCATTCCCGATTTCCCTAACCTCCGGCGATTTCTTGCTCCCTGCCGCCGCCGCCCCTCCCTGCCGTTCGTGCTCCAAAGTCGGTCACTGCCGCTCCTTCCTCCGTGCTCGCCCGTCGTTACTGTCACTGCGAGAAGCAGTCTCCGCTCGCTCGCCCACCGACCGCCCTCTCCGCCGTCGCCGGTAGCATCTAGGTCTCCTAGCCTGGCCGCCCTCTCCGCCGCTCCTCTCCTCGCCGCCGACATCTGCTAGGACTTGCTCCGGCCGCTGCTCCTCTTTCCTCAAGGTGCCCGCCCTGCCTTCTTCTTCTTCCTCTGCTCCTTTTCTCTCAAGCTGCCTGCCCTGCTGCTGGGCATTTTTTCTTTTTTTTTTTAATTTATTTACTTCTCTCAAGGTGCCTGCCTGCTCATACACATATTGATGTACATAAACCTGTTAGAATAAATGCTAAAAACGTGTGATTTTAGGGTTTAGGTACTGATTTTGTGCTTCTACTGAGCTGAATCCTCTATTGTCTATACAATACATGTTCTATGATAAGCCTCAGTTAATTTAATATGCATACTTTGTATGTAAAACATAGTAATCAGGTATTGTTGTATATCCAAGTAAATTACATCTAACTAATCATGACATAAGTTTTAGAATGCATACTTTGGTTAAATGTACTGCTATAATTTTTGATCAAGTGATGATATGTAAATGTAGCAATAGTTAGTAAGGTATCAATGATAAGTCTGTTGTAATGTGATGCAAAATATTTATTGTATCATGCATATATACTTAATACTTTTTTGTTTTATAGTTGTATAGGGTGTTTTATGTGTGGCAAGTCTATTGTTTAATAGTTTAGCTATAATCATTGTTTAATAGTTTAGCTATATTCTTGGTGACAATCCTAATCACCCTTGTTTTGCTTAATGATGAACTGTAATGCACACATATGACATGCTTGGAATGTAAATGATGAACTTTTCCCTAAATTTCCAATCATGCTTTTAAAGACATCAATAATCACCCTAACTTGAAGAACTATGATTTTAGGTATAAGAATGACAACACATTATTTGTTGGCCTAGAAACCCATCCAAGATTTACTCATTAGGAGTAAATCTTGGATAGTCCCCGGTTTGGGTCTGTTCTTGAACACCTAATCTCGCTTAGGATGTAAGTGTATATAATGTGTATTGGGTTTTCAAGAAAATTTCCGCAGCATTTCCCCGTTTGTTCTCTAAGTACATATGTACTTGGAGAACAGCGGGGAAATGCTGCCGAAATTTTCTTGAAAACCCAATACACATTATACACTTACTAGTGAGATTAGGTATTCAAGAATGGGATAGGTGGTACATATTTATTATATATAAGAATGACATCACATTTATTTGTTAACCCTAGACCCTAATCTTGTCCTAATATATACTTGTTTTCTCTTTGATCATAGAATGGATAGATCATGGATGTCCATTCGCAATCGCTGCACCCCAGAGTTTATTTCTGGTCTTGACCAGTTTATTAGATTTGCCGAGGAACATAGGAAACAACCTAGAGATAGGTTCCATTGTCCATGTAGGCATTGCGGTAACCACTTGAAAGTCAACACTGGTGACGAAATCAAAACTCATGTCATGTGCAACAGGATTATACAAGGCTATAAAGAATGGCACTGGCATGGAGAGATTTCAAACCCGAAACCAGTGGATGTCGATAGCAGTGCTTGTGTTTAAGAAGAAATTGCCTACGATGACGTAGATGTGAATGAACCATATCCAGTAGACATCATTGATGTGATGCTGGATAGTTGATAGGTCTTAAATCGCATGATTGTCACACTCTAATGCAACAAATATTGCCCATGGCAATTCGATCTATATCGCCGAAGCATGTAAGGTTTGCAATCACCAGACTTTGTTTCTTTTTCAACAGTCTCTACAACAAAGTTATTGACCCTGAGACTCTCGATAATTTACAAAGAGAAGTGGTTGTTACCCTATGTCAACTTGAGATGTATTTCCCTCCTTCGTTCTTTGATATCATGGTACATCTTGTTGTCCACTTGACTAGGGAAGTGAAAATCTTGGGACCAGTTTTATTGCATTGGATGTATCCCTTTGAACGATACATGAGCGTTTTTAAAGGTGATGTTCCAAACCGCTATCGGCCTGAAGGGAGTATAATTGAAGGTTATGTGGCAAGAGAGGTTATGGATTTCTGCAATGACTTTCTCAGTGGTAATGACACTCCTGATAATGACAAGAATATTGACGAGCTATTTGGCAAAGGAATTTTGGGTTCACGTGTGAAAGTAATCATCCGTGAGCAGTTGGAACAAGGTCATTTGTATATTTTACACCACATGGACGAAGTGAACGTTTATATCGAGGAACATACCAATTTCATCAAAAGACAATATCCTCGAGCCAATACAATGTGGCTTGCTAGAGAGCATAACAAGACTTTATTAAGTGGTTTGAAGATAAAGTCTTACATCACCTATCTCAAACACCAGATGATATTACTGAAACTATCAAATGCCTCGCCTTTAAACCAAAGTTGACTGTTTTGTCTTATGAAGGGTATGACATTAATGGATTCACATATTACACAAAGTGCCAAGATGATAAGAGTGTCGCCCAAAATAGTGGGGTCACCCTTCAAGCATCGACTATGTTTTTTGTAAGTGCAAAGGATAAGAGTCCACGTGAAGCTAAAATGTCATATTACAGTGTCATTGAAGACATATGGGAATTTGACTACATAGATTTCAGAATTCCGCTCTTCAAATGTAATTGGGTTGATAACACCAAAGGAGTTATAGTGGATGAATTGGGTTTCACTTTAGTGAACTTTGAAAAGATTGGCGAGAAGGTTGAACCATTCATATTGGCATCACAGGCGAAACAAGTATTTTATATCGATGATCCTGCAAATGATAAATGGTCAATTGTTCTTCATGGTAAAAAACAGTTTGTTGAAGATCTTATAGATGAAGAACAGTACTATGATAAGTATGATGACTCCATTCCATTCTCAGTTGGGTTGCCAACACCAACAAATATTGAAGCTCATGATGACCTGTATGTGCGCGGAGATCACAATGAAGGAATGTTAATTGATAAAAAAATCGCAATATTAGAGGTATATATGTTTTGTTTTATACGTTTTTATTTTTTTTGAATATGTGAACTTTACAATGTGAGCTTAATTTATAATGTAAATTACTTTACAATGTGAATTTGAACTTTACTATGTGAGCTTTAGAATTTGAATTACTTTACAATGTGAACTTTACAATTTGAATTACTTTACAATGTGTGCTTTACAATTTGAAAGTGAATTTGAACTTTACAATGTGAGCTTTACAAATTGAATTACTTTACAATGTGAGCTTTACAATTTGAATTACTTTACAATGTGAGCTTTACACTTTGAATTACTACTTTACAATGTGAACTTTACAATCAGAATGTGAATTTGCAGATGGCTGACCATTCTCTTGATGACCGTGCTGATGACTACCGTGAGGGTGAGGATATCAATGCGCCGCCTCACAATGTATGTTTTAAAAATATATCATATATTTATATATATATGTCCATTTATAGTTATATCTTAAATGTGAATTATTTTGTCAAATTTTAGGTTGATGATGCACAGGTACCATCTGAAGCACTTGAGGCACTTGATCAATAGCACCAAAAAGTTGACAAGAGAAGGGGCATCACTATGATGAAGAAGTTAATTGCGCAAAAGGGCAGTGGACCCAAACTTGTTATGGATTTCGATAATGCAGTAAATGCATGTGGTGTGAATCGCAATTCATTTATTTCATATCTTGGGTTTGTTACTCGTAGCCATTGCGGTTGTCGCTTGGATTCTTGGCATAACATTTCTAAGGAGAAGAAAGATTTAATATGGAGGGATTTATGCGTGAGTTATTATTAATTTGCAATTCTATTTTGTAGATTACTAAATTTTTGGATACTAGTTAATAGCAATTCTATTTTGCAGAGTATATTTGAATTGGATGAAAAGCTGCATCGTAAATGTGTGATGCAACGCTGTGGGAGAGTCCTAAGGAACAATAGGACAAATCTTACCAGAGAATACATAAAAGAAGCCGACAAGAGGAAGAAGGCAGCCATTGAACAGTGGAACTTCCTAGACAAAGAAGAATGGGACGCATTTGTCGCTTCAAGACAAACTGATGAATTCAAGGTATTAGGCGTCAGTCTCAATCTCATTAATTAATATATGTTGTATTCACTTATTCAAGATTAACATTTAGTGTTACTAACCAAATCATTAATTTGCATACTAACTAGGCCCTCAGTGAGGCACAAAGATCAAGGCGTGCACTGAATGTGCATGACCACACAATGGGTCCAAAGGGGTATGCAGGCGTTCGCCAAAGACTACAGGCTGAGGCTACTGCTGCTCAGTCTGCTGCTACTCAGGAGTCCTCTACCATAGGTAGCACACCTCTGCCTCGCCATGATGTCTGGATAGTTGGGAGGCAAAATAAGAAGGGAGAATTAACTAAGGCCACAACTGCTGAGGCGGCTGCAAAAATGGTAAAATACAACTCTTACAGCAATCATTCGAATATTGATTATTTGTGTTGTTTACTTAAGTACAGATTTTTGTTTTGGCGATTAGCGGGAGCTGCATGAGCTGAGGAAACAAGGAAAGTTCATCCCTGAGGGCACAAGGGATGAATTGACAGTTGCTCTGGGTAACCCAGAGCATCCTGGACGTGTTAGGGCTACAGGCGCTGGTGTGGGCATCAAAGCTTTTTTTGGGCCATCCCAGCGCAAACATGTCCCAAAAGCGGGACTTTCACAAAAAGAGGTAACATATTTTTTCCTTGTAGATGTTACTATAAAAGAGAATTTAAAAATTAGAATTTGATGTTTCTTTTATCCATGTATAGGTGGATAAGCTATTTGACAGGAAACTCGAAGAAAAACTCAAAGAAGCAATGAAAAAGTGATAGGCATCTCAGACTGCCACTTACCAGACAATACCTACTGCAGACTCTACTCCTACTCCTACTGCAGAGGTTGGGAGTAATCCTGTAGAACCACCACCTAGCACATCCACAGTAAGTATTTTTATGACATAGTAACTAGTTTTTTAATTCAAGATGATACGTATATATGAAATTGTAGTCGTTTCAAAAAAAGATGATATGTATATATGTATATAACATTCTTCACACAAAAAATTTTAGGGGTTGAAGCCATGTCGTCTAAAAAGTAAAGAATATGTCATGGAAGAGGCGTCGGCTTACCCATCCCTACCAGGGGAAACGTGTCACGGGTCTCCAGTACCAACTGGTTGGATTCGGGTGAGCCTGATACATATATTCCCCCAGTGGATGGATCTTTCACTGCCATATGCCCACCGAGATTGTGAAACGCTTGGTGAGGCAGTAGGCGGAGTGATATTGTGGGAAAAAGCGTATGTCTTCTTTACTGAAAATGTGTGGTAAATTTACATTACGTTCAATTGTTAGTGTGTGTATATGCTGGCAGTTGATCTGAAATTATTATATATATATACAGGTTAAAAAGAAGACACCAACAACATCTAGGCCTCCACTTCCACCTCCTGCATTACCTAGTTGGGTTCCACAAGACCTACCTATCCCGTAAGGTCCTAACTATAGGGGTATGGCAGTATGGTTAGGGGAACATGATATAAACTCCCCTATAATTGTTTCTTCTGATTCAGATTCTACAGGTCAGTCATACGAAACAAAACTATTTATACAAGATATTTGGAGTTGGTTCGATATGATTGGCTAAATACATCTGTGATAGAGCTATGGATAAGGTGAGATATTCTTTATACATCCATATACCTTGTGTATGATCTGGTAATCTGGTTTCTTATTTATTAATGCATGCGTAATTAATACATATTTTGCAGTTACTTAGACAACATATGTGTAGATTTTGGATTCGAACATGTAGGGTTTTTGATTCCATCCTTGATTAGTCTAGTAGCTAAAGACCCTACATCAGTTCAACAATACTGCTGTGAGGCTTTTTCAAATTTTGCTGTAAAAAAGAAGACGGTGATAATGGCTCCATTCAATGTAGAGTAAGTTTACTTTGCTTATTATAATTTGGACTTAAGAAAATTACATTTTATTGTGGATTTTGAGTTATTAATTTTTAACTTCTTTTCCTCTAGGGGTAGGAATTGGGAGTTATTGGTTATTGCCCCCGAGACGTTCACTGTGTATTATCTAGATCCTAAGGGGGGTAAATTGAATACAAGATTTGGACACATAATGAAAATGGCAATATTTCGGTGAGAAATATTTAATTTTTCATATCCGTTAACATATAATATAACATTACTATTTAATTGCAATATTCTGTGTTACATTAACATGTAGGGGTTTTGAGGAGTACAAAAAGGCTGGAGGAAAGGTCCCCACGAAAAAGAACCAGCCAATAATTTGGAAGAACGTGAAAGTAAGTTCCCGACTGCAATATATGTATATATTATTTATGTGAACAATGCTTAATTAGTTGTATTTTTTAATATTTTGTATGTTTGAATTTATAGTGTGCTACACAAGACAACGGATGGGCATGTGGATACTATGTCATGTGATATATGCAAATGATTATCAAACATGTCGTACTGGATATCGAATGTATTGCTTAGGTACTATATAGTCTCATTAGATAATATGTTCGAAATATATCAATCTTATTTATAGCTCATTAATTATATATATACATCATTCTCTTTACAGGTGTTTAAAGCTGACCCCATTACAGGAAAGGACTTACCAAATGTTAATGCTCCGTATACGATGGGAGAACTAAATGAAGTAGTAGAAGAATGAGCAACAGCCATACAATTAGTGGGGGCTTTAAAATATAATTGGGATCCTGATAGCGAATAATGACTAAACAATGATACTTTGTAAATGAATTTCTGAATTATAATATTTGTGTGAATGTTTCTACATGTCTGGATGTTTCTACATGTGTCTGAGTGAAAATGAATGAAAGTGTTGGTTGCTATATGAATGTTTCTACATGTGTGAATGTGAATGAATGGAACTACAGATTGCTAGCATGTGTGAATGTTTATAAATGTGTGAAAATAAAATGGAACTACAGGTTGCATTGCTAAATGCATGTGTGAATATATATATTTTTGTTGTTAATTTTGCAGGTTTGTGGCATGTTGTTGGCTGATATCAATGGATGTCATAAAACCTACAGTTCATAACTGAACTACAGGTTTCTCATCCTGCGACCAGCCACTGCAGGTCTGCAGACTAACAAAAAAAACAATAGGCGTCGGTTGTTTGTATAAAACCGACACACAAAGTTATAGTGTCGGTTTTTTAGAAATAACTGACGCCTATTTCCTGTGGTGCGAAGATATATGGTGTCAGTTTCTTACTACAAACCGACATTGATAGTGCCCTAGCTAGCGCCAATAACAGGCATCGGTATTTGTAAAAAACCGACACATAAAGGTATAGTGTCGGTTCTTTAGAAATAACCGACGCCTGTTGTTTTGGAGTGAAGACATATTTCGTCAGTTTTTGACTTATAACCGACATTGATAGTGCCCAAGCTGGCACCCTTTCTGTGGCGCGAAGGGTTTGGGCGTCGGTTTCTTATCTAATTACCGACGCCTATAGTCCCCTGATGGCGCATTTTCGGTCGCGCGCGAAGAGTTTGGGTGTCAGTTCTGGAACTGACGCGTAATGGGTCACCTTTTAGTGTCGCCCACATAGGTGTCGCTTAGAAACCGACACTAAAGGCCTTAAATAACCAACACTAAAGATAGGTTCTGTAGTAGTGCATAGACGACTCCATCCGAATAACCCTCTTTCCATTCTCCCCAAAAGAAAAAGCTAAAGAGTGGTATATTTTGAAGCTAGAGCTGGTAACCTAGAATGAACTCGAGAATGAATGCCTCAAAAAGTTCTTCCATATTGCTAAGCTAACCTACATAAGAAGATGCATCACTTCCTCTACTCAGAATGAGAATAAATCCTTCCATAAGGTATGGGATAGGTTCCAAATACTTCTCTGTGACTACCCCCACCATGAAGTGCCATTGTAGCAACTAGTTCAAGCCTTATACACCGGTCTTGAAGAACAGAGCCAAAACAACATTGACTCCTCATGTGGAAGTACTTTCATGGCAAATCCACTCGAGAAATTGTGGCCTTTGTTTGAGCATCTTGCTGAAAACTCACACCATCACGTTTCTACAAAATGGGGGCATTGCGGCTGAAGCTACATCCCTCCACCTTCTTTCGTAGTTCCAGCCTACAAGTTTGTCGACCCCGATATGATGAGGATGATGGAAGATATGATGAAGATGATGAAGAACCAAGCTGGTGATTCTCCTAGCCAACCCACCATGGCAGTCAATTCTATTGATGAAGAAGTGCATGCCTTGCACTCCTTTGGCGGATGAAACAATCAAGGCCCCATGTCCAACACCTATACTCCCGAGTGGAGGAACCATCCAAATTTCTCTTGGAAGCAACAAAATGAGGAGGGGAAAGGATAAGGGCATCCGAATCCATGCTATAGTTCAAAGTCCGAATAGGAGGTGCTTGGAAGATTAACAGGTTTGCATGAAGTGAAAAAGGATGTAAACTCACATGGGCAGTCCATCAACTGCCTTGAGAAAAGACTGCATCAAATCTCTCTCTCTCTCTCTCTCTCTCTATATATATATATATATGTATATATATATATATATATATATATATATGTATATATATATATATATATATTACTAGGAGGGAAGAAGGAAGACTTCCATCTCAACCGATGCCCAACCCAAATAATGATGGTACTTTCCAAGGGAACACTTCAAGTTCATATGATCTACTATCATACCCAACACCGCCGAATCCCTATGCTCCACCACTTCCTCAGGCACCTCTTAACTACCAATATAATCCACCTCCACCTCATCCATACTAGCAGCCAAACCCGCAATACCAACCTCATCCATAACAACAACAACCACCACAATAACCACAACCACAGTTCATCCTCCAAAACCCAAATTCACCTCATCAAAGGCCACCACCACCCCAATAGACACAACCACCTCCACAACCTCTTCTTCCACTACCCATGAGCATGTGAAGGCAGTGACTATTTTGAGGAGTGGTAGGACTTTGGGGCACCCCCATCATGCCATTGTTGTTGACAGAGGTGGCCTAAGGATACTATGATAAGAGCCAAGGTTTATATTGTAATACATGGTAGTGATATTGCGATTCCTATGATTTTTGTTGACAATACTTTTGATCCAAACCATGTGGGATCCCAACTCCCCCTATTTCCTGAGGCTCTTATAGAGCCTTTTATTGAGAGGAGAAGAAAGAAGTATATTGAAGGCATCCTTGACACTTTCAAATAGGTGAAAATCAACATTCGTCTACTTGATGCAGTCAAGCAAATCCCTTCTTATGCTAAGTTATTGAAAGATCTATGCACCTTCAAGAGAAATACCATGGGGAGAACCCCAAAGAAAGTCAAGCTCACTGAGAAAGTGAGCTCAATTTTGCAGCACACCATGCCAAGGAAAAGAAAAGATCCCAATGCTCCCATCCTCTCAGGCTACATTGGGGCTCGTCGCATAGACCAAGCCCTCCTAGATGTGGGTTCTAGCATTAACCTAATGTCGAATGATGTGTTTGTAGAGCTCCAAATGGGACAATTGAGTCTGGCTCATTATACCTTGCAGTTGGGTGACACATCAGAGAAGATGCCTAGAGGACGTGTTGATGACATTCTTGTGAGGCTTGATGATGAGACATCTACATTCTTCCCGGCCAACTTCGTTGTCTTAGACATGGAAAAAGACACAAGGAGGGTGCATATCATATTGGGGAGGCCTTTCCTAACCATAGTGGATGCGGTAATTCATGTGAGGACCGGTAAGAACTATGTCACATTCATGTACATGAAGATCCAATTGAACATCTTAAAATCTTCAGCCACAACTGAGGTAATAGGGGCCATAGAAGAAGATTTATATCTCATTGAGTGCCTAGATGAAATTGTGGAGGAATTCCTACCTATGTGGATTCAAAATTTCACTCAAGGTAGAGGTCTAGAGCTAATAGTTGAGTTTCCTTATGACGGTGATGTAGTTGATGAAGAGAATGATCTAGCCTTGGTGGCTTCAACTGAAGACCTTCCTTCTATTTCTAAACCATTAAAGAACTCCCTTGAATAACATCCCACTCTTGAGTTGAAGTCACTTCTAGAAGGATTGAGGTATGCTTTTCTATGGGAAAATGACACCCTCCCGGTGATCATTTCCTCCATTCTCTCACCAAAACAAGAGGAGGCATTGATGAAAGTCTTGAAGAAGAACATCCAAGTGATTGGATGGTCTATAGCTAATTTGAGAGGTATTGACCCCTCCATCTGTGTGCATAGGATCTATTTATAAGATGATGCAAGGCCAACCCGCCAAATTCAAAGGAAGTTGAATCCAAAGTTGAAAGAAGTTGTAACTCAAGAAATTGTGAAGTTGCTAGATGTTGGAATTTTCTATCCCATTTCGAATAGTACATGGGTGAGCCCCATCTAGGTTGTGCCTAAGAAAGGTGGTATCATTGTAGCGGAAAATGTGGATGGTGATCTTATGTCGGTTAGAGAACAACTAAAGTGGAGAATGTATGTTGACTATCGAAAGCTCAATGAAAAGACCAAAAGGGACCAATACCCTCTCCCAGTTCTTGACCAGATTCTAGAGAGACTAGTGGGGTAAAGCCTCTATCGATTTGTTGATGGGTACTTTGTATACTTCCAATATGTCGTGCATCCTACAGATCAGGAGAAGATGACATTCACTTGCACAAGTGGTACATTTTCTGACCGAAGAATTCCATTTGGGTTGTGTAATGCCCCTTCTACATTTCAGAGATGCGTGACTTCGATCTTTGATGACATGCTTGATTCGTCACTTGAAGTATTTATGGATGACTTTTTAGTTTTGGTAAGACATTTGATCACTGCTTGCCACATTTGACTGTTGTTCTTGGGAGATGCGTGAAGTTTTGCCTAGTGCTATCTTTGGAATAGAGTTAGTTCATGGTACCCCAAGGCATAGTTTTGGGTCACCGGGTTTCAAAGGACGGAATAGAAGTTGATAAGGCCAAGGTGGGCCTCATTTCTACACTCACCATTCCTTCCACTGTAAGACATGTTTGGTCTTTCTTGGGACATGCATGTTTCTACTGCCGCTTCAACAAGGATTTCAGTAAAATCTCAAGACATCTATGTCACTTGCTTGAGAAGGATGTTGAGTTCCATTTTGATGACAAGTGTGTTGAAGCTTTCAACCACTTGAAGCAAAGACTAGTTTCTGCTCCTATCATGCAACCCCCAAACTTCTCTTTGCCATTTGAGATCATGACTGATGCATCCAGCATGGCAATGGGGGTGTGATGGGCCAAAGAGTTGGTCGGTTTCCACATGCTATCTACTACATGATCAAGACTTTAGACGAATCCCAAAGAAATTACACGACGACCGAGAAAGCATTGCTTGTAGTTATCTTCTCTCTTCACAAGTTTCAATCATATCTTCTATAGAAAAAAGTAGTGATATACACAGACCACGATGCAGTAGAGTACCTCATGGTAAAGAAAGATTCAAAGTCGAGGCTGATAAAAAGGATTTTGTTGCTTCAAGAGTTTGATGTGGAGATTGTAGACAAGAATGGAGTGGAAAATGGTGTTATCGACATCTCTCCTGAAATAATGATCCCTTTGATGATAGAAATTGAATCAAGGAAATGATGCCACATGAACAACTCTTTCTAATCTCATCCACTCAAAAGCCATGGTATAAACAAATAGCTAATTTCTTAGCTAGTGGAAGGATACCTAGCACATGGACAAGGGAGTAAAGCAAAAGGTTATTTGCTATGGTCAAGAACTATGGTTGGGATGACCCTCACCTCTTCAAATATTTCCCCAATCAACTCATTAGGATATGTGTTTTAGAGATAGAATAGCAAGAAGTCTTGTCCATGTGCCATTCTAGAATATGTGGATGTCATTTTGAAGGAAAATGTGTAGTTGTAAAGGTTCTCCAATGTTGTTTTTATTGGTCATCCTTATTCAAAAATTCCCATGATTTTTGCAAGATTTGCTTGAAGTGCGAAAAAGTGGGTACAATCTCCAAGAGGGACATGATGCCTCTATCACCCATTCTTGTGGTGGAAGTGTTTGATGTTTGAGGAATCGACTTCATGGGTCCTTTTCCTCCCTCCTTTGGGTATGTCTACATTTTGGTTTCCATGGACTGCATGTCAAAGTGGATTGAGGTAGTTGCAACCAAGACAAATGATCATAAGGTGGTGTGCGAATTTGTGAAATCCAACATATTTAGCCATTTTGGTATTCCAAGAGCCATGAGTAGTGACAGTGGAAGTCATTTCATTCACCGCACTTTTGAAGGATTTCTCAAAAAGCACAGAGTGAACAATCATGTAGCCACTCCTTACCACCTTCAAACTAGTTGTCAAGTTGAGTTGGCCAATCGGGAGATAAAGCCCATTCTAGGGAAAACAGTGAGACAGGGCCGCAAAGATTGGTCACTTTGTCTAAATGAAGCTTTATGGGCATATTTGACTGCATACAAAGCCCTGATTGGCACTACACCACTCAAGATTGTCTATAGAAAAAGCTACCATTTTCCAGTTGAAATGCAACATAAGGCACTATGGGCTGAAAACTATGGATTTTGACGAAGAAAATGCTGGAATGAAAAGGAAGTTTTAACTGAATGAGTTGGAGGAAATGCTCCACGAAGCGTATCACCTGTCCAAGAGATACAAGGAGAGGAATAAGTTTCTTCATGATAAGATGATAAAAAAGAATGATTTTGAGCCCAATAAGTGGGCATGGTTGTACAATTGAAGGATGAAGTTCTTTCCTAGAAAACGCTGTCTAGATGGGAAGGACCGTATCTCATCAAGAAAGTGTATCCATCTGGGGCTATTGTGATTTTTGAGAAAGAAGGAGAAAAATAGTTCTTCGTAAATGGCCAATGATTGAAGCCAGTTGTGGAAGTAGGCCCAGACAAGGCTAACTAAAGTTTTGACATTGTGATTCTTGTAGAAGAATAATAATCTAATGAAGAGATGTGTTTGAAATCAAATGAGAAAGAGATTTACTACAAGGATGCTTTGAGAATCCCAAGGAGATGAAAGAAGTCAAGAATCAATAAACCCAGACGCAGGTGTAAAATTTAGCGCTAGTGGGAGAACACCCACATGGTTTGAGATTCTTGAACCTTATTCTTTATGATACTTTTGTTTTCTTTCACACAAAAAAACACACACACACGTGTGTTTAATAGTTCTTTTTGAGTTTTGATGACATGGAAGGTAGTAGGTACTAGAGAGAGAAGGATCAAAGTTAAGTCATGACCATTAAGGATGTGGCAAAATACCAAAGAAAAATGTAGTTCTTGATTTTGAGTTGAGGAAGTTGAAAGAATAAACACACCACAGTCGTGGGGTTCGGCCACGACTGTTCCATAAGTGGCCAAACATGATCGTGGCCAGCTACCATGGTCGTGGGTTTTATTTCACCAAATTAGCAAGTATGTCAGGGTTTTTGGACGAATGGCCATGACCGCTGCCACCCACCACACCCGTGTTGAGGCTGCAAGGCTACGACCATGGCTATCCGCCATTTTCATGGGTTTTATTTCATCAAAGTTGCAAAGATATTAGGGTTTCTGGACAAATGACCACGGTCGTGGCCATCCGCCACGGCCGTGTCAAAGCTGGATGGCTACGACTGTGGCAAGGTCAGATGAGAATGTTCATCCTCGACAACACAACCACGGAACCCCACTATGACCGTTCTACTAAACCCTAGCCATGACCATGGACATCCACCACGGTCGTGGCCCAACCCAATTCAAGAAAAAAATATAGCTTTTAAACCCATGAGACCCGAGCCCTTCTTCATATCATCCACTTCTCCCTCATGTGTATGGTTGTGGCGGCGCATAGCAAATCAGAGCTCCATCTTTCTCCACCACTAACACTACAAACCACCCTGAATCAACCTCCACTCGATACCTAATCATTCCCCATCCTTCCCCCTTCCATTTTCACCACCTTTCCTCTCTCAATCGACCCTCCATCTCCACCTTCCTCTCCAATCTGCCCAGTAGCCTCCCTTCTCTAAACTCCCACTTAAACCTTCCATTTTTCACCCAAATCCATAGAAAAACCCACATCCACCATATAAACTACCTTCTCCTTCCATTCGACACCTAAATGCACACTCATATCACCCCCTATACAAAAATCTGAATTTCATCCTCCATTCCCACACCCAACTATGAAGAAAATTGGGAAGGAAATCACCAAGCCAACATCATCACTGGAGGAAAGTGACATTTAAAAAATGCCTCATATGATGGTTATGTACCCTCACATACCCCAACCCCAACCAACTCCGCATCCCAATCCCTCGGTCGCTCACAATCGGTGAGTGCATCCCACACCCGTACATCAGACAACCACCACATCACCGATTCCACGTATAAGGGAGATGAAGAAGACGAGGAGGAATCTAAGGAGTTCAACTTGGATAACATTATTGATGAGGTCGAGTCGGTAGCTACCTAAAGAAGGCAAAGATCAAAAGTGAGCAGCTACAATTTATGCAGTAGTTGCATCAGGATGAAGAATAGGTTGCTCAGTGGTACAACCTCAATACAAGTTTAGGGTCGCAATCTTACAGAATGGAGGAAGATGAAGATGACTGTGATGAGGAAGCGCTAGAGTTGAGGCCTGAGGAAGACAATGTTTTGGCACATTTGGAGGGAAGATTGAAGACCTTAGGAAAGGCCCATGCAGAACTGTCATATTGTATAGGACACGGGCAAAGAAAGATCTCTCTCACATACCCAGAGTGCATGATGAGGAGATTCGTCCCCACTAGATATTGTTGTGAGAAGTTTATTGACGATCTCGTAATCAAAGAAGCAGTGGAAAGAAGTTTAAAGGAAATAGGGTTGTGGAACGTTCTTTTCACACCCCAAATCACTTACATCACTTTGACTCAGGAGTTCTTTTCCATCCTTGAGAAGAAAAAGGTGAGTGGGAATGACGCTATCAAGTTTTCCATGATGGGAAACATGCACACTCTCACGTCAACTGAATTGAACTGCATTTTTGCTGCCAATCTGAAAGAGGCCAAAAAGATGATAATATGTCCTTATTGAAAAGGAGTTTAATTTCAATTATGCACATTTCTGGAAGCTCATGACATGAAGTGAGGACTACAATGTAGGGATGTCCAAAACTACTACAATAATCAACCCCCTTTACCGTTATGTGCAAAAGGTCTTAGCCAATACCATTGTGGAGCGATATGACAATCAATGTTCGATTTCATAAAAAGACATGTTTGTCATGATAACCATGCTCATAAGAAGCATATAGACCTTGGGGTAATTTTAGTTGATCATATGAGGTCCATACCCTTCAAGAGTAAAACACCTTTCTCTATGGGGGGGTTTGTAACCTTGATCACACTTTCTTTGGGGTATGATCTTTCAAGCGTGGAGCACATGGTTGATCCTAATTTTGTTTACTTGAACTATCTTATCTTCTCCCACACTATTAAAGTCAAGGACAAAAGATAATTTATTATACAACTAGTGTGCCCAATTTTGAGCTTGAGTTGCCTTACCACATTATGCCACTTCTTTTTGTGTTGGGGATCCTATATAAACTGGAGGACAAATTAATGAAGTGGCAACAAGACAACCCAAGAGAAACATAGACTAGGGGAGCCACTACTGCACAAGAAGAGATGGTTGAATCATATGTGCAAGGGCAAGAACAAGAAAGTGAAGGACATAGGCAACCCCGAAGGACAAGAAGGAGGAATGAAGGAACATCCCAACTACAACAGCCCTCAACAAACACCTACGACATGTCCACCGTCCAGGCCCAACTTCACAGCATTCAGAAGACACAGAGCGTCATGTACGTGATCCAACAATACATGTGGCAAGACCAACAACAAATGCACCACCAGGTCAACCACTTGTATCACTACCGCCACACTCAAGAAGAAGGAAATCTCAAATGGGGTGGAGAGTTTTGGGGTGGCATAGCTAGATATCCAGAGACATACCCTCCACCCCAGGATGACTACTAGGGACATTATTACCAACACCCTCCTATAGGCTCAACTCCTCCTCTAGATCCACCTCACTCGTCTGATCAGCAGCCACAACAGCCACGACACTTTCCCTATCTACCCTAAGATATAGTTTCATGTTGAGGGCAGCATGATTCTAAAGTTTGGGGTGGGTAGGGTGATATGCACCACCCTATCTCTCATTTTGTGATTTTGATCCACCTTTTCCATCTAGCTTAGTTTTCCTATTCTTGCTGTTTTTATTGCATTCTTGCATAGCATGTAGTTAATTTCATGCAATTTTTGCCTAATTTAAAAAAAAATGTTCCTTTTTGCCATGCATTGCGTTTCATGTAGATTTTTGGTAGTTTTTGCATATTTTAGCTAGGATTTTCCTGTTTTACTACTTTAAGTTCAATAATGTAGGTTTAAGATGTGATTGAAGGCAAATTGGCACCATTTTGGCGAATTTTTTCCAAGCTCGAATGTTCTTTCCCAAAAAGTATGTTTTGACTTGATCTCCACCGTTTGAAATGAAATTTTTAATCCTATGACAAATGCATGTTGTTTCATAGAGTTTATTTCTATGTGGTCTTATTTGTTGACTTTTTACATGTGCCCCACTTCTCTCAAGATTGTGAAAGTTTTGGTTGTTTTGTGAATTGAGCAAGCTACAAACATTTAAAGCCTATGGAATCATTTAATAGAAATGTGAATGTCATGTTGTTCTATCATGTGGTGTGATATCATTTGATGAAGTGTTTGACTAGCTTTCATGCAGGGAATCTTATGTTGAAGATTACACTAATGATCCCTCTTTGATCTGACTATTCTTCCACCATCTTCATACCCCTCTGCTTCATAAAAAGATGGCCTAGTGCACATAATCAGCCTTGGCCACCTCCTAAAGTTTGAGGTTGCCATATCTTTATCTCCTCCCTACACTCTATCCACCATACACCCTATCTATTCCAAGAGCAAAGAAAAAGAAACGAAAAAGAAAGCAAGAAAAAAATAAAATAATGATCCTATTTAAGAGCATTCAAATTATAAAAAAAAATAGTGCTCTATGTAATAGCACATCAAAAACCTTTTCGCATGCCTTTCTTCTACTTTCATATCCATTGAGCTAGAAAACATCATATCTAGCTCGCTTTACCCTTTTTCACAACCAAGTGGGTCATTTAGTGTGGTTCGAGGCATAAGGTTGAATGCATGAAAGTGAAACAACACTCTTAGTCATCTTTAATTAACACCAACATGAAATGATTTACCCAGAATGATATGAAGGACATACGGACAGCTTGTGTATTCTATGATTTATAATTGAAGTTTGTATGCTCAATGCTCTTTTCATGATTGGTATGTGAAAGAGGAGAGGATAGAGGTGGAACACATGCACTTAGCCACTTCTAAGACCATGTAGTCAATAATTTTCTATTGCTATTCATTTGCCATTCTTGTTATTTGAAGGAAAACTAAAAAGATAGATTGAGTTGGAGCATACTTGAGGAAAAGTATGTTTTCAGTTTGGGGTGGTGATGTACCCTTGTTTAGGGTTCCATCTCATGCCATTTTGCACTTTGATCACATCTAAACAAGTTAGATTACAAGTTAATGCTCCCAATATGGGTTTTACTATCAAATGCGCTTGTGGATGTTCTTTGCACTCTTTTCAGGTATTTGGACCATGCCTTGGATGGATGAGAGAGAAGGAAAGAGTTCTAGGGCTCCTCCACTCATGGAGGGGTCTAAAGAAGGCCCCAAAATCTCCCTCAACCTACCCCCAATGGCCAAGAGTCATCATCAAGCAAAGAAATCCTTGGATGATGAAAGATAAAGTTCAATTGTGTACTACAGAACCAAAAACAGTCGTGTGCATACCCCCACAGTTGTGTCTTTTATCATGAAAAATTGATAGAATGAACACGGATCTACCCCAACTTACCACGGTCGTGGCCATCAACACGGTCGTAGCCAATTGAAGATACCATGGCCATGGCTACCAACACGATCGTGGCCAACAGAGTAGAAGATGGTTATGGCCCCCCACAATGGTTGTGGAAATATTGTGCAAAAAACCATGGAATCAATAGGGAATGCACTTGAACGCCCACAAGCATTGCCATGTGCCATGGCTGAGGACTTTGAAGACCAACTCTCCCGTGCAGCTTCCCCACAATCAAGGTCTCCTACTCCAAAATGACCATGTTACTCAACACGGTTGTGGTGCTACTCACCCAACACGTCGTGGCACTCCACTACGGCTGTAGCCACCTCCTACTTAGCATTTTCACCACCTTTCCACACCATTCCAATGGCCACTCTCCATGACTGTCCCATACCACCCTTACCGCAGCCATGGCCCATCAATACGGTCGTGGTAACCAACCAACTGTACCTATTTTTCACTATTTTTCTTATTCTACCCCCACTTACCCCAGTGCTTCCCCACCACCTATATATACATAGGTGGCAGCTGGGGCACGAAGGCTAGCTACTCCTAGCCACTGTTACTCCTCTCCACCCACTCCTTGAGCATTTAGTGCAGCCCCCTTGCATTTATGCTCTCCACCCACCATTTCCATCTCCATTTCACCTTGGAAACCTAGTTTTCTAGGTTTTTCTCCATAATCCCCCATATCTTCATGCCCATATGCTCCTTTGGAGGAGGAAGACATCCCTAAGAAGTTAGGAGGTGAAGTTGAAGGCTTCTTCCATGAGCTCCATGGTGTTTCTTCCCTTTCTTTCCCTTTCTTTTGCTATTTTCTTGATCATGTCTAGCTAAGCCCCTAGTGGTGGGATGTTTGGAGGGAAAACGTGACTTCGATACCATGTTTGGGGAATTTTGGCTTGTAATGAACTTATTTTTATGTATTATGATTGCTCCATTCTTTTGTCTCTAATACCATTTCCATGCTTGTGATTTATGCTTCTTGCTATGAATTTCTTGTTCCAAAGTGCTTGATTATACCATGTTTCTAGGAGAATTGGGATGCATGTTGCAATCTTAGGTATGACTCCTAGGTCCCAATAGGGAATCCCTCGCTAGTCCCCTTTGTTCATACATGCCTACCCCCTCTCCTACTACTTGGTATGAGACCTAAGTTACTAGTATAAGTGGGATTGATGTGATTGCCTAGGGTTTTCTAAAGGATAGAATGGCTAGTGGCATGAGGTCAAATACCTTTATCTCTACTCTCATATCTACCTTTGGCCCGCAAATGATCAATACCACTTATCCTAGAAACCTAGATTTGGTTAATCCTATTAGAATTACACCTAACTCTAATCTTCCACTAGTAGTATAGGGTACATTCTAATAGCATTTGTCTCTTTGTTTGGTTGGGTAATCTACGTGAAAGATCAGAACCATGCTTGTCCAATAACCTCGCCCAACTTATATTAAAGTACATCCCCAAATGGACCACCTACCTTAATCATCGTTCTTAGAACTTAACTTGCTTTGTTTATTTGGCTATGTTAGTATAGTCTGGTTGTTCTTGTTTAACCTAGTCAAATGCTTAGTATTGATAGTTAGGTCTTATTTAGATCTTTTCTTTCTTTAGTGGTTAACTTAGTTTCTAAATTACATCTTGCTCCTCTAGTGTAGTGTAAGCTACCTTTTCTCTTTCCTAGTTAGTTGGTTAACCTAGATTGTTAAAGTTGCTTGTTCAAGATAACTTATGTTCAATTCTGCCTTTCCTTCTCGTCTACTTCGTTTAATCACAAAACAAACTCCTTTTAAACTCTTCAACCCTGATCTATGTAATAGGAACATAGCTAAAACTAGCCTAGATCTAGTGCCCCCTCCATCCCTGAGGATCGAGTCTTATTCTTGCCAATAACCTATACTACAATAGTACCCCGTGCACATGCAGGTGACCTATTTGGTTTTTTGATCGACTTGGTTAGGGATAATAAAAATTTAAAAACATCCATGTGTGCATCCGAGTCCCATGGAGTGCATCTATTCACCCCTTGTTGGCTAGTGTGTATGCCTCTAACTCGACGCACCATGGTAAGCAATATAGAAGATTGAAAACTAATAAAATTTCTAGTATTTCTTCTTCCTCTTCCCCTAGGTGCTTTGCATGTGGAAAGAAGGGACATTTAAAGAATGAGTGTCCTAAAGTAAAAAAGGGAAGGAAATAATCTCTCAAGAAGAAGGAAAAAGCCTACAAAGTAGCATGGGATGCTTCAAGCGATGATAGTGGGAGTGGAGAAGAAGAAGTAGAATGCCTCATGACTAAAGAAGATGAGGTACAATGTCTCAGTCCTACAACCAATGAAGAAGAAAATAAGGTAAGTCTACTTGATTTATCTAAAGAAGAATTAGTTGATAGTATTGAAGAATTACATGATAAGTATGTTGATTGTAAGAAGAAATTAAAAGGACTTACAAAACTAATGAAGATCTATATGCTAAATTAAATGATTTGGTGTTGAAAAAGAAAGTATTATGTCTGAAAAGGCCACCTTGAAATTATCTCTTAAGCATTGCGACATAAAGTTACTTACTCTAGAAACAAACTATAATCTTCTTTGTCAATAAAAGGTTGAATTGCTTGGTAAATTAAACGATCTACAAACTCAACCTATCCTATGTACTCATTTAGATTATGATGCTATTGTGAAAGAAAGAGATAGTTTTTTATCTAATCTTGATCAAGAAAACTTAAATATTAAAATGAAAATGGATGAAATTTTAAAATTTAAAAAAGAAATTAGTAATTTGAAAAATAAGGATATTCTTGATAAAATCCTAAAGGATTCCCTTGGTCAAATTAGAAGAAGAAGTTTGGGTTATGTACCCAAAAATAAATCTTATCAAAAACCTGAAACTAGAAAAACACACATACTCAAGACAAGAGTTATGTATGTACCTAAAAACAAATCATGTCATAACTAAAATGTTAAAAAGATAAATGAAGTTGATTTCATTTGTTGTCACTATTGCTTATGTCTTGGATACTATTCATTTTCATGCCCATACAAGAAAAATGATTTTTTTGATCTAGATTGGGTTCCAAAACCCCAAACTAAAAAATATAGAACATGATTATTTGGGATTTGACATAAAGCTTTATTTTGAACTTCATAATGTCTTATCTGCACTAAACTCATCCTTACCTTGCATAATTTTATTGAAGTAACATACACTCTACTTAGGATTGATAAAATTGTCGTAAACAAAAACATTCTCAATCGAAAAAATCTTTGACCGAGATACACTTCAGTTAAGATAATTACCGACCAAGAGATTTTTTATCAAAATTACATTTTCTGGTAAATCCATCAGGTTGACAAGTACTTCGACTGAAAATACTTTCATCTGAGAAAATTGTCAACCAAGGATATCTCTATTTAAAATGTGTTAGTTATATAATAACCATGTCACTATAACCTGTTTATTGAAATTCAAGTCTACATCAGATTAGATTGATGAAAAAATGATGATGATAAACAATAAGATTTAATCATGCCCCAAAAGAAGTTGATTATTGGACAAATTTATATATAAGCCTAAACAATGGGCAAGAATTGAGGACATCAAACCCTTAGAGAGAATGTAAAAATTTATGTGCCTTACACACATGACCTGAAACAAGATTGAATATGCATATAAAAGGAAGTTGACTGGTCACTTATGTCAATAAAGTTGTTCACTATAGATAAAGATGCATTAAGTGGAAATATGCATAAATGCCTCTCAGTCAAAAACGAGTTTGACTGAGGGGTTCCCCGGTCGAAGTCATGGTTGATCAAAAATAATCCTGACAAAAAATGCTTAATTGAAAATCAATCATTTGCACTCAATATTGGCATACTGAATCTGAAATTTTCTCATCATGAATATTCAAATAAGAGAAAGTTTAAGATAGTATAAGAAACAAGATTCCTTATAAAATTGATATGACCTTAGTATTCTTAGACCTCACAAAAATTCTTGAATACAATGTATTTGATCTTACTCTTGATTGGATTCTCTATATTAAAACAGGCTTAACATCCCTAATAATTGATTATGATATATTCATCACACCATGAGCCTAAAAGAATCTCATATCATTTAAGGGATTAACATCCATTCCAAGTGATTGAGAAATTATTAGTGGTTTTTTAATCATGGCACACTTTAACATTTTTATCATTTTAAAAATAACTACTCCCCTAGAGAATATATGTGCTCCCTCATTATCCATGCTGAAAACTCTTGATAAATCTTTAAATCATGTGATCTTAAATCTAAGAACAAAATCCTTCCTAGGTCACAATATTATATTATCATGACAACTACTTAAACAAGAACAAAATATCTTCACAAAAACCACTCACAGCAGCCCAATCGGTCCATGAAATTTTTGATCGAAACTGGTCTCGGGCGACGAATTTCTCGACTGGGATTTACTCGGTGGGACCTCTTCTCGACTGACATCCACTAGAATTCTCTTGCAAATTTGGATCAAAAACATTTCTCGGTCGAGAAATAGTTCGACATAGAGCCACTCGGTGGACCCCCTATTCAAAGGAGACCTACATGGTAGGACATCCTCCCTCGGTTCTTCTAGAAGCTATTCTCAAATGAAAACTTTCACTCGAAATGTGCATCGGTTGAAGTTCTTTTTTTGACTAAGATCTAGTGACAACGATCATCCTTTTCAAATTTTTGATAAAAAAGAGTGGACAATGGCTATTTTTCAAAAATCTTGGCCGACCAAACTAGTCGTTACTTGAGGAGTGTAGGAAGATACTCATTGGGCTCTTGATCGATGAATTTGTGGACCGAGAAAGTGCCTGACTTGGCTATAAATAGAAGTAAATTCGGCCATTCTTCTCACAACTCAATTTCTCTATTCTTACGGCCCTCTATAGTATTCTTTAGAGGGTATTGTGAATGGCACTGATACATAAATTATGTGGTGATAATGTGACAAGCTCACACCCTATATGTTTACATCTGTTGAAAGTGTGTTATGCCCTTACTTCATATAATTTTCTTATGATTTGTGGATCTAACATTTCATTCTTGTGGATCTAACATGCTATTTGAGTATTTTAGGGTCTAAGTAAATTAGGAATTGGATAATTGAATATCCACACAAATGTAAGATTAGTGTGCTTAAATGTTCATTATTTTCATGATTGTACTCAATGTAAGATCTTATACAAGTATATAATGTAAACGTACCTAGATATCATGTAAATCAAGAATTAAGTCTTCCTTATTCACTCACAACACTTAGATAGGTTTTCCCCCAAAGTCAGCATCACCATCACCGATGATATACACACTTATAAAGTGAGTCAATGGAAACAGGGACTCTCTCGGTCGACAAACTGTCCGACTAAGACACTCTCAATAAAATACTTGCTCGACTGAGAATCACGTTGGTCTAAGTCATAGAGAACAAATCAATAATTTATACATTTGTGCCCTAAAATAGGTTTTTGGTCGACAATATCTTCGACCGAGCAAGCTTCAACCCAAAGTCCATGACTGTTAGACCAAGTAGTTGGTAGTTGAAGTTGGAAATAGTTGTTGCAAAAATTTTACCCCCAAACCCCTCCACAGTCAAAGAAAAGTTGGACCACATCTCAATCGACAAGTTCCTCGACCGAGATTGGTTCTGGACTGTTCTTTTCAGATTGAAACAATCAGCCATTGCAAGTCAATTAATGGATACCTAACAGATAGTTAACTACTAAGAACACTCTAGAAACCCTCTAGAACATCCCTAAGCACTTACAAACCATTCCTATAAATAGGAGAGGCCTTAGGGCACGTATAGCTCACAACTGCACTTGAAAATACATTCTAGTGAGCAACAAAGACAAAGCTATACTTGCCATCTTGTTCTATAAGCTCAAATTTTGTGTCCTATAGCTAGAATCTCCAACCCACCACATATAGCCACGATCAACTTTAGTGGATAGGAGATCTATATGCTTGATATAGGATCACAGCATTGTACTAAATTGGTGAAGTACTTTCTTTCTTCCAATCTTGTTCTTTTATATTGTATATTATTCTCCTTGACTACTCCAAGGTTGGAGGTTGTTGAAAGGAGGTGCTTGGAACTACTTCTTGGTAGAGAAGGCTGCTTCAACGCATACTTGAGAATACTTCAAGGAAGTATTCTATAAGGGAGGTTGGAGCTACTTCTAAAGGAAAGCTATCTCAAGGTGGTGGAGCTACTTCAAGGAGGTGAAGGCTGCTCTGACGACTTGGAGTTACTTCAAGAAGGCTACCTCAAGGAGGTCGAGGCTTTGAGATCCTAATGACACATATTAATGATTATCCACTCTATAAACCCTAACTACTCATCATTGTTATCATGAACACCATTTTTCTCATCTTGTTAAACAATATCAGCAAATAAGGCAAAGTAAAAAATTTTAGCATATTCAATCATCTTAATACACAAATCTAGGGTTTAAATGCATTAATCACCATTTTGGCACATATTGTACTACTTTTAGAAGAGAGAGCATAATTAGACTCTAGAACTACTTTTTTAGATTCCTCTAATTCTTCTTATCAATTTTCATATATAACTTATTTTCATCCGATTTCCAATAATTAGTAATGATTAAATGAATATTAATGGATCTTGGACAAGTAGGACACTCCATATAAGCATTATTAACATTATCCTCAAATGCTCATGTAGCCAACTGTAACACCCCAATCTTATTATGCAAAATTTCCAAATTATTTTAGTCCTTGCATGCTCTTTCCTAATTTAGATAATTGTTGAGGACTTAAATGCAATTTTCCCATGATTAGTTTTGCAAAATCATTTATTATGTCCAATTGCTTTATTATACTTGTTTTATTAAAATAAAATGTCTTCACGTATATCTATGCCCTTTTTGTTGAAGAAAAATGAGAAGAAGTGTTTTATGTCCAATTTTTCTCTTTCTTATGATAATTAGGGATTTACTGGTTTAATTATTTTTCTTAATGGCCACCATCTTGTTAAATGAAAGGAAATAATATTTAGGGCACGTTTGTATGTTTTCAATTCTAATTTGAAGAATTAATGGCTTTATTTGCATTAATTGTGGTCATTTAAGCATACATGAGGGTTTTGCTATTCTTAGGCCTAAATGGGTACAAAAACGAAATCTAACTCCACAGGAATATTCTAGACACTCTAGTGAACCTATGGTCAAAATTTGAATGCATTTGACCCATGTTTGACCCCTCAATTAAATTGAGAGAGATTTGAATATTATTTGATATAGATTTTAATCCAATTTCATTCATACAGCCGATTTAAAGCATAGTTCGTTTTATTTGAACTGTCACGCGTTACTTGTTTCTCGCACGCACGACAGCAGCCGTTGGATCAGGATCCAACGGTGCGTCCGTTCTCTTCTTCCTCCGCTTATTCCATGAAACAGGAGTCGTTTCCAGCGCAATGAGTGCGAGCTTTCAATCTCACACGTTACTCAACGGTTTCACGTCGTTTCTTCGCCATTGAATCCGTCTCGTCACCCCGATCCTATCGAGCCATAACTCGCGCTCCCTCGTGCCCTACAGATTAAACGCCCAATATAGGGCAGTGCCTTCCCTCCGCCATTGAAGCACAGGCACCTCGCCAGCCTCCTCCGCCCCCATCTAAGCACCCCGCGAGCACCGCAGAACCCCAAGTATCCCCCCTCCTCACTCAATTTCTCCACCGGCTCTCCCAGCAACCCCGACCTACTCGGTTTCTGTATCTGGCGACCTTGTGACCACCCCGACCTCCTTCAGTCATCTCGGCTCGATTTCTTCTACGGTGAGCATCCTACACACCTGCTTGATGTTTCCCGATCATCGGTTTACCCTGCCTTGGCCTCAGTCGCTGTGTCCTATAGATGGGTCTTTAAGACCTTGTCGGCGCTAGCCGCTGTGGTGTTTTGGTGTGTCTGCAACCACGAATATAGGACGGATGGCTTCTCCTGGCCGTCAGGATCATTTTCCGACCTTACGTCCACATGTTTGTTTGGCCTCTCTGTGGTTTTTCTCTCCGGTGTTTTCCCCTGTCTTCAGTTCCAGCCATGGCCAGAACCGGTTTCCGAGCTCCTAGGCTCTCCCGGCCCCGAGCTTAGGCTCTCTGAGTTCGCCTTCTCATCACGAACTCAACTGAGGTGTCTTCTTCTCTCGGGTAGCAGCAAGCCAGGGTCCTTTCCCATGGCTGAGAAGCTCGCCCATGGCGCTGGAGCCATGACTCGCACTGTGTGAGCAAGGATCAATCCCAGTCGGGAAATGACCAAGAGGGTCATTCGTTTCTTTTCGAGATTTTTTGCTTGTAGGGGTATTTTTGGGATTTCACTGGTCCTCCCTTCTCTGATCGCGAGTCCTCAGAGGCGATCATTGCAGCCTAGTTGGCCAAGCCCAATTGGGCCAAGTTAGATGCGGGCCCTTTTTCCTGGACTTGGATATATATATTTACACGTGGCTTTTTCCTGATTTGCTATTGGTCTGTTCTTCGAAAATCAATAGTAAATCGCCTGTTTATCAGAAAATTATAAATAAATATGTTTTGGAAAGGATTTTTGATGTGGAATCCGATTTTCTAGTTTTTATCGACTGATTTTACTGCTTTCATATCTCAATATTTATATGAGCAAATTAGGGTTTAATGATATATGATAAATGATAATTGTGTTAATTTCAGGTGTTTAAGGGAATCCAATCAGTCAAACCAAGTTTGACTTAGGTGATTTAGTTCAAGGTAAGCGGACCATGCCTTTGGCATAGTAAATTTGAATTATTGAATGATTATGATATATTATGCATTTTTATGTTGAAGTCTTGAAAAGTACATGTTTTTCCTCAATATACATGATTATTGGATGTTGATTGTTATAATCTAAGTCTAAGAGTAGAAATCCCATTAAGATTATGGTTTATGATTAAGATACAAGAAATCAATATGAATAGGGAATAAGTTTCCCATTCATGCTTAAGAGGGAGAAATCCCATTATGGTCATGGGGAGAAATCCCAATCATGTTTAAGAGGGAGAAATCCCAATTAAGATCAAAGTTTAGGTTATTAAGAAGATAAGCTAAGTTTAAGAAAGATCATGATAATAGAAATTGATTAGATTTATATGCACCTTGTTATGGGCTTTCCGAGCATTATGGGCTTTCCGAGCAATTATGGGCTTTCTGAGCATTATGGGCTCCTTATGGGACATTAAGAGAGGAGAATATTCTTCTAGTCAATTTCTTTATGTAAAAGACACTAAGAAACGATTAATGTTAATACATGTTCATGAGTATGTTAAGTCACTTGTATATTTATTTTTATGTCTTATAACATGTCAATGCTGCTTACTTACTATGTTTGTTTTCCTTTGCATGGCTGGGGATGAGATGTCCGCAGGAGTTGGAGCCAAGGAGAAGGAATCATCTTGAGAGTACCAAGGACCCAGAGATCCAAGGAGTTGTTGTCTGGTGGGACGTCCATCTATGGAGATCCTATCATTATCTAGTTTATGTTTAGTGTATCTTTGGAAACCTGATGTAGCTTTTATTCCAAGAACTTATGTATGAATCTATGTTTCAATAATGCCAAGTGTTATTTGTTTCTTGATATGAGATCATGTATGTGACATTCCCTCCCCGATATGCCAAGTACCCCACATTATGGATAATGTTGGGGATTAGGTTGTGCTTCCACTGGTTACGTAAGAAACCCTAGGGAGGGGTGTTACATTAATGGTATCAGAGATTCATATTATGTTCTAATATCATGTTATGTTTACCCTTTCAGATGGCCCCTAAGGGGAAGGAGAAGGTTGGTGAGTCAAGGCACTCACACGAATCCTCTAGTGGTGATAAGACTGAAGACATGAACCACGTCCCTCCACCGGTCACCCTAGATGCCCTAGTAGCAGCCTTGACCAATGCCCTCCAACCTAGAGCTCCACCTAGAGCACATGAGATCTCCCTCGTAGACTTCTTGAAGATTAAACCCGATGCTTTCCATGGTGAAGATGAGGTTGATATAGTAACCAAGGCTGAGGAGTGGCTGAGCAACATGGAACATTGCTGTAGAGACCTTGAGTGTCCCCCACGTAGAAGGGTTAGATTTGCCACCCATATGCTCAAGGGTGCAGCCCGTACTTGGTGGGAAAACCTCTTAGCCTCTAGGGAAGATGATGACCCTCCTTTCTCTTGGGATGAGTTTGTAGAAGTCTTCAATGACCATTATGTATCCGAAGCCATGTTAGAAAGGAAGGAGGATGAGTTTGTTAACCTTAAGCAAGTGGATGACATGACTGTCACCGAGTATGCCATGAAGTTCCGTAAGCTCCAAAAGAATGGTCCTGAGTACACTGAGCAAAAGAGAGCTAAGAAGTTCATTAGAGGGCTTAAACCTGACCTAAGTTTTGCCTTGTCTGGTAGAGGACACCGGACCATGCAATCAGCCTTGGATGCAGCCCTAGAATTGGAGGAGCATCCTGGGAGGAATCACAAGAAGGAGGTACCCCAAAACAATCGTCCCCATCAACCCCCTCCACCCTCAACAACAAGAGAAAAGCCCCTGAGCCTTCCCCTGAGAATGGGAGAACCCCATGCCCCAAATGTAAGAGAAACCATGGTGGTCCTTATAGGTTTGGGACTTCTGTTTGCTACTATTGTGGTGAGGAAGGGCATATCAAGCCTAGTTTCCCTAAGCTTGCAAAGAAGGATCCCAACCACAACCAAGCTAAGGACCCTAATCCTCCACCCAAGGTCAAACCAAGGCTCTTCACCATGCAAATGTCTGATGGAGAAGAGGAAAATGATCAAGGTAAGGGTAGTTGAGTAATTTATGTTGAATCATAATGCTTTGTTTATGTATTCTCCTTTTATAATGAAATTTGTATGTTTATGTGAAACCCTTAAGGTGGGTAGGAACTCTAGGAAATTTCAAGGACGAAATTTATTTAAGGTGGGTAGTATTGTAACACCCCAATCTTATTATGCAAAATTTCCAAATTATTTTAGTCCTTGCATGCTCTTTCCTAATTTAGATAATTGTTGAGGACTTAAATGCAATTTTCCCATGATTAGTTTTGCAAAATCATTTATTATGTCCAATTGCTTTATTATACTTGTTTTATTTAAAGAAAATGTCTTCATGTATATCTATGCCCTTTTTGTTGAAGAAAAATGAGAACAATTGTTTTATGTCCAATTTTTCTCTTTCTTATGATAATTAGGGATTTACTAGTTTAATTATTTTTCTTAATGGCCACCATCTTGTTAAATGAAAGGAAATAATATTTGGGGCACGTTTGTATGTTTTCAATTCTTATTTGAAGAATTAATGGCTTTATTTGCATTAATTGTGGTCATTTAAGCATATATGAGGGTTTTGCTATTCTTAGGCCTAAATGGGTACAAAAACGAAATCTAACTCCACAGGAATATTCTAGACACTCTAGTGAACCTATGGTCAAAATTTGAGTGCATTTGACCCATGTTTGACCCCTCAATTAAATTGAGAGAGATTTGAATATTATTTGATATAGATTTTAATCCAATTTCATTTATACAGCCGATTTAAAGCATAGTTCGTTTTATTTGAACTGTCACGCGTTACTTGTTTCTCGCATGCACAACAGCAGCCGTTGGATCAGGATCCAACGACGCGTCCGTTCTCTTCTTCCTCCGCTTATTCCATGAAACAGGAGCCGTTTCTAGCGCAATGAGTGCGAGCTTTCAATCTCACACGTTACTTGACGGTTTCATGTCGTTTCTTCGCCATTGAATCCGTCTCGTCGCCCCGATCCTATTGAGCCATAGCTCGCGCTCCCTCGTGCCCTACAGATTAAACGCCCAATATAGGGCAGTGCCTTCCCTCCGCCATTGCAGCACAGGCACCTCGCTAGCCTCCTCCGCCCCCATCTAAGCACCCCGCGAGCACCGCAGAACCCCAAATATCCCCCCTCCTCACTCAATTTCTCCACCGGCTCTCCCAGCAACCCCGACCTACTCGGTTTCTGTCTCTGGCGACCTTGTGACCACCCCGACCTCCTTCAGTCATCTCGGCTCGATTGCTTCTACGGTGAGCATCCTACAGACCTGCTTGATGTTTCCCGATCATCGGTTTACCCTGCCTTGGCCTCAATCACTGTGTCCTATATATGGGTCTTTAAGACCTTGTCGACGCTAGCCGCCATGGTGTTTTGGTATGTCTGCAACCACGAATATAGGTTGGATGGTTTTGCCTGGCCGTCAGGATCATTTTCTGACCTTACATCCACATGTTTGTCTGGCCTCTCTGTGGTTTTGCTCTCCGGTGTTTTCCCCTGTCTTCAGTTCCAGCCATGGCCAGAACCGGTTTCTGAGCTCGTAGGCTCTCCCGGCCCCGAGCTTAGGCTCTCTGAGTTCGCCTTCTCATCACAAACTCAACCGAGGTGTCTTCTGCTCTCGGGTAGCAGCAAGCCAGGGTCCTTGCCCATGGCTGAGAAGCTCGCCCATGGCGCTGGAGCCATGGCTCGCGTTGTGTGAGCAAGGATCAATCCCAGTTGGGAAATGACCAAGAGGGTCATTCGTTTCTTTTCGAGATTTTTCGCTTGTAGGGGTATTTTTGGGATTTCACAGGTCCTCCCTTCTCTGATCGCGAGTCCTCAGAGGCGAGCATCGCAGCCTAGTTGGCCAAGCCCAATTGGGCCAAGTCATATGCGGGTTCTTTTTCCTGGACTTGGATATATATATTTACACGTGGCTTTTTCCTGATTTGCTATTGGTCTGTTCTTCGAAAATCAATAGTAAATCGCCTGTTTATCAGAAAATTATAAATAAATATGTTTTGGAAAGGATTTTCAATGAGGAATCCAATTTTCTAGTTTTTATTGACTGATTTTACTGCTTTCACATCTCAATATTTATATGAGCTAATTAGGGTTTAATGATATATGATAAATGATAATTATGTTAATTTCAGGTGTTTAAGGGAATCCAATCAGTCAAACCAAGTTTGAGTTAGGTGATTTAGTTCAAGGTAAGAGGTCCATGCCTTTGTCATAGTAAATTTGAATTATTGAATGATTATGATATATTATGCATTTTTATGTTGAAGTCTTGAAAAGTACATGTTTTTCCTCAATATACATGATTATTGGATGTTGATTGTTATAATTTAAGTCTAAGAGTAGAAATCCCATTAAGATTATGGTTTATGATTAAGATACAAGAAATCAAGATTAATAGGGAATAAGTTTCCCATTCATGCTTAAGAGGGAGAAATCCCATTATGGTCATGGGGAGAAATCCCAATCAGGTTTAAGAGGGAGAAATCCCAATTAAGATCAAAGTTTAGGTTATTAAGAAGATAAGCTAAGTTTAAGAAAGATCATGATAATAGAAATTGATTTAGATTTATATGCACCTTATTATGGGCTTTCCGAGCATTATGGGCTTTTCGAGCAATTATGGGCTTCCCGAGCATTATGGGCTCCTTATGGGGCATTAAGAGAGGAGCATATTCTTCTAGTCAATTTCTTTATGTAAAAGACACTAAGAAACGATTAATGTTAATACATGTTCATGAGTATGTTAAGTCACTTGTATATTTATTTTTATGTCTTATAACATGCCAATGCTGCTTACTTACTATGTTTGTTTTCCTTTACATGGCTGGGGACGAGATGTCCGCAGGAGTTGGAGCCAAGGAGAAGGAATCATCTTGAGAGTACCAAGGACCCAGAGATCCAAGGAGTTGTTGCATGGTGGGACGTCCATCTATGGAGATCCTATCATTATCTAGTTTATGTTTAGTGTATCTTTGGAAACCTGATGTAGCTTTTATTCCAAGAACTTATGTATGAATCTATGTTTCAATAATGCCAAGTGTTATTTGTTTCTTGATATGAGATCATGTATGTGACATTCCCTCCCCGATATGCCAAGTACGCCACATTATGGATAATGTTGGGGATTAGGCTGTGCTTCCACTGGTTACGTAAGAAACCCTAGGGAGGGGTGTACCACCAACCCCACCAATTGGTCGAGGCCCCCCAACATTACATCCTAATGTAGCGGGGACTGAAAATATAGTGAAAGGTCAATTTTCCCCTTACCTCTTTGTACTAGATGTAGGGATAGTAAAGTAAAATGGTTAATTTTCTTCTCCTTCCTCATGTTGGGCCACTACAGATGTAGACATGCCTGAATGATCTCTTCAGCCTACAACATTACTACTTGATCATCCTTGTCGACTCTATTGTCCTGTCTATGAGGTGCCACCTCCTTAACCTACTCCAATAAGGTTCCACCACACTCCCAATGTAACATATTGAATCTTGCATTCAATTGAAATTTAACCCATTTTCAAGATTTTATTTCCTTCATATCCTTTTTATCCTTTTTCCTAAATTCTCCTATCTTTTCTATTCACTTTGTGCTCAATATTGAAATTGGGTAATAGTTAATGGTTTGAACTATATTTACCCATGTTCATTTCAATGAATGGGTTTTTTCACAAATATCTCAACTAATGTGTTAATTAGAGTCTAGTAATGCAAAACGACCATTAGTGAGAGATAATTAGTGGATTTTATTAATTTAGAGTTTTATGGTTTTTCGGGACAAAAAATGTGAAATAAGAAATTTTAAATCTAAATTTATTAAGAAAGATACGAAATATATTTATTAGACACTTAGCATACAATTAAATACAAAAATCTGTTCAAATGGACAAGTTAATGTAAAGTTAGACTCATCACACTTTAATTAACAAACCCATGAATTATTAAGTCAATTGGTATTTTCTTACCCTCTTAATTAATTAAATGAATAAGCAACTCTAATATATACAAATGTTTAATGCAAGTGAAAAAGGAAACCTCCTTGACTCCTTTTAAGTTTTTCCTTCAATTTGTTTGACCATTGAATAGTAATTACTTTTCCAATTAAATTAGTATTTAAAATTCCAATTTCCAAATGTTTTAAAAAAGTAGGATTGACTAAGCATTTAAGTATTTTCCTAAATGCACTATCTGCTTAGTGTAACACAACATTGCATTACTTCCCTATCTAATGTGAGATTCCTCTTAGTGTTTTCCCATTCTTAAATGGGAAACATCCCATTTTCCCTTGAATGACAAACGTCTGTCTCCCTTGTGATCAGTGTTGTGTGGGTTTAGCGATGTCGAAAACCAGTGCCTCGTAGCCATTTCTCCCTCAATTCTCACTCATATCCTCCTTCTTTGCCACCTCCTCTTCTGTCCCTCACCTCCCTCTCTCTCAAACGGTCTGGCCTGACACCAAAAACTACTAATTAACCATTGCACGACATCTCTGATGATTGGGGCATCATTGCAATTGATGACCTAGGAGGGAAATGATTGTCATTCCATGGGCAACACCGTCCGACCCTTGCATTTGCTTCCTTGGGCACGCACCCTCGGGTCTCTTCTCCTATAAAGGCCCTACCAGCTGGCTACAACCACAAGAGACGCCACCAAAGCAAGGTCTCCACCCCATCCTTTCTTCTTCTCTTACCATCTTCCCCAACATAACAAAGAAATACATATCTGCCCTACCTTCCTCTACATGTGGTACCCCCTTCCCAACACCCAGTGATGCGCAGAAGACATGCAACAAATCGTCGACCATCCGTTGTGACAACAACACCACCTCTCCCCTTTCTATATGCTCAACGATGCATGTGCATGACTAGTAGCAACGCCCCTCAGTCGTGTTCCCATCCAACATAGCAAGGACAACCTCCGATGACCACTCATCACCGTATTGTCGTGTAGAGCCACCTCATCTGACTTTGCTGCCCTCTGCCTCCCAATACCACCAAGAAACACCTGCAATACAATAACACATCTAAAGCAGCCTCAACGCCAACACACCATGATAGTAGGGTGTCATAGACATCAAGTGCATTGGCGTCTACCCTAACAACAATGTCGTCAACTCCTATCTTGAAACGACATTGATTCTTATACATACAACACCACCTGATGTCTTGTTGGCTAGAAGCAAGACACCACCTAAAGATCTGAAGGAATTATCTTGGGATGAACACTAGATATGCTCACAAATGTATCATCACATATCCATTAGTTTCTAATGTCTAAGGTCTATAATTCTTTGTCTATTTTTCAATAATTTAATTATGATGATAATGGGAAGTAAACCATGTTAATACAATCACCTTGTAATAAAGTTAACCCTAGGTATATATAAATGCAACTATACAAATGAATATGATCCTAAGGCTGATATATTGAACCACATATAGGAAATAGTCATAATAGGTCATGTATGTAGGAGTGTGATTAAAGATGATATCTAAATCTCAATTGATGATTTGTATAGTAGATCTATAACTAAGGAACTGTTTTGCAAAATGTGTTCACATTATTATATCATATTGGTTAACTTGTATAAAATCATATTCGTTTATACATGTATCCATGTAGTATTACATATCAAACGATGGATGTAATGTGATCATGTTGCCTTATTATAATATTGTATATCATGGCTCAACTAATAATGAAGATTATTAAGAATTTTGATAATAATGTTTCAACCAACCCTAGATACACAAATACATATTTATTCAATAGATGGTAATATAAATAAAAATAAAATTATGGAATGCATCTAACTATATTGTCCTCTTATAAATCAAATTGTGTAAAAGATAATAATGCGTAAAAGAATATACTTTTGTAAACATATATGTAGATGGCATGTTAGTTGGATCAAAGCCTGTGTATATTGGTTAACCTAATAGATTTTCATGTGGAATATACTTACACCAATATACATGATAATCATGATGTTACGAATAATATGGATTCACGTCATAGGAAGATAATGACACCATTAAACCTAAATTGGAAGAATATATATTATTATCGACAAATATATAAGTTACATAGACTTATGTTACTAAAGATGAGTAATTTGAAGTAAGAGTGATTTATAAAGCATCACATATTCTTTCAAAAAAGATTTAAAATCATAAACCCTAACATGACATTAGATGATCAGGTTTAGGGTAAGAATAATATAAAAATATAATAGGAATGAATATGTTCACTTTGACTTGGCTAAAAAACATAGTGTGTTTCTAGGATGAAAAGTTGACTTTGTGGACAAAAGTATACTATTCAAGTTAACCTTCATGTGTGAAAATGGGCATGTGTAACCCTATTTATATATGATTTTGAACACGTGTCCTTCAGTTGGGAATTTTAAGATCCATCCCTAATCTTTCTAATGAGGCATATGCTTAGCCTTTGATTCTTTTTATTGCCTTCTTTTGGCTCATTTATTTTAGTAATAGTTTGGATTTTATACGCCCTTCCATGTCACTATTAATTTGTTGTTTAATATTCCCATTTTATTTATTGAGCATGATAACTTGATGACTTATTAGCTATTGTAGTGTACCTCTCTAATAGCCACTCATAGTGGGCATGTGTAAATTCACCCAGGGGAATGTGATAATTCTCTGCATTTTATAAATTTCATAGCCATTTTGGAATGTGATCACTCTCCCACACCTATTTATTTTGTTTTAGGTTGGTAGATGCCTCAACCCTACTTTAGATAATATCATTATACTTCGATCATGCATACTCAATTTTAATATGTCAGTTTATGGAAAATATTCTCTTTTATGTGCCTCATACTTGTGACACTTATTTAGCACTTTTGGAATAATTAATGCTTGTTTATATTTTGATATACTTTGCTTATCTGTATTCTTTTAATTCACACATACTTTTATCTCCTCTTTCTGTGTGATCCCAACCACCCAGGTTTAGGATTGGAGTGTGCAATAGGAGCGTGGTGAGCCAATCTAAGACTAGGAGAAAGGGGTTCATCCTTCCACCTTGGACTATAAGTTATTTATTTTATTGGAGACATATTGATGTAGTTGAGTTTCCCTCTACTTAGATCCTATTTTGTATAAATTATGTACACCCTTATTGGGAAAATTTTGATGTACTCTTTATTAAATTGAAAGTTTTAACTTCCGTTGTTATTCATTGGTGTTTTGTTTACCATAGTTCGTAGAGAGGTGACCTCAGTTCTTTACAACATGGTATCAGAGCCAATGGTAGCCATAGTCTTAACTATTTCAATTTGTCTCCTTAGTTAGAAACGCTTACCTCATATAGTTTCCCTTTTGCCCACCTTAAAATTAACTTGTAGTGAAAGGTTGAATTAGGACTATAAGAATTTCATATTAGAAATATCTTCAGTCAACTTTTAGGTGATTGACCTCTTAGGTAATTACCAGGACATAAGTTGAAAGTAAGGGTGCCTAGAAAGGGTCAGGATTTGGGGTTATATAAATTTTCCTCCGCACCGCTAGCTTGATTTATGAGGACTCCCGGATCCATATGACATCAGCCTGGTTTGAGCTAATACTATTGTCCAAAATATCATACCTTTAGGAAAATAACCCCAATGTTAAGTATCCTTAGTAACCTAATATGATGACTTGGGTAACCAAACAAAATCACCTTATTTCCCATAAGTTTCCTTGTATGAGTCTTAGATTTTCATGTTTAGGGGTAATCTACCCTATACTAGACTTAGAAGTTGGTAATAGTGAAACAATTAAGTTTTGTATCTTATACATGAGTTGATTAGACTCACTCTTTTACCTCTATTTTATTTTGACTTAGTAGGTCAAACCTGTTAAGGGGTGGAGTAGTGGTGGTAGTAGTACCTTGATAGATTTTGCATTTGCTGATTTCAACGACAAAATCCCTTTTTTGGGGGGAAGGAATCCAATACATAGAAAAATCTAGCCACTTTGGAATTAGAAATCCTAAATCCATATACAAGATATTAGCGATCTTATGTGATTAGCATTAACCAAAAAAATTATAATTACATGTTTGTTGATACACAAATGAATATATAATAAGTCATCATATGCTTGAACCCTACCAAATACTTAAGGCACATAATATGAGTAACTCACTAATTGTGAATACACATAATGTTCACCATGTAACCCTAATTCTATGGTAAATGGAACTATTTCATGCTAATAATTCTTAACGGATAATGGTCATGTTAACCTAAACCCTAAGATGTAATCATATAAACTTAACATATACATATATATATACATACATATATATAACCCTTAGTGCCTTTATGATATATTAGTGACATTAAGTGTCGTCATCAGATAATATACTAGTTACATATAAAAGGGTTATAACCACCTAATCACAACTTGATATGTGAATCAATTCATTAATATACAATGTGTTCCATCTTACTCATTAAAATACATATAATGACTCAAATATGATAAAGAGTAATTAGATTCACATAAGCATGTATTAATGCTTAATTGGTGTCAAATATATAAATTATAATATGAAGTGTAAATAGGAGAAAATGATTACTGATGACATTAATGAGAGTATTAAAAGTGATGTGATAATATGTAATATAGGTGTAAGAAATTAATGTGACATTATTTATACATAATAATTTGTTATATAATATTATCTATTCCATATAAAATTATCTGTGATGATTCTACATGAAGGTAATATGAATATAGTGGAGTATAAATTCAAGCTATTAAGGATTGTTATCTAACATATTGATTAATATTCAGATTATTTAGTAAACCCTAATTGTTCATAAAATTCTTAATTAGTATGTGAGAAGTACACTTGGTTTATACCTAATGTTGAGATAATCCTTTTTACAACAATGTGGATACAACATGACACAATTAATAGCATGTAAGGATGATGTAATTTCATAATAAAGAGAATGGTAATAAGACAAAAATATTAACTGTGTTATAATTGATAAAAGGTAATACAAATAGTGGAAACCTTAGTAAACCAGACTTATGAGTATAGCATGTGAAGTATCATAGAGTCTAGGTAACAACCTAGTTGCTTAATTTTGGGATGTTAAGTACTCACCCTTCCCTTGTTGAAATTTTGGGGATGAAATCCTCTTTAAGGGGTGGAGTGTTGTAACATATTGAATCTTGGATTGAATTGTAATTTAACCCATTTTCAAGATTTTAATTCCTTCAAATCCTTTTTGCCTTTTCCTAAATTCTCCTATCTTTTATATCATGGTTGTCCTCAATATTTTTTTTGGTCGCGCAAAAATCCTGTTACTAATAAAACCAAAAAAATTGGGTACATTTTTGTGCCCCTATGGAAACTACTAGGTCCCAAACCCCACGCAGGGGGATATAAGGAACCCGAAACTAAGAAAGAAACTCCAAACTAAGAAAATGAAGAAGAAGGGCCAGGCTACAGAATAAACAGAAGGACCTAGTAGGTGAGGAAGAAGTACATACAAAACCAATAAAAACACCCGCAAAAAAGCCTATATGAACATCAGCTCAGCTGCCAAATCAATCTGAGAAGTCGTCCCCTACCCCCAGCTCCTATACGATAATGTCAGAAGGATTACAAAAGAAAAAACAAAACAAGGAGACATGTCTACCACTCTTTGCCTCCTTCTTGAAGAAGTGAACCAGTTGCACCTAGTACAGTCCTTTGCCAACTGCACTAAACACCTTGAAATTGAGGAATACTTAGTGGTTTGAACTATATTTACCCACATTCATTTAAATTAATGGGTTTCTACACAAATATCTCAACTAATGTGTTAATTAGAGTCCAATAATGAAAAATTACAATTCATGAGGGATATTTAGTAGTTTTATTAATTTAGAGTTTTATGGCTTTTTGGGACAAGAAATGAGAAATAAGAAATTTTATTTCTAAATTTATTAAGAAAGCTTATAAATATATTTATTAGGCACTTAGCATACAATTAAATACAAAAATGTGTTCAAAAAGAGAAGTTAGTGTAAAGTTAGACTCCTCGCACTTTAATTAACAAACCCATGAATTTTTAAGTCAATTGGTATTTCATTACCTTCTAAATAAATTAAATGAATAAGAAACTCTAATATATAAAAATGCCTAATGCATATGAAAAAGGAAACCTCCTTGACTCCTTTATAGTCTGCCCTTTAATTTGTTTAACCATTGAATAGGAATTGCTTTTCCAATTAAATTAGTATTTAAAATCCTAATTACCTATGGTTTTAAAAATAAGATTGATTAAGCATTTAAGTATTTTGCTAAATGCACTCTCCCCTCAATATAATGCAGCATTGAGTTACTTCCCTGTCTAATGTGACATTCCTCTCTGCATTTTCACCTTCCGAAACAGGCGACGCCCCATTGCCCCTTGAACGAGAAACAACCGTCTCCCTTTTGATCTGTGTTGCGTGAGCTTGGCACTACAGAACACTAGTGCCTTGCAGCCATTTCTCCTGCAATCCTCACTCATCTCCTCCTTCACTTCCTCCTCTTCTTTCCCTTGACACCCTCTCTCTCATATGGTCTGGCCTGACACCAACAACTACTAATCAACTGTTACAAGGTGTCTCTGATGATTAGGGCATCATTTCAAACAACGACCTAGGAGGGAAACGGTTGTCGTTCCTTGTGCAACACCATTCAAGCCCTGCGTCGGCTTCCCTGGGAATGCACCCTCAGGTCGGTGCTCCTTTAAAGGCCCTGCCAGTCCGTTGGCTACAACCACAAGCACCACCACCAAAGCAAGGTTGCCGCCACATCTTTTCTTCCCCTCTTGCCTTCTCCCCCACCATAACATAGCAAAACTTAGTTGTATTGCCTTCCTCTACCAGTGGCACCCCCTTCCTAGAACCCAACGATGTACAACAGACCTATAACAGATCGTCGCCCATTTTCTATGACACCAACAATGCCTCTCCCCTCGCTCAATGCTCAGTGATTCTTGTGCATGACAATAGGAATGCCCATCTGTCGTGGTCCCATTTGACACAACAAGGACAACCTCTGACGACCACTCATCACCCCACTATGGTGTAGAGCCACCTTATCTGACTTTGCTGCCCTCCACCTCCCAATACCACCAAGAAACACTTGCAACACAACAACACATCTAGAGTAGCCTCGACGCCAACATACCTGACAGTAGGGTGTCATAGGAACCAAGTGCAATGTCATCTACCTTAACAACAATGCCATCGAATCCTCTCTTGCAACGACATCAACTCCTATACCTGCAAAACCACTTGATGTTGTGTCGACTAGCACCAAGAAACCACCTGAAGATCTGGAGGAATTATCTTGGGATGAACCCTAGACATGCTCACAAACTGATCATCATAGATCCAATAGTTTTTGTTGTCTATGGTTGGTAATTCTTTCTCTATTTTTCAATAATTAACTTATGATAACAATGGGAAGTAAGCCATGCTAATACATACACCTTATACTCAAGTCAACCCTAGGTATATATAGATACAACTATACAAATGAGTATGATCATAAGGCTGATATATTGAAACCACGTATTGGAAATAGCCATAATAGGTCATGTATGTAAGAGTGTGATTAAACATGATATATAAAAAATAATTGATGATCTATATAATAGATCTATAACTAAGGAATTGTTTTGAAAAATGTGTTCACATTATTATATCATATTGATTTACTTGTATAACATCCTATTAGTTTATACATATATCCATTTAGTATTACATATGTAGTAATGGATGTAAGATGATCATGTTTCCTTATTATAATCTTGTATTTCATGCTTGAACTATAATGTAAGATTATATATAAGATGAGTTAGATTTTAGTACTACACATAGATTACAAAAAAAATCGATAACAATGTTTCAATCAACCCTAGATACACAAATACATATTTATGCAATAGATGGTAATTATAAATAAAATTATAATTATGGAATGAATCTAACTATATTGTCTTCTTATGAATTAAATGGTGTAAAAGAAAATAATGTGTAAGGGAATATACTTTTATAAACATATTTCTAGATGACATGGTAGTTGGATCAAAGCATGTGTATATTAGTCACCCAAATAGATTTTCATGTGGAATATACTTACACCAATATACATGGTAAGCATGATATTAGGAATAATATGGATTCACATTATACAAAGAGAATGACACCATTAAACCTAAATTGGAACAATATATATTATTATCCTCATATATATGAGTTACATAGACTTATGTGACTAAAGATGAACAATTAAAACTAAGAGTGATATATAAAGCATCATATATTATCTCAACAAAGATTTAAAATCATAAATCCTAAAATTACATTAGATGATCGGGACTTGGGTAAGAATAATATAAAAATATAATAGGAATGAATATGTTCACTTTGACTCGGCTAACAAACATAAAGTGTTCATAGGATGAAAAGTTGATTTTGTGTACAAAAGTATACTATTAAAGTTAACCTTTATGTTTGAAAAGAGGTATGTGCAACCCTATTTAAATATGACTTTGAACACTTGTCCTTCAGTTGGGAATTTTGATATGCATCCCTAATCTTTCTAATGAGGCATATGCTTAGCCTTTGATTGTTTCTATTGCCTTATTTTGGCACATTTATTTCACTACTAGTTTGGCTTTTATACCCCCTGCCATGTCACTATTCATTTGTGGTTTAATATTGCCATTTTATTTATTGAGCATGACAACATGATGACTTATTAGCTATTGTAGTGTACCTCTATATTAGCCACCAATAGTGGGCCTGTGTAAATTCTCACAGGAGAATGTGATAATTCTCCCCATTTTAAATATTTGGTAGGTGTTTGGGAATGTGGCCACTCTCCCTAACCTATTTGTTTTGGTTGAGGTTGGTAGCTGCCTCATCCCTACTTTAGATAATATAGTCATACTTTTATCATGCATACTTCAATATTAATATGTGATGTTATGACAAGTATTCTCTTTTATGTGCCTCATACTTTTGATACTTACTTAGTATAGTGGAATAATTAATCCTTGTTTATATTTTTCTATACTTTACTTTTATTTATTCCTTTAATTGACACATAGTTTTATCTCCTAATGATGAGTAATCCCAACCACCTAATTTTAGGATCAGAGTGCGCAACAGGAGCATGGTGGGTCAGCCTAAGACTGGGAGAAAGGAGTTCATCCTTCCACCTTAGACTATAAGTTATATATTTTATTGGAGACATATTGATGTAGTTGAGTTTCTGTCTACTTAGATCCTCTTTTTGTATAAAGCATGTACACTCTTATTGGGAAATTTGATGTACTCTTTAATAAATTGAATATAGTCAAAGTTTTAACTTCTATTCCTATTCATTGGAGTTTTGTTTACCATAGTTTTTAGAGAGGTGAACTCACTTCTTTACACCCAACCACTTTTCTTGCCCCTTCTCCCTTCCCTAACCTTGCCTCACCATCAGCCTCTGCTTGCATGTGTGGCTCTCTGCTCTATGCTGCTCATAGTCTCTGCCGACCCTACTGTAGACCTCATACCCCTAGCACGGCCTCGATGGCCTCTTGTGAATCACCTTGGCTCCTTGGGTTGGGGGTAGCACAACGTAGTCCTAGGAGTTTAGGGAACAAACCATGGTTTGTTGTCCATGCTTTCCCTTAGCATAATGTATCATCGCTATTGCAGAGGAACAAAAGATAGATAGCAATTGGGAACACTTTGAAGGAGGTTAGGGTGAGGAAGATGACACGAGGGAGGATACGAGAGTGTATCTTTGAGAAGGTTAATCATACCTAGAGACAAGGGCTCTTATTGCCTCTATATATACACATCTTAGGAAAGCCTTAATGGCTCCTTCATAGAAGGAAAGGAAGAGAGAGAGTGTTGCCTTCCTCCTCTACTCATAGTTGAGACAATGTGGTCTACTAATATAGAAGGGCAACTGACCATGCACCTTTCTATAAATCCCTTTTCAATTCTTGTATTCAGTCAAAATAAAGGCACTCATGATATTCCTTTTATCAATAATCCAAAACCAATAAGGAAATAAATACATTCCTCTTACTAATTCATTTTTATATGTGCCTATGACATACCCTATTGATTATGCATGGGTTTTAAGGAAATAACTCAATATTCCAATTATAGAGACTCTTACATCTACAACTTTTACACCCAAAAATCCATAAAGGAAGGTATACTTTTATATTGCTCATATTAGATAACTTGATTCTAGGCTATTATGTCTCCCAGTGAATAAATTATTCCTTTTTTTAGGAAACTTCCAATCTATGTTTAGGGTGTGTGAGTTATGGGATATTTGTTCCCTTACAAACAAGCTCTTTTAGACAATTATTTAGAACAATTATCGTTCTCCTATAGAATATCATTTTTCTCCCAATTTCTAGAGTATTCTTCTTTCCATTACAATTTTTTAGTATGTCAATGATTAGAATAAAATAATACAATTTATTGCCTCATCCATTGTGTTGGCAACAATGACTATATAATTACTCACTTATATATTTAAAAACTGCATACTCTATTTTCTTTCAGAAAGTCACATATTGTTTCCTAGTTTGGTTATGCAATATTTCAACAAGCTATTATCATTAATTTATGTACAAATTCCTTCATATAACTTGTGTTATAAGAAACTATGCCGCAAAGGTGATTAACCTTATTATTCCATGAATAATATCATTAGGGAAATTACTTATCCATTCCTTCTTATATTTTTAATTCAATTTTACAAAAAATTGAGGATATTAAAGTCACCCCTCCTTAAAAGGAATTTGTCCCCAAAATTCACACTTAGTAATCTTATGGTGAATGATAACTCATTTTAGTCTCAAACCTTAGGGTTAGAATTCATCCTTAGATCATCTTTAATCACTTTTATTGATATGCTAAATTCCACATATTATGTCTGAATTCATTTCATGATAGAATTTCTTGATGATTTATATTTCAATTTTAATTTTAGTTTCACTTGGTGATTACCTTTTCACCTAGGTTTCCAACATATCATTTATTTATTCGTTCATAAGGGTGAGGTAACACCTCTGACCCTAGATCATTTCATTACAACTTAACTTCAATTATTCATTCTTATATGTCATCTTTAACTACAACATGTGTCTACCTAATCTCTCTCTCATATTATCATATTTATGCATCTTTTTTATTATTATAACTTCTCAACCCATTTTTACTCAACCTATGGAATGCCCTTTTGGGGATTGTCCCTACAGTGTACAGAATGCTCACCTTCTCAATCTGGAGCCCATGTGCCATGTTGGTATTCCCAATCTGGGGAAGGACCAAATAGGACCTTCCCAATCTGGGGCTTGGTCTGAATATGACCTTCTCAATCTAGGTCCTATTCTGAATATCACCTTCCCAATATGGGGCTTGGTCTGAATATGACCTTCCCAATTTTGGGCATGGTCTAAATATGACCGTCCCAATCAGGGCCTAGTCTGAATATGACCGTCCCAATCTGGGGCTTGGTCTGAATATGACCTTCCCAATCTGGGGTCTGGTCTCTAAATCATCAATATTTCAAAGTTGGTATGAGGGATTCAAGCAAGTTATATTTAGATTTTCATTTACATGTATAACCACCGATTACCTATGTTTCTTAAAACCCTTTTACATGAATGTCGTGCTACACACACATGCATACATGGGAGACTGGGCCACTTAACCTCAATTATATTCATATTCTTTCACATCCATCCTTCATGCATGGGTTACCAAAAACATTTATATTATCTCTTTCCTCTTACTCTAATTCGGTTCATATGGGTAGGGTTTCTATATTACCCACACCACACCCATTCCCAAGACCAGAGTTTAGATTAGGGTCAGGGACTACTCAACCTATACCCTACATCTTGGAGTTTTAAGATTTCCTTACCCATTAAGGGTCTTCCTAGACCAACCCTAGTTCCATCTAAGGTTTACTTTTGCAAGGGTAAAAAATCTTTCTTTACTTTATCATTAATCACACATTACATGTGCATTTATTTTGATAGTATATGTACCTTATTATTTCCACATTACATGTATATTAATTTACATAGGATGCCTTAACCCTAACTTTAGATGAGGATGGAATTTCCTTGTAGGGTTTATTACTTAAAATTATAAGCAATTAGATATTATTTGAAAAAAATATGGCGCTCTAATACCAAATGTAACAACCTCACTTTTTAGAAACCCACAATTAAGGAAGGCCAAAAATATGAGAGTCAATACCTACAAACTTTTACCAAAGGATCTGAGAAGATAATTTCATTCATTTTAAAAATCATTTACAAGATGCTTACATGAACTTACTATCCTTAGCAATACACATTTGAGAAGAGATAACTAGATCAATTATCCTTTTAAATCTTCCATGCTTTCATGAAATTTTTGTCTTTATCTTCATGTGCTTTATCAGATATATAAATTCATACCTAAAACCATGTGAAACAATTATGCGGTCATTATCTTGCCATACTAGTATGTAATATGCATACAAAATGTAACAACATATATTCAAACAAATACTTACATACATAAACTGGTAACTTCTTCATATAGTCTCCCTTTATGTGATATTCAAAGTGGAATTATAATTGACCAAAATTAAATAAATAACCAACATTTCAATTGTTCAATCCTCATAAAAACACTCAAAAAACACCGACAAACTAGTATGATTATTCTTATGTGTAACCGTGTACCTTGATGGTGAGCCATGTAGATCATGCAAACATTCTCTAAGCATATTATCCAATCAAGTAGGAAAATCAAGAAATATGAAGTTTCACCATCACATTAACCATGATAATCACATTAAACCCTACTCTATCCTTTTCTAGGGTTTATGTTTGATACTCAAATTTCCATGTTCATTGATTTATTGACTTGTAAACCCTAATTCATGTTGAGTGTAGCCATGATTAAAAAATTCACCATATAATTGTGTTAGGACCACTTATTTCAGATTAGGCATATTAAGGTTATAACAAGTTACATCATTGATGTTTAAGATCCTAATTTCACATGTTAACAATCACCAACTCTAGAAACCCTAACTACTCATCATTGTTATCATGACCACCTTTATTTCTCATGTTCTTCAACAATATCAGTAAATATGGAAAAGTAAACATTTTTAGCATATGAATCATCTTAATACACAAATCTAGGGTTCAAATTCATTAATTACCATTTTAGCACATATTGCACTACTTTTAGAATAGAGAGCATAATGAAATTCCGGAACTAATTTATTTAGATTTATCTTGTTGTTATGATCAATTTTCATATAATACTTATTTTCATCATAGTTACCAATAATCAGTAAAGAGTAAATGAATATAATTGGATCTGGGTCAATTAGGACAGACCATGACACAACTATCAGCATTATTCATCAATACTCACGTGGCTATCCCGACCAATGGGCCGAGGCCACCTCAACATCACATCCCAACATGGATGGGACTATAAACATAATGAAAGGTCAATTTTTCCCTTAACTTGTTGTACTAGATGCAAGGATATTAAAGTAAAATTGTTACTTTTCTTCTTCTTCCTTGCGTTGGGCCGCTGCAAATGCAGACGCGCCTATAATAGCACCGCTCAGTCATCCATGTCAGCTATGCTATCTTGGCTATGAAGTTCCACCGCCTCAGCCTTCTCCAACAAGGTTCCACCACACTCTGACCACTCTACGGCACCCCTTATCCCTTCACTGACCTCACCTCCCAATCAGCCTCCACTTGCCCATGTGGCTCTATGCTCTATGCTACTCATCAGCCTCTGTTGACCTTGCCACAGACCTCTTCCCCCCTAGCATAGCCTCAATAGCCTCATACAGATTGCCTTGGCTCCCTGGATTGGGGGTAGTACAACACCATCCAAGGAGTTCAGGGCTCGAGCTGTGGTCCGTGGTCCACACTTGCCCTTTGTGTATTATATCGTAGCTATTGTGAAGGAACAAAAGATGGCTAGGAACTTGGAAGGCTATGTAGGAGGTTAGGGTGAGGAAGATGACACCAAGGGAGGAGAGGAAAATGTATCGTCCGAGAAGGGTAATCATCCCTAGAGACAAGGGCTCCTGTTGCCTCTATATATACACATCTCAAGAAATCCCTAATGGCTCCTATGTAGAAGGAAAGGAAGGGATAGAGTGGGACCCTACGACCTAGAAGGGAAAGTCTTTGTAGCCTTCCTCCTCTACTCATAGTTGAGATAATGTGGTCTAAAACTCCCTTCTTGATTCTTTTATTCCTTCTAGTCACTCATTATATTCCTTTTATGAATAATTCAAAACCAACAAGGAAATAAATAGATTCCTCTTACTAATTCCTTTTTCTTCATGTCTATGACTTACCTTATTGAGTATGCATGGGTGTTAAGGAAATAACTCATTATTCCAATAATATAGACTCTTACATCTACAACTTCTAAACCCAAAAATCCATAGAGGAAGGCATACTCTTATATGGCTCATATTAGATAACTTGATGCTAGACTATTATTTGTCTCCCCCTAAATCAATAATTCCTTTTCCTAGGAAATTCATTAACCCTCTTTCCAATCTATATCTAGGGTGTGGTAGTTATGGGATATTTGATCCCTACAAAACATGTTCTTTATAGACATTTATTTAGAATAATTATCGTTATCCTATGGAGTGTCCTTTTTCGCCCAATTTCTAGAATACTCTTATTTCTATTACTATTTTGGAGTATATCAAAATTTAAAAAAAAAAAGATACCAACAGTTGCGTCAACCATTGTGTTGACAATAATGGCAAGATAATTATTCTTTTATTTATCTTATACATCACATTCTATATTTTCTTTAGAAAAGCTATGTATTGTTCCATAGTTTGGTAATGCAATATTTTGATAAGCCATCATCATTAATTTATGTATAAATTCCTTTATTTAACTTATGCCTTAAGGACCCATGCCACAAAGGTGATTAACCTTATTATTCCTTGAATAATAATTTGGGAAAATTACTTATCAATTCTTGCTTATTTATAATTCAATTTTACCAAAATTGAGGATATTACACCAACAAAGTCTAGGACATATAGGAGGCAATGGGTGGCAGACAATTGCCTTAAATACGGCTGAAATTTCCATCAATACAACATTTCATGGAGAATTTCAGCTACTATTGTGAGGAATTGTGTGAATACATGGAAAAGAACATATGTAGATGTGAGTGACATTCTCTTTCACAATGGTTTTGGTTGAGATGGCATTAAACAAATGGTGAGCATGGGTAAGGAAGATGCATGGAATTAGTATGTCAAGGTATATTGGAAGTTTTTGTCTTTGAACTTTTCACCATTTTAACTTGAAATATGTCGCATCAACCAATATTGCTTTTTATCTTAGTCACATGAGGATTCCAAGAAGTTTATTTGGAAAGTCATTCCATATAGGGATGACATTGTAGATTTATGCGCGTGGGACAGAGCCACTGGTGAAGGTGTTGAAATAGTTGTGGAGGCAAATGATGTGATGGTCTTGGAGGCCATTGGATGAGACGGATATAACAATCTTTGATGATGATACTATATGTACCGGTTCAACTGGAAGAGGATATATTCCATCAAGGAACATACACCATCAAAGAAGAATGGAGGTTGTACTTCAATTGCTACCATTGTGTTGAAGATGGCTTCTAACTTTGATGACTTCATATAGAATTTTTTGGCTTCTAAGAGTGTTGATTCAAAGGTCGTGTATGTTGAAGTGTTTTCCATTTATGGGCTTAATGATGCTCAGAATATGAAAGTATTCTTGTGGTTTGTGAAAAATGACAAGAAGATCTCCTTGTTGAAATCTTTGCAAATGGAAGGAAAAACGGACATGATTCTCATGTTGATTTAGGTATGATCTTTTCTTTATGAATCATGTTTATCTTTTCTTATACTACATTTTCTATAGTATTGCCACTAATCTATCTCCACATTTTCCTAAAGATGTAGGTTTTTTCATTGGAGATCTATGGCAAATGTAGCTAAAGGCATCTAGGGATGATTGGTTTTCACTAAACTCGCATCTCTTAACATCTACCTCTAAATAAATTGACTTTTTAGTATGTTATGTATGATTTTTTCTATGATCATTACATGTTTAGGTATCATTCTATATTTGAATACATACTCATCTGTGTTTTATGTGTCTAATTGGTGCTTTGAGATGTGTTGGATGTGAAAAGGTGGTGCTTTGTCATGTGTTGTGGTCTGAGTAGATGAGTTGTGATTGCAGGTTCAGCAGTGGAGCTCATAGTGGTGGAGGTTATGTGTAGGAGGAATTTGCTGGAGTACGTTTGGGTGATGAGCTTATGTTTCTTTTGTTGTTTGGTGGTGTTGGCATTGAGGAGATGGAGTGGTGTGTTTCCACAAGGTGGATGGTGGTGTTGCTGATTTGTGGTGCTATTTGTGGAGGTGTCTAGTGGTGGTGTAGAGTAGCAGATGTAGGAGAAATTAGGTTGTCAAAATGCCCCTTGGTTCATGTACTTGTTCCATGTTGCAAGTATTGTGATTGGGTCATTTTGTAGGTGTGGTGATTGGGTCATTTTGCAGGTGTTGTGATTGGGTTATTTGTATGAGTTGTTGGGTAGAAAGTGGTGGTGTATAAGGGCTCATTTTGTTGGTTATACTTTCAACGCCACTTATTATTTGAAAATAGGAAACGAAATTCTAGAAATTGAAATACAACTATCACCATTTAATTGGATGCAGCTGCTACATAGCTGCTTGGTTTGTTTTCATTTGGTTTAATGTGCTTGTACCTTTATCAGTATTTTCTACAATCCTCACATGGCTGTTGGACATGATAAGTGTGGTAGAAACAATATGGTTATAGCCGTTCAACTGTGTGATTCATTGTGAGAAAAGTAACTACCCATATTTTGGCGAAGTCCATTTTCACATCTTTTCTATATAGTCCAGCCAATGGCGCAGTTCCATTTCAAGAACAAAGTTGATACCACACTCAACCAAATGTTTGGGTTGAAAAACACAGTATACTTGCAACACATGAATTGGTTTTCAGCCCAACCAAGCAGGCCCTAATTGTAGGCGGGTGGTGTTGGTTGGAGCATCTAATTGTCAAGGTGATTGGCTTCTTGGTTTACTTCTTGGATCACTAGGGTGTAGAAGGAAGGAGGTTATAATTATGTAGGTGATTGTGTTGCAATCATGTATATGTGCAGGTGTTATTAGGACACAAAGGAGGTGTAAATAGTTGTTGGTATAAATATCGTGGACTAGATTGGGTGTTAGTTATGGTGGTGTATGTTATGATGGCGATGTTGGTTGTGGTGGAGATGGTTATTGAAGGAGTTGCAGATTCATTATTAATGGTTGGGTATAAATTATGGTGCAAGGGTGGTTGGAAAGTGTTAGTTTAGTATGGAAGAGAGAGATAAGGTTGTTGTTGGTGTGTATCTATGTATATATCTACTTGTGTATAGTGTGTTAGAAGACGGTACTCAGGTCAATATAAAACTACATTTATATACATTGGAATACATATCTACAAAGAGGAGGATTTATTGGTGCGAGGGGTGAGTAGAAGCCTGAGATGATAATCCCTTATCTAGAAAATCGGTATGGGAATATGGAAACTTCTTTTATTAGTTATTCTCTTCTTTAGATCAATTATCAAACTATTGTTCTCTTTTATTAGCTATTTGATGATTTTTATTAAAAACACGATGCTTTCTTTTTAGTTCACCATTTTGGATAAATTATATTTAAGTGGATTCTTACTTGTGATGGTTGTTTGAAATTGTAGACGATTGTGTGTGATGGTTATCTAAAGATGTTCTCTTTTAAATGATTGTGATGGGTGTTTGAGATTGTAGGTGATTAGATCTCAAGTGGATCCTTACATGGTTGTTGAAATAACATCATTTCATTAATATAGTTGTTGATACAATGTCATTTCATGAATGTGGTTAATTTTGATACAATGCTTATTTGAGACATTGAAGTTGAGAGACAAATGCATGCATTCTAAAAATGTGAGATAGTGTGGTTGCTTGTTGAGAAAATATTATTTTCATGACCATTGATAAAATGTGGTTGAATTATTTGGTTGTTTATCACTTAAGAATATGTTATTTTTTGCAAAGGATTAGTTGCACTCATGAAATCCCATATTTAAAATTTTATTGTTATTTTGCTATAAATTGTGAAATTCAACGATTTATGGTCTAAATGCCCGCAACAAATATCAATTACTTCTTGGGTTTCACCCTTACAAGCTATTAATATAGTAATGATTAATCCAAATGATGAAATGATGATATTAACCCAAATGTTGCATTTTACATTCGTGGTTACCAAGTGAGGTAATAGAAAATCTTAATAATCTTAATTGTTGTAATTTGGATTTCACTATCACCCAAACAAAGTAATTAGCAATTCTAGGCTTTGTTAATTGAGTAGTTGGAATCACGTGAGTCCTGGATTACCTATATAATCAAAATGAGTCTATCCAAACAGTCCTTAAATTAATGGATAAGGTTGGGTTCCATGTAGGATCATGAAACATATTCTTCTAGTTCAAAAATGTTTTACAAATCAACAGGTAGAAAGATAGTCGTGGGCCATATATGTCTCTTAATCATGATGATTAGAACCAAAGTATAATGGTTTGGCTTCTCCTACTATAGACTTCTCAAGACTTACTTACGACTAACAAAATGATTGAAGTGGTTACTTTATTCCCACATGATTTTTCAAGGAATGGTTCTTTGAAAATAAAAGAATTTAGTGAATCCATTGTCACAACTTAGAGTTTGAAATTGATACAGATTTTACACTACAGTTTACGAATTGATTGGGAAAAATATTATACAGTTGATTTCAAAGATAACTTCCTATTTACCTTGTGATGTCTCCCCTACTCTAAAAGTTATCCAAAATCCATCGGGATGAATGAAGTTCTTCATTAAAGAAAGAGGTTACATTATGATTAACCTTTTCACTATGGTTGAATAGAAATATATCTTCTAACAAAGCCACCATGTCAATGAGGGATAGGTACAACATTGATACTACAAATACCACCTTACTGTCGAGGGATATCTCTACACTGTACTACAACTACCTCCTTATTGGTGAGGCATATCTCTACACTAATACTAAAATGACCTATGTGTTGGTGAGGGAATGCTCAATAGTGTACCATATAAACACCTCCTTTTTGAGGAGGGATAACTTTATAATGATAGTTTACCCACATCCCTATCGATGAGAGATAGATCCAAACATCCTAAAACCACCTCCTTATCTATGATCGATAGATATGCACCTAATTCTTAGGCCAACTGTTTTATTATAAGATATTTTCTTGAAGGTCACCACCTAGTTTTGTGGCGACCTCCCAATCCCCTTGCCAACACCTTTATTGTAAGACGCGCGCACGAAGACTACAAAATGTTGAAGCTCCACATTGATTAAAAAAACCCACCAAATGATTGTTGGAAATGAATTAAAAAATTGACAAATAGAGAAGGAAGAACAGATACACAAGAAGGAAAATGCTTTGCTCCATGAATCTAATTTTTAATCATTCACATTACAAGGTATTTATATTAAGAAGAGAATGCCTATTCTCCTACTTTTAGATTTCGATTTGAAGATGAACTACAAACTTATTCCATTTCAGATTACACATTTCCTTATGCCCCTTATTTAGACAATTGTAGTCACATAATGAAACATCTAAACATAGTAATATAACAACAAGATTATCATTTCAACATTCACCTCCTTAGTCTTGTTATTTCTTCTTCACATCTTGAATTCCTATTTTCTAACACATTTCTAAGAACTTCACTCGACCAAGTGGCTTTGTTGATATATCTTCTAATCGGTCATCTGAATTAACAAGCTCCATTGCTATTTTAGCACTTTCCACACACTCACGGATGAAACGATACCTAGTCTCAATTTTCTTATTAATGTCATGGTAGATTGGGTTCTTATAGAAAGGGATTGATGACTTATTATCAACTTTGAGTATCACTTTGAATCTAGTCCTTAGATCATCTAATAGGAAACTAAGCCATATACCATCACAAGATGCAATAGAAGTTACAATGTACTTTCCCTCTCAGGACGATAAAGCCACTATCTTCTACTTTTGTGATACCCAACTAACCGTATATTCACCAAGAAAGTAAGCAATTCCTATTGTGATCTTATGGTCATCCACATCACCAGCCAAGTGACTATCACTATAGCCAATTAGACATGATTCTTCTTTTTTCCTTTTCACATAGAAGTAGAAGCAACCAAAATCAAGTGTACAACAAATCTACCTCAGTATTTGCTCAACTGTTGTAGCATGGTATATAGTTGGTTCTTCTATGTATCTTCTTACTATCCCAACAACATAAGATATGTCTGGTCATGTATTTATTAATTATGTTAGATAACCAACAATGCTTTTATAGTGTGTTGCATCTACTTGAGGGTTTTGACTTGACTTACTGATTTGTAACCTAGGTTCTGTTACAGTTTTTCTTGAATTTCAATATGACATCCCACTTTTCTCAAGTATCTTGAAAGTGTACATCAACTGAGACAGTGGAATTCCTTGAGGAATTTGAGATCCCTCAATTCCCAAGAAGTAAGACAATAAGATGAGATCATTGATGATAAGCACTTGATTCATTTGTTGCTTGAATCCCACAATCTCTACTTTGCTTGAACTTGAAATAATAAAGGTACACACTGACCAATAATCTTGAGCTATTTGAATTCCTCTTATATATGGAATGATCTAAATGCACCTCTCAAAGCAGAGTGATGTAAGTCTCTTATAGAGTTCCATGCACATGGATCTATATGAAGGCCATATAGAGCTTTCTTTAGGTTAACCACTTTGCTCACTTACCTTTTCAAATTGTATATGGGGTTGCGATACATGCACCTCCTCACAAAGCTCGCCATTGAGGAATGTTGACTTAACATCCCTGAGGTGTACCTACCATCCTTCTTTGGCTACCAACGGTATGAGCAACCTTACTGTTTCAAACCTTACAACCGGGGAAAAAACATCATAAAAGTGCACTCCCTATTTTTGAGAATACCATTTTTCCACAAGTCGTGCTTTGTGCTTCACCATCGACCATTGAGAGTCCTTATTTACCTTATAAACCCATTTCACAACAATGAGTTTACATCCATTTGGCAAGTTTACAAGATTACATGTATCATTCTTTGCATGACATCTAACTCTTCTTGCATTGCATGCCTCCAACACTCGTGTTTCACAACTTCTTCAAGGCTGAAAGGTCCCTTAGTAGCTATTGAGTATAACATGTCATTTTCTAGCTCCATTTTTGATGTTTCATCACATAACTCATGAAAGGAGGGACGTCTTTGTGGTTTTCCTCTACTAGATGATGATTGAGGACTATGTGGAGTGGCCTTTTATGTACTACCCAAACAGTTTGGCACATGATCATCCTATCCATCTATTCCTTGCAAACTGATGTCTAATCTCAGTGGCTTGATTGTGCCCAAAACTTGATCACCTTTAGAATGATTATTTTCATATAACACAATAAATGTTTCTCATAATTGGTGATGGATGTCCTGCCTTGAACTCATATTTGGTGTTTCTTTCCAATGCAAATTGTTTATCTTCATCAATAGAACATTACGGGTGACGAGAAATTTCTTTTGTAATAGATCATACACTGGATATGAATTGGACCCATATTCATATCCCAAAAATACTATTGGACTACTTTGATATGCCAACTTCTTCATGTGTGGAGTTATTGTTCTCACATGAGCTAAGCATTTGAACACACTAAAATGATGATCCTTTGGTTTTATTTGAAACTATGTTTCATATGGTGTCCAAACATCTAGGCTTCATGTCTGAGTTTGGCTGAGAATATATATTTTTGTTATCACGACTTCTCCCCAAAACATAGTTGGCATGTGTGTGCTATTCAACAAGCTTCTCACCACTACTAGAACCTTATGGTTTCTCTACTTGACCATGCCATTTTGTTGGGGATGGTATGGGATTATGAGAAATCGTTTGATTCCCAATTCTTCATAGAATTTGTTAAATTCCATCAAAGTGAATTCTCCTCCTCTATCTTTCCATAGGGCCTTCAACTGGAGATGCACTTCCATCTCATAACTAGTTTGATTATTTTAAAAGAACTTAGAGCTTCATCTTTATTTTTTAGCAATACTAACCACATGTATTTGTTGTAGTCATCGACTGTTAATTTTTAAATATATGTTTCCTCTAGGGGTTTTTGGTGTTTTTCACCCACATAAATCACCATGTATGATCCGGAGGGCTTCTCAGCACCATATGTCGTAGAATGAGGGAATGGTGTGTGTTGTTTCTTGACAACTAGGAAACCATCACAGAGTTGGTGGACCTACTCCAAGTATGGTAGTCCTTCCACCATTCTTTTATTTGCTAGACTCCTTAGAGCCTGGAAATTTAGATGACCACAACATACATGCAACAACCATGAATCTTCTTTGTAGCTGGCTAGTAGATGACTGGTTGTGTTAGGTTATGTTTGAGCAAATATAACCTATTTTTTGTCCTCCTCACTTTGGCCAACAACCTCCTCAACGTGTCAAGGATATATAAGCATCCATCTTCTAAGAGGAGTTTACATATGTGTGCATAGAGATGTCCTGTGATGACCCTAAATTTAAGATTCTGACACCTAACATCGTACTTTAAGATGATGAATGTTAAGTAGATGATTGATGCTAAGTTGAGTAATTGTGTTCCACTTTTTATCGGATGTTTGTCATCTAAAAGGTGTACTTGGGAGTACAATTTATGGTTATCAAACCTATTTGAGTTCAATTTTTATGAACACCTTGGTTTAACTAATTTGAATATTTATGAGGTCAAGGTACCCATTTTGGATATTTATGAGGTCAAGGTACCCATTTAATGGTTTTTGTGAACTCAGGTGATATATTGATGAGCCTTGAGGTTACTACATCATAAAAAGTCTTTTGGGGATTTATATGGTCAATATCCAATGGTTAAAGAAAATTATTTATGCTTCATACACCTCATTACAAGGATTGTTGAGAAATTTTTTTGCATGGCCAAAAAGAAATGGAGTTGTGTCCCAAACTTTGATAGTAGATAAGTTATGATATTATAAGCCTAGGTCTAAGGTTTCATGATTAAATGAGTTTCCCTATATACATCACACACGTTTGAAGTACTTAGGTTATTTTATATATGAGGCATCTTGAGACCATAGTCAAATAACATTAAACCAAGATCTTGGTTGTTGTATTTGTTACACAGCAATATCTTGTTGGTTCTTTAAAAATACTAAGGGGGGCAACGCGACTGTATTACCACCATTGATGAGATTCAATGATGCAAGGATCTTTTTCAACCTCTAAAAATATTGGATTTATTCGAGTTAAGAGCCTGACAGCCGATAAGTCTGAATTATAGAGATCTTCATCTGACTGAGCCAATTGCTCCGCAATATCAGGTTCTGCCAAACCACCCCCCAGATATCGGTATTTAATGGCAAGGTGAGAGAGTTCCAACTCTAGACTTCGCAATCCTATTCACTCGAATTTGCAGACGAGGCCGAATGTGGGGCGTATGGCATCACCATGGAAATTAGTTGCCTATCTATTGTTCTTGGAAACCATTGTAACCACCAAAATATTTGGTACTGGGGCCGCTCACCACCTTGGGCGTATAGCAGCAGCAAGCTCAACTGTAGAGGAATGGTGGGAACCAATAGAAGAAGATGAAGGCCTCAGGAGTAGACCTTCTCCCTTCCCCAACAAGAATCTCAGGCTGGAGGTTGCAGGTGTGATGCTTCCTCCCTGCGGCGGTGTGGACCCAATGACCTAGCGGGATTGAGACCATGAGGTCTGTCCGAGGAGCCAGATGATGGCGGCACTCCTACCCGGATGAAGACCTGGAGCCATGGCCAAGAACAGGAGGAGCCTCATCACTCACCACAGACGAGCACCCAATCTTCTATGTTGCAGACGAACAGAGAGAAGCTTGAAGATAGAAGCTGAAGAGAGAAGTCAACGGGGAGGGCTACAGGACCCTGCACCCTTTCTTCCTCGACATCACGACGATTAACCAAAGAAGGTGGCTCATTCCATGTCGAGGAGGTCCCAGCCGCTGCCCATGCCTTGTCGCTTCCTTCCTTGCGGGGTCACTTCCCTGGAAGGATGGTTCCACACGGAGATCGTGTAAGAGGGAAAAGGAGATTGTAGGTCATACCAGCAAGTAGATCCCAATCGAGCAGCTTTTGGCACAATGGTGGATCTCATATCATCATGGGATCTGGGGCAAGCTTCATCCTTGATCACTGAAGTTTGGATCTCAACAGAGATCTTGCCAGACTATTTGGCGGGGGCGCTCGTTTTTTCATGGGAACAGAGAGATCTGGCGTGAGGGGAGAAGGAGAGGAATCAATGTACATCTGGGAAGGACACCCTCGTGAACCGGCTGGTTCACTTTGAATCAGGCAATGGTCTATGAGCCTCCCTGGAAGTTGTGTGGTGGCCATCCAGAATCTGAAGATTAGATCTAACGGCTGATCTTTTCTCAAAAAGGTAAATACCTTAGTTAATACACAAATATCAGAAATACGATTAAAAATAGATCCCTTGCCCTAAAAATACCCTAAAAATATCCCCAGACTCAGAAAAACGTCCTCTTTCTTATGAAACCTCTAGAACATACTTCTAAGACATATTTGTTGGTGATATTTATTTTAGTTTATAATGATCCTTTTAACAGTTTATTGAATGAAATAAATAATATCCAATTGAGATTAATTCTCATAAAATTGTCCTAGAACACTAATGATGATATACATAAATATTTAGACTCTAATCCGAATAATATATCTAAACAATAGGTATTTTTCTATTAAGGACTATATAGATGCTTCGAATCCCATTTTAATTCTAGAAAATAGACCAGTGATCAGAAAATTACAAAATTTGAACCAAACCATTGTTATGACCTTTAGACCAGTCAAAACTATTAGAGGTGATCTTAGGACAGTTTAAACCTAGGTTTGGCTTAAACCCTAACTTAGACCTAAAATATCAATGACATAATGTACCATGTATTAATGATGATTAATTTGTTATTAATCAGGTGATGACCAGATATCTAGATGACCAAGAATGATTAGAAATCTCTGAACTCAGGTACGTGGGATTTATTAAGTATAAGACTAGTTTTTTGGTTGCCTATGATATGCAATATCTTGAATGCTCGTATTTGGATATGATTGCTTGGTTGAACTAGTATGAGTTATACTTCGCCAAATCTAATAGAATGTAAATGAGTATGATGGGTTGTAGCTACTAGAGCACATAGCCTGGTGTGGATGTATGTTGCCTAACATGGATGTATGATTCCTTGGCCCATGTTAGATGTATGATGATACTATATTTCCCACACTAGATGTAATTCAAGTGCAAGTATGTGTAGTACAACCGCATCAAAGTGAAAGCAACAAAAGGAATGATTACCTGATTATCATTTTGAATAATGTTTTCTTTTACTCTTTCTTTCTCAAGTTATTTCAATTATACAAACATATTAGTATGTATCTTTCTACCCACGTACACAACACCTTGTGTGTTGATTCGTTGTTTCACGTATGTTTTAGGTTTAGAGCTAGCATGGGAGAAAAAGAAAGGAAGTGAGCAGTTGTCCATGTTGTACCTATTGTGTAGATCCTGAATTAGCATACATGTTCATAGACTTATAAATCTTCTTTTAATACGTAAATGTGATTCACTTTGTAATATACATGTTGAATGCTGAGAAATGTTATGGTGTATGTTATAGTTGTATGTTCATGTATGCGCATATTGCTCCCGCATCGCTCTCTGATATGATTGGATGATGTTTTTGGATTCTGACCTCTCATTCCCGATAGGGTTTGGAGAAGCCAAAATCTGGGGACGTCACAGTTGGTATCAGAGCATGAACAATAGATGTGCCTGACAATTGCTCGCTATGAAACATAAAAGAACTAAATTTCACCTTTCGCTTTAAAACCTAGAAACTTAGTAAATTGTTCTATAGGAATAAGTTTTTGACTTAGCCTCTAGGTTAGAACCTAGATGTTTGAGAACTAGGGTTAGACTAGTGTCTGAAACCCTTTGCATATAGAGCTCATATGTATTGGGTAGCTACACTAGTCTACACCATGTTCTCACCATTTCACTAGGTTACGTGGCATCGATCTATCTACTGTGTGTTGGACACTCGAGTTTGCTGGTTTGGTTTTGTTTCCCAATCCGCTCGCACCTCGACAGTTTACTCTGATGCCTTCTTTCTTGGAGAAAAACTATATAATATTTTATTAGATATATGTAAATATAAAAAATGTGTCCCTCACACAGGAGAGTAGTGGGTGTTCATGCAATCTAAGTGAAAGGGAGTAACATCAGTCTAGAAGAGAGAATATATCTAGATTAGATGTCTAGAACCTCATAAGGTTATGTGATAGATAGATAGACAAAAGAAAGACAAAGGAAATAAGCTTATGGAATCTTATCTAACTTTAATCTATGATGGTATAAGTTTCCTTATTAAGATTTGAGTTGTATATGAGATGAATCCACTCTTAGAGGATCTATGCTAAGTCGTGATCATGAAAGTACATTCCCTTTTCCTACTTAAGATAAGCTCAGTTAAGATAGAGATCAGTATGCATGAGCCTCAAGCTCTTATACAAGGAGGATGTCTAGTGGCAGGATGAGATATGTGGTGAACTCTAGTGAGAGTAAGACCCACAGGGAGAAGGTCATAGGACCTAGCCTCCAATATATGAGATATGTGTTAAACAAATGTGTCCTACACTAGATTACTCTTGAGTGTTGAGTTGAATCCTTATGCATGATTCAAATATATATGTGAGAATTGGGTAAGAGAAAAGGATGGGTAGATGACCCATATGATAAAGTCAATCCTTTGGCTAAGTTAGGTCCTAGCTAGAGTGACATACTTTGTGGATCTCATCATTAGTTGTAAGTGAGGTAATATATGAACTCTAGTTATGAGAGTATGATGCTTTGTGCAAAAGATACTAAAAATACAATTCTCCCTTCTTCTTCTCTGTCTTAATATATGATGATAGAAACCTCACTTGAGCTATATAGATGATTTATATATGAGGAGTCACTCGTATAATCTTGAACTATTCTATATTTTCCCCCCAATATCATACATGTAGCACCCAAGATTGAAATCATTATAAGTTTGACAATATAATACTATCTTTCCCTTCATATGAAACATGAAAGATATGATGCTGATATCATGGGATAAACTTAGTATATTCTCTTTTTTCCCTTCACCTAATACATGCAAGACATAAAAAGTTGAACTAATGAACTTGATATAAAGATATTTTTTGATCATAGGATATATGATCAAAAATATAGTTTGTAACTTTGATCCTTCTCAATGTATGCTTCTAAGTTCAGTATGAATATCACACCATAGGGTGAAACCCTAATGGTCAAGCATGTTACATAAGCCCTTCTTATGTATAAAAATCCTAATATCATGGATGAAGATAAATCTCCTCTAATGATGAAATCATTATAAGATGTTGATCATAAGACATATTAATGATGTTAGATTTGAACGATCTGAATATCATGGCATATAAACGAATTTGTAAAGACCAAGTCTCTACTATTAAAACATGATAAACAAATCACCAAAATTGTGGCAGCGGAAGAATTAAATCTTGACTTTATTCAAAATGTATAAAGAGTACATTACCAATTTTTCCCAAAAGGGAGTACAACTTTATACCAGCATAGGATCTAGGTAGAGGAAGACTAGACTAATACAACATTGTCTCCAAACAAAAACAACTTATAACATAAAAACAACTATGATCAAGCAACTATGTGTTGTTCTTCTTCTCCTATCCTTAGCCTTAGGTTCACAAAGCTTCCATGTGCACTCTGATCCTAACCTAGATGTTTGGGGTCATCCAACAAGAGAGACATAAAAGGTATGTGTTAAAAAGAAAGTATTGGACAAGGAATAATCAACAACATTGCATAATAAAGGATTCTCCATGTTACAAGAGATTAAGAGAATGAGATAGATATTCAATAAGAATTAGAGAACTGCCATATACAATCACCACAATATTAAATCACATAGCATGAATATATTAAGACACAAACTCATCTCAATGTAGGGTGAGGCACCTACCGGACCACACCAATGGTAGGGGGACTAAAACCCCAGTGCCTAAAAAGTGGCAGGGGGACTAAAACCTGAGTGCCTAATATATAAAATGGCAGGGGGGCTAAAACCCCAGTGCCCGACAGGGGGACTAAAACCCCAGTGCCCTGTGGGTGGTTTGTACTCATGTACACTACATTGTCATTTGGCCTAAAATACATCATGCTTAAATAGTCACTTGGCAGTATAGTGAAAAGTAACAAGATAGCATTGGGAATAAAACCCAAATAAATAAATAACAAGACCATCATAGGTCACAACCATATCCAAGAGCTCCAAGAATTAAAAGAGTCAACAAGCATCAACATTATATAATGTTCCAAATATTTCAAAAGGATAAGCCAACATAGGCAATAGAAAGATTACAACATTTCCAAGTAAAAGAGGCAACAAATGTAGTAGCATGATTCACATGTTTCAATTGGATGAACCACCATGTCATAAGAAAAGATAATAAGGCTAGCAAATATAAATGGTGGGGTTGGATAAAAGCCCAACTGAGAGTAGGTGTATTGCACATTATCATCACAAATAAATTCCACAATTAAAATTGGATCCACATACATAGGAGCCACATACATAAATAGGTGTCACATACAAAATAGGTTTCACATACAAAATAGGTTTCACATACAAAATAGGTTTCACATACCTATTTTTAATTATTTACCATAACATTCACCAAGTTGATTGCATCCAAACCATAAACCCTAGTTATGAACATTACACATGAATTAATATATATAAAGACATAATTCATATGGAAAACCCCTAATTTTATAAAACCACGATTTAGGGTTTAAAACCTTGCCCAAAAGATTGGTCATATTCTCCTGAATATTGAAAGATATTTTCTTTCCTCATTTGGAGTTAAAATGAGTTAATTAGGTATTTTAGAACATTTTATATATTTAAAAAGGCATTCAAAACAAACTTCGAAAAATCATTTAGAATCAGGCTTCAAAAACCACAAAATTGGATTCTACTCGAAAAATCCTTTCCATTGACTATTTATTTGCATTTTTTTGACAATGGATCGATTTACTATGAATTAAGTAAATATGACCAATCAGATTGCAAGAAAACCTTAGCGTGACATGTATTTAAATAAAAATGGAAATTGATGTAAATAGAAAGTGAAAAGACTAAACTACCTTTGCTCGTAAAATTAAAACGATTAAAACGATGAGGGCAGATCAGTCATTTAGGACCAGCGATCGTTTGCAAGCGAGAAACAAAACAGAATGGCGATTTACACAATTACCCATGCTCGTTTAATTGGTTAATTACGGGCGCAGGGGCTCCCTGGTCATTGCATCACCAGGTTTGCTCTTCTTCGAGCCATGGCACTAGAGTAGAAACTGGAGCTCGGGCTCCATTGCTCCAGCTCACAACCCGGCTTTTGGGAATGACCAGCTCTAGCGGATGAGCCAACCATCTACGTCGTTCATAGGCGAAGGCAACAGAACAATCACGACGACTCGCAGGTCTAGAAAGCTCCCGGAGACAAGGAGTAAAGTAGGAGAATAGAGGAAAGGAAAACCAAGGTCAAAACAGCAAGAAAACCTCAGGTAAAGCTTCTGCCGCAATCGTGGAGTCGAGGCGAGGTCAACCCACCCCTTTCCGCACGAGGAGGAGCATCAGAATCGGATATGGGTCGGCGCCGGTGGAGGTAAGAGCAAGAGTCTATAGGATCCGTCGATCCGAGCCATCGCAAAACAAACGAAGAGTTGGAAGGAGTAGAGGGTAGGTCGGTGATGCTTACTAGTCAGGTAATTGTGATGAGGTGGCCGGAGGAGAGAACATCAAGCCAAGGTCGCCAGAGATCCACCTTGAGAAGGTCGGGGTGACTGAGGGCAGACGAGAAGAAATTGAACGAGGAGGAAGAAGGCTCGATGCCCGAGGGTGCTCCACGGCCCCTTAAGTAGGTGAGGGAGGAGCTGCGGCTCCCTCTGTAGCTCCTTGGTGGAGAGGAGGGGAAGAGCCCTAATGGGCTTTTCATGTACAGAGCGAGAGAGACAACGAGCTAGGGCTCATTCAAACCCTCGTCGCGAGTCGAATTCAACGGGGTAAGAACCGCGCAAAATGATGAAGAAGGGTGTGAGGACGATTCCAAGGAACCCAGCGGTCGTCTCTGGTTAGTGACCCATGAACGGTCTGAGGTTGAAGATGGCCTCGCATCCGTTGGATCAGATGAGATGCGGATCACGGCTGTTGGATGATGTTGAAGGTGAAAGGGGCGTGTGACAAGATGCATAATAACCGAACCATAGGGTGAAAAATCGATATAAATGAAATCGATTAAAATCCCTAGTTATACCTTATTAAAAGCTCATAAAATGAATTTGAAGGGTCAAATGAAGTCCAATTTAATGAATATTAAGAGGAAAATATCAACCTTTAAATATGTTTTCACACATTTATCATCAAATTGGAGGAGAGAGAAAGTAAAGAGGTTAATATACTCATAATTAGTTTAAATTCTTATTATTATTAATATATTTATCCAAAAAAACTCCAAATTAATTTTATCTACCTATTTCCATCCTTAATGACCAAAATACATTATTAACCCTCACTTATCTCCTCAATTGGGTTATTTGTGCAAACACCCCTCTGTTATCATAAATGAGGGTAAACAGTGATTTTAAACATTGAATTGTGCTCAAATTGCACAAGGAGTCGAAAAAGATAATAAACAAGGGAAATTTATGAAAATGGTCCAAATGGACTAGAAATCAAAGAAAAGCTCAAAAGTGGGTAAATTGCAGGGAAGACCATGAGTTTCAGTATGTTACAGAATTCCTCCTGAACATTAAAAGTATGAACAAAACATGTACCCTTAGAGGTGATGTAACCCTAAGATCTCATAATGTCATGTTATGGCTAAGACATTAAGTGATGCTTCATCCTATATAAGGTGGGGTGGGACACCCTAGGTGCTCTAAATCCTAAGATAATAACTTAGGGAACATATTGATATCCCAGAAATCTACAACTGGTGGCACATATGAGGTTGGACTCCTTGATATCGCCTCGAGAATGATATTCGTTGAATTTCGTGGAAGAAATTCCATCTAAGGTGGGGCGAATGTGATGACCCTGAATTTAGGATTCTGACACCTAACATTGTACTTTAAGATGATGAATGTTAAGTAGATGATTGATGTCGAGTTGAGTAATTGTGTTCCAATCTTTATCGGATGTTTGTCATCTAAAAGGTGTACTTGGGAGCACAATATATGGTTATCAAACCTATTTGAGTTCAATTTTGATGAACACCTTGGTTTAACTGATTTGGATATTTATGAGGTCAAGGTACCCATTTTGGATATTTATGAGGTCAAGGTACCCATTTAATAGTTTTGGTGAACTCAGGTGATATATTGATGAGACTTGAGGTTACTACATCATAAAAAGTCTTTTGGGGATTTATATGGTCAATATCCAATAGTTAAAGAAAATTATTTATGTTTCATACACCTCATTACAAGGGTTGTTGAGGAATCTTTTTGCATGGACAAAAAGAAATGGAGTTGTGTCCCAAACATTGATAGTAGATAAGTTATGATATTATAAGCCTAGGTCTGAGGTTTCATGATTAAATGAGTTTCCCTATATACAATCACACAGGTTTGAAGTTCTTAGGTTATTTGATAAATGAGGCATCTTGAGATCATAGTCAAATAACATTAAACCAAGATCTTGGTTGTTTTATTTGTTACACAACAATATCTTGTTGGTTCTTTAAAAATACTAAGGGGGGAAACACGGCTGTATTACCACCATTGATGAGATTCAATGATGCAAGGATCTTTTTCAACCTCTGAAAATATTGGAGTTATTTGAGTTAAGAGCCTGACAGCCGATAAGCCTGAATGATAGAGATATTCATCTGACTGAGTCAATTGCTCCGCAATATCAGGATCTGCCAAACCACCCCCAGATATCCGTATTTGATGGCAAGGTGAGAGAGTTCCATCTCTAGACTTTGCATCCCTCTTCACTCGAATTAGCAGACGAGGCCAAGTGTGGGGTGCCTGGTGTCACCATGGAAATTAGTTGCTTATCTATTGTTCTTGGAAACCATTGTAACCACCAAATAATTTGGTACTGGGGCCGTTCACCACCTTGGGCGCATAGCAGCAACAAGCTCAACTGTGGAGCAATGGTGGGAACCAATAGAAGAAGATGAAGGCCTCAGGAGTAGACCTTCTCCCTTCCCCACCAAGAATCTCAGGTTGGAGGTTGCAGGTGTGATGCTTCCTCCCTGCGGCAGCATGGACCCAATGACCTAGCGGGATCGAGACCATGAGGTCTATCCGAGGAGCCATGTGAAAGTGGCACGATGGAGACTTGTAGTCGTGGCCAAGAAATGGAGGAGCCTCATCACTCACTGGAGAGAAGCACCCAATCTTCTGTGTTGCAAACGAACAGAGAGAAGCTTGAAGATAGAAGCCGAAGAGAGAAGTCAAGGGGGAGGGCTACAGGATCCTGCACCCTTTCTTCCTCGACACCATGAGGATTAACCAATGAAGCTGGTTTATTCCATGTTGAGGATCTCCCAGCCGCTGCCCATGCCTTGTCGCTTCCTTCCTTGCAGTGGCGCTTCCGTGGAAGGACGGTTCCACATGGAGATCGTGAAAGAGGGGAAAGGAGATTGTAGGTCAGACCAGCAAGTAGATCCCAATCGAGCAGCTTTTGGCACCATGGTGGATCTCATATCATCATGGGATCTAGGGAAAGCTTCATCCTTGATCACTGAAGGTTGGATCTCAACAGAGATCTTGCCAGACTATTTGGCGGCGGCGCTCGTTTTGTCATGGGAACAGAGAGATCTGGCATCAGGCGAGAAGGAGATGAATCAATGTACAACTGGGCAGGACACCCTCGTGAACCGGTTGGTTCACTTTGAATCAGGCAATGGTCAATGAGCCTCCCTGGAAGCTATCAGGCGGCCATCCAGAATCTGAAGATTAGATCTAACGGCTGATCTTTTCTCAAAAAGGTAAATACCTTAGTTAATACACAAATCTTAGAAATACGATTAAAAATAGATCCCTTACCCTAAAAATACCCAAAAAATATCCCCAGACTCAGAAAAATGTCCTCTTTCTTATGAAACCTCTAGAACATACTTTTAAGACATATTTGTTGGTGATATTTAATTTAGTTTATAATGCTCCTTTTAATAGTTTATTGAATGAAATAAATAATATCCAATTGAGATTAATTCTCATAAAATTGTCCTAGAACTCTAGTGATGATATGCATCCATATTTAGACTCTGATCTAAATAATATATCTAAATAATAGGTCTTTTCCTATCAAAGACTATTTAGATGCTTCCAATCCCATTTTAATTCTAGAAAATAGACCAGTCATCAGAAAATTACAAAATTTGAACCAGACCATAGTTATGACCTTTAGACCAATATAAAACTATTAGAGGCAAGCTTAGGACAGTTTAAACCTAGGTTTGGCCTAAACCCTAACTTAGACCTAAAATATCAATGACATAATGTACCATGTATTAATGATGATTAATTTGTTATTAATCAGGTGATGACCAGATATCTAGATGACCAAGAATGATTAGAAACATATGAACTCAGGTACATGGGATTTGCTTAGTATAAGACTAGTTTTCTGGTTGCCTATGATATGCAATATCTTGAATGCTCGTATTTGGATATGATTGCTTGGTTGAACTAGTATGAGTTATACTTCACCAAATCTAATAGAACATAAATGAGTATGATGGGTTATAGCTACTAGAGCACATAGCCTGGTGTGGATGTATGTTGCCTAACATGGATGCATGATTCCTTGGCCCATGTTAGATGTATGATGATACTATATTGCCCACACTAGATGTAGGTCAAGTCCAAGTATGTGTAGTACAACCACATCAAAGTGAAAGAAATAAAAGGAATGTTTACCTGATTATCACTTTAAATAATGTTTTCTTTTACTCTTTCTTTCTGAAGTTATTTCAATTATGCAAACATATTAGTATGTATCTTTCTACCCACGTACACAACACCTTGTGTGTTGATTTGTTGTTTCACGTATTAGGTTCAGAGCTAGCATGGGAGAGCAGTTGTCCAGGTTGTACCTATTGTGTAGATCCTGAATTAGCATACACGTTCATAGACTTGTAAATCTTCTTCTAATATGTAAATGTAATTCACTTTGTAATATACATGTTGAATGCTGAGAAATGTTATGGTGTATGTTATAGTTGTATGTTCATGTATGCGCATATTGCTTCTGCATCGCTCTCTGATATGATTGGATGATGTTTTCAGATTCTGACTTCTCATTCCCAATAGGGTTTGGAGAAGCCAAAATCTGGGGACGTCACATGTCCCAAGCTCATAATATTGCTCCAAAGTTTTGGAATGCAAGATACCTATGTCAACACCCTATGCTCCCCATTTTGGGATCTGAAAAATACCGTACCATGTCTATATTTCTGACAATAGATCCATCACAGAATTTCACTGTGCCCTTTACTTTTTCATCTAACTTGATGAATTTTCCTCTACACCCTGTCATATGGTTGCTTGCCCCAGTATCGAGGTACAATTTATCAATTTCATATATATCTTCATTTCCTAAATTTGGGAAAATCTTCTCCTTGTTGAGCATTACTTCCTCTATTAGTTGATGTACATATTGCATTAGATCATACAAGTCAGTCATGAGTAGGGCCGGGTAGGCCTGGCAATGGGTTGGGTTTCTCAGACCCGGCCCAAGACTCGACCCGGCCCGATTGTCTTAGGGTCCAAACCCGACCCGACCTGATGGAACTTTGTATTTTAAGACCCGAAAATACCTGACCCGTTTTTTGACCCGACCCCAAAGGTTGGACCCGACCCTACCCGCAATACCCAAATTTTATTTTTTACCTGTGTCTACCTGACTAGAATGTTAGACCCGACCAGATCCGAACAACAACATAATACCAGAATGTCATTTTTTTTGCTAATGGACTAGCAAATAGGTTTATTTGTATAATGCAGCAGCCAGTATAAAATAAATTTAACCCCACAATAAATGGCAAATGATTCAGAATTAGTTTGTGATCCATTTTTCCTCCTCTATCTTCTCCATTGTTTTTCAGAACCTCCATTTATTATTTCACCACGATGAGTCAAGCAATAAATTTAACATGAAACATGAAATGATTCAAAACCTTCGTTTCATATCCATTTTATAAACCTCCATCGGTAAGCAATAAGAAATCATTTTAGACACAACAAACGGCCCTTTGGTACAAAATAAAAGTAACACGTCCTCCTTCAATACACCTTATTGACTGGGAGTCATTCCAACAAACACCATTCAGGCAGCTTTAGATTGGATAACCAAAACAACATTAGTAGAGTTGCGACCTCATCCCTGGGATGACTTGGTAACGTCAAGGATGTCGTCAATGACCTGGAACAGCAACCCGACGCAGCAGGCGTATTGGCGGAGCCTCTCAACCTGCTGGTCAGTCCCACCTCCTATGATGGCGCCCATGACGACAGCCACCTTAAGGAGTGAACTGGAGCGGCGGTCGAAGGAGGCCAGCGGCGTCTAAGGGCGGACGTGCTGGGTCCCTCTTGACCACGGCTCACTGAGAGGACGTGGCGTGCTGCCGTTTGCTGAGACTCACCCTCCTGGCAAAGAGAGAGAGTGAGAGAGGATGCGAGAGGGAGAGAGAGGGAGGGACGTGCTCGTCGTCGTGAGATCTGAGACAAAGGGTCGGGATTGAGGGCCCTTTACTCGTTCCCTTGCTACCGGCAAGGAGCAGGTCCCTTCCCAACACCATCTCCGTCAGAGCCACATCAAGGGGCACCGTAGAACCTAGCGCGGCCCCATCCAGAAGATGACCCACACCAGGGGACCCAGCGGAACTGGTGGGTGCTCCAGGTTCAAGCAGCAGGAAGTATAGGCATTCGGTGGAACGACCATCGTGATTGTCATCCTCGGGCTGCTGATGCAGATCTGCTCATTGCAGTGGCTTCGGTGTTGATGTCGGGGTGGCGTCGAGGCCACATCAGCTTCGTTCGGTCGGAAAAGGATAGGGAGAGGAAAAGCACGGCGGAAAAGGGGAACCCAAACCGTGATGTTGTCGCCCAAAGAGTCAAGACGGCGCTACGGTTTTGAACCCTACAAGACGGTGGTGTCGATAAGGTGAGGTGCGAGGTAGGTGAAGGAGGGATGAGAGGGGCATCCTTTCTGTCACGTGGGGAGGAGTTCCGAAAACCAAGCAACGAGGGGCTGAAAGGTTTAAGTAGGAGGAGAGGAAGTGAGGGAGAATGTGTTAGTGTTTAGGTGAACAAGCAGTCAAGCAGGGTGGTGGCGGCGGCCAGTTAGGCCAGGTGGGCCGCAATCTCCCGGTTGATGCCTCTCGAGGCACCGGTGATGATTGCAACACAACCATGAAGTGGGGTACTCGTGCTGGCAGCTATCGCCTGAAGATCTTTCTCCGCTTTCCGTCAACAATGATCATCTCCTTGAAGGTTTGAAGAGGCTAGGGTTAGACGGAATGAGTGAAAGAGACTAAGAGATAGAACAGAAGGGTTTGAGGCTTTGAGTCTCGTGAGTCGCTTTTAGCCAGATTTAGTTTTGGGCGGGGCTGTGGGTCTCCTAACTACTTAGTTCCACGATCGGGTCCTTGGGTTTTACGAGTTGTAGTTGTGCCCGACCCAGGGTTAAAGGACCCGATCCGGGTCTTGCCCGAACTAGACCCAGACCCTATTTCAAAGTGAGAAGACCCTAATTTCGGGTCGGGTCGGGTTGGGTCCGATCGGGTTGGGTCGGGTTGCAGTCTTTTTGCCAGCCCTAGGGTCGGGTCCACATCTTCATGTCTTTCAAATAAATGAACCTTCTCATCATCATTCTTGGATCGACACTCATAAGCAAAGTATCCTAAATGGTTGCAGTTCTAACACTTTACCTTGTTTTTGTTGAATTTCTTTTCTTGATAAGTGGGTTCATTCCCACAGTTGTCATTAATGCGTCTGTGTGCACGACCACGGCCAAGACAACGACCAAACCATGAGTGCATCCACCACCTCACCATTTTGATGAGTTTGATGAGCTTGCAACATCCTCCTTGGCCTTCAACTCATATCTCATTAACAAGACATTCTCGTCCTCTTTGTCAATAATGTGGCTTTCATGGCTCTATAATTGTTTGTCATGGACTTTTAGTGACCCAATGACTCCCTCTAACATCATTGTCTTAAGTTATCCAAATTGTTCCACCATGGATACAATTTGGAGGAACTTGACATTAATGGCTCATAGTAGCTTCTTGGTGACATAGGTCTGCTCCATCTTGTCCCCGAACGCTACAAATCTTGTTGTCAATTGTCATCAACTTTGTAGCAAAGATATCAATTGTCTCTGAATCTCACATGCGAAGACCTTCAAACTCCTATCGTAGAGTCTGAATCTTTGCCTTTTTGACGCTCTATGCCCAAGCATGTAGTTTTAAGAATTTCCCATGCCCCTTTGGCTATTTCCTTCTCTGCTATTAGAAAAAGTGTTTCTTCAATAATGGCCTAGTATATGTCCACTAGAGCCATTTGATCCTCCCATGTGTCAATGGGATCCTTTGAGTCAGTGGGCTCAACGGCATCGCACACTCCATCTTTCATATAAATTCTCATCTTAGTTTCCCATGCCCCATAGTTGCTTTTTTCTAGCAACCAATATTGAAGGGTCATTGACCACTCCTTTATTGGTGACTCTTCAATGTCACTTTTTCTCAACATGGTCCTCAGGGCTTTCATACTAAATGTTGGAAAAGAATTTAAGAATTGACAAACACCCAAGGTGGAACATACACATGAGAAGGAAAATGCTTTGTACTGCTAAAATCTACTTTTCAATCATTCACGCTATAAAGATTTTATATTACAAAGAGAATGGCCATTCTCCTATTCTTAGATTTCTAATGATGTTGAACTATAAACTTATTCCATTTCAGAGCGGACATTTCCTCCTGCCTCACACTTAGACAATTGCAATATATAATAAAACAACAAGATTATCATTTCAACAATGATGAGGTATAGCTCAACACTTACCCTATGTCAACAATATTAATCAACATATCAGCATATATATATATATATATATATATATATATATATATATATATGTGTGTGTGTGTGTGTGTGTGCATGTGCATGTGCATATATATATATATATATATATATATATATATATATATATATATATATATATATATATATATATATATATATATATATATATATATATATATATACATCTATATATATATATGAGATAGTTTTAGTTGCCCGCGCGGGTAATAAGATTACGCTACCCAGCAGCAGTTGCGGAGTGGAAAAAAATGGAAAAAAAGAGACTGGCGTGCGGAGAGAGCAACTAGCGAACCCCAATTCGTTGTTGTCCCCACCGAAGAAAAAACCCAGTTCGTCGCGCCATCCCCACCGAAGAAAAACCCCAGATCGTCGCCCTCCCTAGTGATTTTCCCGTTCTCGCCCACCTCCTCCGTCATCACCACCTCCTCCATCGCCATCTCCTCCAATCGCTCCTCTATCCACTCGTGGAGATGACAAGGATGAAGAAAGCCTCACGGAAATCGTTGATTATGCCTCCGTGGAGAAAGAACAGACCGACAGTGGTCGAAATAGATGACGATGATGACTTCGAAACGCACCAGTTTCAAGCCGACGAGAAGATGGACAAATAGGGAGAAGAATCGGCAAAAGCAGCATCGGCCGTGGAAAGGGAAATACATGACCAGACTACTCCGACAACTCCGAAAGAGGATAAGAAAGAGGCTACCAAGGCCACAGAAGCGGAAGAAGAGGGGAAAGAAGAAGCTGCAGAAATGGAGAAGGGGTTTGCTGCTGAGACTCCTTAGACAATACAGAAAGAGGTCAAAATAGGAGTTGTGATTGCTACTGAAGGAGATAAGCAAGCTACTTCTTCAACAACTAAGACACAGAAGAAAGGCAAAAAAAGAGGGGTTACAACTCCCCCATGGATCAAACCTCAATCAAAAAGTGCAAAGCACAGTAAGGTTGCTACTGCTGGTAGTGGAGTCAACAGAGCAACTGAGAAGAAAGAATCTACATGCAGAAAAGCGGGAAAAGGTGAACAACAAGGTAATGCTCGAGTAACTAGAATTAATGCTTGAGTAACCGAGAGTAATGCTTGAGTAACTGATAGTAATGCTTGAGTAACTGATAGTAATGTTTGAGTAACTGAAATTTATGCTTGAGTAACTATTACAAAATGCTTGAGTAACCAACATTCATGTTGAGTAACCGAGATTAATTCTTGAATAACTATTACATAATGTTTGAGTAACCGAGAGTAATGTTTGAGTAACTGAAATTTATGCTTGAATAGCTATTACATAATGCTTGAGTAACCGAGATTAATGCTTGAGTAACTAATAGTAATGTTTGAGTAACTGAGATTTATGCTCGAATAGCTATCACATACTGCTTGAGTAACCGAGGGTAATGCTTGAGTAACTGATAGTAATGTTTGAGTAACTGAAATTTATGCTTGAGTAACTATTACATAATGCTTGAGTAACCGAGAGTAATGCTTGAGTAACTGATAATAATGCTTGAGTAATTGCAATTTATGCTTGAGTAACTATCACATATTGCTTGAGTAACTGAGAGTAATGCTTGAGTAACCGAGAGTAATTCTTGAGTGGAGAGGATTGTTCAGTTACTCAACCATTACGTTCATTGTTAATTCGAGTAACTGAAAAAAGCGTGCGAGTAACTGGAAAAGGATTGCGAGTAACTGAACAATGCATGTAATGGTTGAGTAACTGAATTGCGAGTTAATGCTTGAGCAACCGAGAGTAATGTTTGAGTAACTGAAATTTATGCTTGAGTAACTGATAGTAATGTTTTAGTAACTGAAATTTATGCTTGAGTAACTATTACATAATGCTTGAGTAACCGAGAGTAATGCTTGAGTAACCGAGAATAAACTATAAAACAATATTGTTAAGTTAAATACTACATTCTTGGAATAATTGTATTCGTATGCAGGAGAAGAAAGCAAAGGGGATGAGGAGAGTACAAATGCAAATTAGAAATAGAAAGAGAAAGAAAAGGCTAACGAGAAAGGTAAGATTGTATGGATTTGTAATTGTTTTAATTTTTAGTTACTTACATTTTATTTAATTGCTTTTACAAAATAAACAATGAGCTCTAACGATAAAATTTGATATGTTTGCAGTGAGAGTAAATAGACTGTACCACAGGTGCTCCTTAAAGAGCTACATCAACACCAGCAAGAGCATGGTTTATACAAATGAACAACTTATGATGTTGAGCTCAACAGCCTTTGCAAACCACATAAATATGCCAAATCTTGCGGTTGACATAGGATTGTTAGAGGATTTAATAGATAGATATGTCGATGAAGACATATTTCTGCTGGCCAACGGAGAGGAGAGAAGGATGACAGTAGATGACATGGGGATAATTCTAGGTATCCCCAGAAAAGATATAGAAATAACACAAAGGAAAGATTCTGACATAGTAAAGTCGATATGGCAAGAGTTTTCCAAGGCGACTTGTGAAAATGGAAATGAAGGTGAGACCTCAAAGAAGTTTAGAGAAAAAGATTTCCTGCATTAGGACAACTTAACAAAACTTTGGCAAGAATATGCCAAGACCAACAATCCAGCGGACAATACAAATATGTGACGTGCGTGGATGTTGCACCTGTTGGCAACATTTCTAATCCCAGACACTAGCTATTGCAAACCAATCTACATTATCCACTACCTAGATGATGTCACTACCACTGGGCAGATGAATTGGGCAAAGCTGGTGCATGGGAGTATCTTCAAGAATATGAAGATGTTGAAGGAGAATGTACAACTAAGAAGGAAAGGATATAAAGGGGCTAAGAACACCCTGTACACAACAGGCTGTGTCATGTGCCTATGCGTAAGTGAATAAAATCATATTCATCTACATTGATACAATATTGACTATGGGGGGGGGCAGTTACATATGCATTATATTTTCTATATATTACATGCAGGTTTGGGCATATGAGATGACAAAGCAAACATTCCTTGACTCCAAGCCAAGGATAAAGAAGTGGGCTATGCCGGTCGAGAAATTGATGGAATTAGGGGCAGTGGACCCTAAGGATGTATGATTATCTAATCTTTGTTACAAAATCTAATATACAACATAATCATACATGTTTCATTTTGTGACACATTATTTTTATTTATATGTTGGACAGGTTTGTCAAATGATAGTGGTAGACCAGGGAGATGATTGGTAGGCTGCAAAATCATCGAAGGACATGCCAGAAAAATGTACGCCAACAACCAATGAGGCACCAGAAAAGCCAATCATCGAAGAGGGAGACTCTATTGACACCTCCACCCTATAGACAAGAATCCAAATGTTGGAGGAGGAGCTCAAAATGCATAAGGAGATCTGCACAAGAATAAGTGTTGAGAAATTCACAGAGCTGCAATTGGAGAATAAAATGCTAGAAGAAAGAATAGCCAAGTTAGAAGAAGAAAATAAAAATCTAAAAAGAAAGTGGGAAGATGAGGGTGACAAATCACAGTCACATGAATGTGGATTCAAAGAATTTTTAGAGGGTTTTGTCTCGGTGAATGTAGATGAACCGAAAGACACACCGACAAAGGATGTCAACCCACCGACGAAATGAAGAAGGCTAACCCTCAGAAGAAAATATGTGGAATTAGAAGATCACAGTGAGGACAGGAAAAATGCTAATGAAGAGGAGAAGAAAGAAACAAAAGACAACAGTTCTGAACAACCAAAGTCTATAGAAGATGCAGAATAGAAGAAATAAGAAGAAGGGAGCGAACAGCCGGAGAAGATAGTAGAAGAAGAAGGGCAAAAGAAGCCTAGAAGATGATTGAAGAAGAAGAAGATGATGGAATAACTAAAGATAGGAAGCATAGAGAAAAATGTGAAGAAAAGAAGGGAGGAAAAGGTAAGTTTCATCTCCTTTCAAGTATATCATAACTGCAAGTAATGCTTGAGTAACTGAACCTAAAGCTTGAGTAACTGAACCTAATGCTTGAGTAATTGCACATAAGGCTTGAGTAACTGAATATAATGCTTGAGTAACTGAACATAATAAATGAATAATTGAATGTAAAGCTTGAGTAACTGAATGTAATGCTTGACTAACCGAGAGTAATGCTTGAGTAACTAATAGTAATGCTTAAATAACTTGGGAAAAATGAAGATTGATTCTAACATGGATTGCTCTATTGTTGTTCATAGCACAAGATGTCAAACTTCATAGGTTTTGAACATTTCGAAACAAAAGAAGCCAAAGAAATTGTCCATCACTTCATGGACAACATAGAAGAAATGTAAGAGAATTGGTTATTGTCAAGTGTAAAATGATAAAACATTAATGTTTCAATATTCAACTCGTATGTATAACATCTATAAAAATAATTGGCAGGTCAAAACGAGAATGGAAATTCAGTGAACACAATTGGTGCACGGGGAAGGACCTCGCCGCCCTCCTGTACAAGGATCAAATGACACAATCACCTGTAAGAAACAAGAATGTTGTGTAACTCTTTGAAAGAGATAATTTGGATTGCTAAACTCATAAAGCTTTTGGTTTTATTCAGGTTCTCGACTGCTTTGTACAGATGCTCAAGGAGAGCACAAGCAAGCGGAGGAAGAAGGGGTTGACGTGGCACTGCATGAGCACTTAGGCCTAGTTTGGCTGCCGACTTCCTAAATTCTGGTATTCTAATAGACGGATTACTATTTTGTAAAGTAAAGAGAGCGGTTAGCTAGACGCGGCTTGCAGATTAGCGTTGTCTACCAGTGTAAGAAAGATAAAATGTCGGGCAGGATGGCGGCATTCTCAATACCGCCGACCACGGCGTGACTCGAAAAAGACGTTGTCACAGTTACAGTAATTAAGAGACGGTAGTCATGAGTGCTGCTTACAGCGTGATATCCTGTAGATTACTATACTAAATACCAGCGGTTGAGAAATTTGTGGCCAAACTAGGCCTTATGCTCCAGTAAGACAAATAAACTTTGTATACAAATTTACATGAAATTACAATATAGAAACACAAACTGAAACTTATAGATGTGAATGTTAAACTCTACATTTGTAGTAAAAGCTATCATTTAATATTGAGGACATCACCTTGGAGCAGATAGACATGCTATCTCCACAATTCAACGTTCCAATGAAGGATTCGGACGCAATGGACTCGGTGTTCACAATACTAAACAACGACAACCACTAGCACTTGTATGAAGCAAGTTTCAGGGATGGAGCACACCGGTCTTATAATTCAATGAGTTGGAGTAGCAACTCAAGAAAAGAATTCAATAGATGGGTAAGTGATCTATAAAAATTAAGTCTATCATAAGTGGATTGAAAGGATTAATGGTCTTTAATTGATGATGAATAAATGTCTTGTTTTTTAATGCAGGTGGGTATAGTGTGCGAATTCTTTAGGGGTGCACCGGAAAAGGGAAGCCAGTTGTCGCAGTGGGAACGGGAGTACCCGATCTGCCCACAGCAGGAAGAAGACTCACTTGACTGTGGGATCTTCGTCATGAAGTACCTAGAGTGCCTAGTCAATCGAAAAACTATGGACTTCACCTGCAAAGACATATTGACAATAAGGGCTGATGCTTTTCAGCGAATGATGGCAAGGGGGCAGTTGCAGCCTCTAAGAGATGATGAAAAAGCTCAAAGCGAAGACATCAAAGAAGGTATATCTGATGATAACAAGGAAGGAGAAGCTGAAGCTGAGAAACAACAAGAAACAAAGAAGAATGAAGAAACAACAACAAAAATGGATGCAGAACAGATCTCAGAGGCAGAAATAGTTACAAGCCTTGATAAATGGCTAAAATAAGAACAATAGCCTTCTGTTATTCTGTTGTATAAGTTGTGTATAGCTGAATGTACAGCTTCTCTTGAATGTACAGTTGTTAAAAGTTTGAATTTACAATTGATCTTAATATACAGTTGATCTTGATGTACATGTCATCTTGAACAATATTGATTTTGCCCTTATATTTTGGCTAAATGTACATCTGATTAAAATGAATTATTTATTAGTGTGTTGCAAAAAGACTGAATGTACAGCTGATCTTGAATGCTTTGAATACATTTATGGTGTGAATGCTTATGTTCTTGAATGCTTTAAATAACTTTAAGCTTTGAATGGTAAGAGTAACTCTGAAACTACTATGAGTAATTGAGTTGAAAGTAACAGAATGCTTAAGTAATGCTTGAGTAACTGAGATTAATGCTTGAGTAACTGAAAGTAATGCTTGAGCAACCGACAGTAATGATTGAGTAACTTAACAAACACTTCGAGTAACTGAAAAAACCATGGGATTAGCTCTTGAGTAACTGAGATTAGTGCTTGGGTAACCGACAGTAATGATTGAGTAACTGAACAATCGCTGCGGGTAACTATCACAACCCTGGAGTAATTGAAAAACACTACGAGTAATTGGAAAAGGACTGCGAGTAGCTGAAAAAGGACAACGAGTAACTGAAAAAGGATTGTGAGTAACTGAAAAAGGACTACGAGTAACTGCAAAAGGACTGCGAGTAACTGAAAAAGGACTGCGAGTAACTGAAAAAGGACTGTGAGTAACTACAAAAGGACTGCGAGTGACTCAAATAGCCTGCGAGTAACTAAACAATGCGAGTAACTGTCACAACCTCTTCGAGTAACTGGAAAAACAATGCGAGTAACTCAAAATAGCCTGTGAGTAACTGAACAACCCTCTACGAGTAACTGACCAAACACTGCAAGTAACTGAACAACCCTCTGCGAGTAACTGAACAAACACTGCGAGTAACTAAACAACCCTCTCAGAGTAACTGAACAAACAATGTGAGTAACTGTCACAACCACTCCAAGTAACTGGAAAAACTCTGCGAGTAACTCAAATAGCCTGTGAGTAACTGAACAACCCTCTATGAGTAACTGAACAAACACTGCGAGTAATTAAACAACCCTCTCTGAGGAACTGGAAAAACACTATGAGTAACTAAACAACCCTGTGAGTAACTAAACAACCGCTCCGAGTAACTGAACAAACACTACGAGTAACTGAACCAACACTGCGAGTAACTGAACCAACAGTGCGAGTAACTGAACAAACGTTGCGAGTAACTGTATCAACACTGTGAGTAACTGAACAACCATGCGAGTAACTGAACAACAAACATGTATTGGCGACAACCATACGAGTAACTGAACCCTATGCGAGTAACTGGACAACCATGTGAGTTACTGAACCTTCTCTGAGTAACTGAAAAAACACTTCAAGTAACTGAAAAAAAACTCTGAGTAACAGAAAAAGGACTACGAGTAACTAAAAAAACACTGCGAGTAACTGTGACAATACTGCGAGTAACTATGACAATATTGTGAGTAACAGAAAAAATCATGTGAGTATTTGTAATAGCAGTTAGAGTAACTGTGAAAACACTGCAAGTAACTGTCCTACGAGTAATTGTTATGCGAGTAACTGTCCTGCGAGTAACTAAAGAAACACTGCAAATTACTTAACTGATAGTAATGCTTAAGTAACTTATATGTATTTTTTCGCATGCTAACTGAAAGTATATATAATCAGACAAAAACACTACATCTAAACAGTCAAGATTACAACATTCAAAGAATAAAATGTTATATATTATACAACCATATCAACTATAAAGAAGGTCCATCAACTGAACATAAAAATACAGAAAAATACAGCCAGATCAGCTATAAAGAATGTCCATCAACTGAACATAAAAATCAAATAACTCGGGGGGTCGGATCCATCCCTGGCGATAGATATCATACACACAATTCCCTCCATTGCAAAGAATAGACATCAAGCCAAAACACACGTTCGTATCTGAGAAGTTCATATCTATTGTAAATGAGTGAACCTCCAAAGGATTTACCCATGAGTCATAAAGAGGTTTTGAGCCCAGGATGGTTGGGGGCGGTATAGATAGTGATGGGGAAGAATATCGACAAAAGGCTAAGAGAAAAGGGCGTCGGTGCATACCTATTTGTGAAAGGAAGGCTGGACAGAAGAAGAAGCAGTGTCTTCTGCAGATGTTGATGTGGCAACACATCCCACTATCACACAGATAGAGAGGTGTTACGCGAAAACGTGCGGAGATCACCATAACCACAGATTACCAAAACACAGGTTAATTAAAATCGATCGCAGAAAACTGATAAACTAAGAAACATTTACATTCCAGTCCACATCCTGCAAGAGACAAGTTATATAAACATGTACATTCCCTAGACCTGTTCACAACTTCGAGCAACAACTATCTTGCCATCACATGAGTTCATCACCTGTTATATATACATAGAGGCCCACATCCGGCCAACAGCAGGATATACAAAACATCATCGATCGTACATTGTGAAACAACGTAAGAACACTGCCAAGGACCTGAGAGTATATGGATGACTCTAGACTCTATTACAAAACATCCAAAATAGCATCATCTCCAAAGCTTGCCTTCTACTGCTCTTCTTGCTGCTCGGCCGCAAGACCGCGTCCACCACCACGTCTAGCTCGACCACCTAAAAAGGGTGTAACTCTACGGAGTGAGACAATTGCACATTGTCCCAGTGGGAGGCATAACTCCCTACCAAAACTATAAAACCTCATATATATATATATATATATATATATATATATATATATATATATATATATATATATATATATATATATATATATATATATATATAAGCAGTTAACTGATGAGAAGTATAACAAGATAAGTTAATGAAGTAAAGTTGTTCAAGCTAGCAAGCTTACCAGATATATGAAGGGAATATACTCAAGTATTTCTTAATGGGACATGATAATCAAGACAAGATATATAAGATTTACCACTTATGAGAAGCATATAAGCAACTGCAAGATATAAAGAGAGTAACTACACAAACAAGGCCTCAACCAATGTTTCGTGTTTGTCTTAAACAGTAATACTATTCGGCTGAATTACGTATTATTATGCCCTGAGGTAGTGAGTCGTACCGCTCAAATCCAACCTTCGGTTGCGAAACCCAAGCCGGTGCCATACAAGGTCAATAGGAGAGCCGAAATCCACGACCTCGCCCCTCGTGGTCAGTGCACGAGTACCACACAAGCAGGACTACAGTCTCATGCTGAAGTGGTCTTAGCCACAGGGTCAGGCTACCCTCTGCCTAGCCCGCCTTGGTACAGGTCTCGGCGCTAGTGAAACTGAGCCATGGGCTTGTTCACTGTGCTCTTGAGCCATGAACGCATTCATGCTCCTCATATCACATATCCTGAGCCATGGGCGTGTTCACCACGCTCTACATCACAATTGGGCTACGGGCCTGAATCCGCACCCTTGAGTCTACAACCACAGTTGCACTCTTACCTCCTCACTTTAGGCTAGGAGAAACCTCGCATATTCAACAATATGCGCTCCGGGTTAACCCACAGGAGAACCTGTTTTACCATCACCAATTCCTAACGATGATGGATCTATGGCTAGGGCAACTACATGATAGATTTCACTATGATTAATTAGTATCTTTTAGATGGATTGCAAGATTCAACCAAGTTGTATATCATGCAAGATATAAGGAAATAAACAACATAAACTCAACATTATGCTATTTTTATAATCACATCAACCTGATCCAGCTCAAGGATCCAACATCACATGTTATCACTTGGCATCTTACCAACCATCCATATCCATCACAAGGATCATCACATACAATGGGATCTCAATCCCACACCATGTATTACCACTACCTCTCAAGGCCCGCATCATCATCATGGGACAAACATATCATACATACAATCTCATCAACCAGAGTAATTATCAGAGTGATGTTACTCATCACATATTTCTCATAGCCTTTTCATGGCTAATCATCACCGGCATGGTTAGGGTGTACAATAATCATAGTTTCAACATAAGGACTATGCTTACCATTATGAAATGATATTCATGAGGATATACTTGTCAATTATATATCAACTGGTGATCATGTGCACAAGACGCATTATTAAGCAACTATTTATGTACTTATTATTATCTCATCATTATATAGATAATCAAGGTGATTACTTAATGCATGAAGGCATGTCAGACATGAAGGACAAGCTTTACCATCATCATTACCATTATATGAGCAAGGAGTAGCCATCATTTAGAAGCAAGGACAGAGTATATATAACAGTCAGCTTCTATGCATGCGGAACCCTCACTATATGTGGTACAGCCCTCACTAGAAGTACTCAAAACCCTCATCAAAACCCATACCGGGTAGGGCTCACTCTCACCCGAAACTATATCGGGCAACCAGCTCACACAGCCCGTGTGCAGCGCGCAATGGTGTGTCGCCAAGGGTGTCGGCTCTCAAGCATGCAACGCGCAACTCTGGGTCGAGATGTGCACTTGAACGCACCAGGAAGTGGCCAAGGAGCAACCGTGCAGCCGTTTCGTGCAGGGTCCATCGATTCGCCAAAATGAGCACTCTAACGGGTAACAAGGTATCGGTTGTGCAACGTGCACTGGGGCGTTCAGCTTGTGTCGGGTGTGCAGCTTGCCGGGCGTGCAGCCTGTCGGGCGTGCAAGGGGGGGGGGGGGTAGTGTGCTCACCCGCCTCAAAGCAGCGACGCGCAACAAGTGTTATCCGTGCAGGGTTGTGACGCCCAACACCCAGGAACCAAAGGAGTATACATGTACCGTGCAAAGAGTCTAGGTCAAGGGGGATGTCGGGCACACCTCCCCATGCCCAGATCGTCCAAGATACATCCAACAAAGTTCATCTACTACCTCACACACATGGACACCCGAAACCCTAGAGCAGGGTCACCACCAAACCAAGCTCACCCTTCTAGCCCATGGTGAGAAGAGAGTCTTGCTCAAGCAACTAGGACTCAAGCTCACCTCAATCGACTATGAAGGAGGGGTGTTGCCCATGGCACTAGAAACCCAAACTCACTCTTCTAGACCAAGGGAAGAAAGGAGTGTTGCTCATCTACAAACCCTAGACCACAAGGATCGGCCAACAAGAAAGCTAAGTAAGAAACTAAGCTACTAACATGTAAACAAGATCATAGCAAGAGATAAAGTAGTTAGGGTTAGAAGTTATGCAACCCGCCTTAAGCTCCAAGCTCCAAGGAAGAAGAAGAACTCCAAGCTTCAAGGGATGTCGACCACCACTTGCTCCCTCAAGGTGTGTCGGCCACCAAGTTTGCTCCTTCAAGGATTTATCATCCACCACTCTTCTTCTTCAAGGGGATATCGGCCACCACTAGCAAAGTAAAGGGGTTGTGTCATGCACAAGATGGAGAGGAACTAAAGGGACCTTAAGCTAAGGAAGGAACCACCTATATAGAAGGAAAGGGAGGAGAAAACAAGGTTGGTCCATGCAAGGTGTCACTTGCCTAGGGACACTTGTCCTAGAGCTCGAGCCACTACTCTAGCAAGCTCCATCCACATGGCAAAGATATGCACCAAGTGTCCACTAAACAAGGTCAAGTCTAGGTCAAGCATCATGGGCGACACAACATGTTGCTTCTTGGGCTGACACACATCCATGTTGGCTGACACAAACACTCTTAGGCCAATACACACCCCCACATGGCCGATACAAGGCTCAACTAAAGGAAAGCAAGGCACCTCAAGGCCCAAACAAGCTCAACCAAGGCCCAAAGAACTCAAGCAACAAGCCCAAGCCTTCCTCTCAACTTTAGAGGAACAAAAGAGAGAGAGGAACACCTCACAAGGTGGCAAACTTGCCTACAAAACCCTATACTTGGGTTATTTGCAAGTAGCACCTCCAACTCTCAACAAAGCACAACCCAACCCTAATCACCACTAAAGGTGATTAGCAGGTATCAAAGCACCAAGGTTAAGCAAAGCAAATAGGGTAAACCTTAAACGAAGGTCATGGTCCTTACAGTTGAGGTGTCCACTGTTGTGGATGAGTCAACCTGAATGGGATTTACAGCTGATCCTGGCGTTTCTTGGTATTTGTCCCTAACAAAGAGCTGATCTACAGAGTCGTCCGATCCAGAGTATACTTCGTCGCCAGGCATTTGGAAGAGCGGAATACGCTCAGTTGGTGTTTCTAAGAACTGATATGTGATCCATGTTGTGATAGTCTGGTGATCAGTTGGCTTGAGGAAGAAGATCCAACCTTTGTGAATATTGAGTTGTGAGATCATCCTTTCCCAGCCCTTAGCAGTTGAAAGTGACCCATTTTTATTCTGCATAAGGGTTATCTGGAATGTCTGGTTTCCGATTAGGAAGGTGGTCTTGCCTGGTTTGATGTGAAAATGGAGATGGTTCCATTCTATAGGAAGTAGAATGGATTCCATTGTCTTGTCGTCAATGGTGTAGTTGATGGGCTTAATGAACGGCTCCATGGTAGGCTGTGAAGAAGGTAGGTTGTGAAGAAGTTGGTTGGGAAGAAGGTAGGTTGTCCGTGTTGGTGCTATAAAGATGGGCAGCAGTACTCTGTAAAGATGGGCAGCAATACTCGGTAGGCTTCACAGTCGGTGGTGATGAAGAGTTTTCGATCTGAGGAGATGGTCAAAGGGGGTGCTACTGAAATGTGAAGGGGGTTGCCGGTATTTCTTCTGTAAAATTGTCCCTTCTGTAAACCGTAGCAGTTGCGGATGAAGAAGAGATGGACATCGATGGTGCCGTGGAGGATGGAGATGTTGAAGATCTGAAAGCCCCCCGTTGTGTTGTTGGTGCTGCAAAAATGGGCAGCAGTGCTCTGTGTTGTTGCTGCTGCAAAGATGGGCAGCAGTGCTCTGTGTTGTTGGTGTTGCAAAGATGGCAGCAGTGCTCTGTGTTATTCTGACAACACAACAATTCTCTGTGCTCTGTGTCTGTGCATTTACATCGTACAGCAGACTCTTGTACATATCTTTATAGCTTTGTTCTCTCTTTTCTTCACTTTTCTGGTTCCTTCTTTAATAAAGGTAGTTTTGGAACGCTAGAGTTACTTTTTTTATCACAGTTACTCTTAGTGTTGTCACAGTTACTCATTGTGCTCCTACTATTACTCTTAGTGCTGATACAATTACTCATTGTGCTCCTACTATTACTGAACAAACACTGTGAGTAACTGAAAAACCCCTACGAGTAACTGAAAAAAGCACGCGATTAATTGAAAAAAGCACGCCAGTAACTGAAAAACCCCTGTGAATAACTGAAAAAAAGCACGTGAGTAACTGAAGAAACCATGCGAGTAACTGAAGAAACCCTTTCAAAGGTTACTGAACAAACACTGTGAGTAACTGAAAAACCACTACGAGTAACTGAAAAAGCATGCGAGTAACTGAAAAAAGCACGCGAGTAACTGAAGAAACCCTTTCGAAGGTTACTGAACAAGCACTGTCAATAACTGTAAATCCCCTATGAGTAACTGAAAAAATCACGCGAGTAACTGAAGAAACCATGTGAGTAACTGAAGCAAATCTTTTGAAGATTACTGAACAAACACTGTGAGTAATTGAAAAACCCCTGCGAGTACTGAAAAAAGCCCGCGAGTAACTGAAAAAACCCTGCGAGTAACTCAAATAGCCTGAGTAACTGAAAAAACCCTACGAGTAACTGAAAAATCTTGTGAGTAACTGTGAAACGCTACGAGTAACTATGAAAACAATGTGAGTAACTGAACGAGCACTACGAGTGATTCAAATAGCAGTTAGAGTAACTGTGAAAAAAATACGAGTAACTGAAAAACCACTACGAGTAACTGTGACAACCCTACGAGTAACTCTAACAGCAATAAGAGTAATTGTGAAACACTACGAGTAACTATGACAGCAATAAGAGTAACTGTGACAACACTAAGAGTATCCATTATACACAAAGACAAACACATATTATTCAAAAAGAATAACAATTGATTAGAAAACATTCTTTGTAACATATTCAGAGTATACATACAACTGCTGGAGCACAAGGTAACACAAAGATAGATTACAAACACAAGTGAAGTACTTAGAAGGTTACAAAATCACTTTTACAAAACTACACAAAAAGAACAACCCCATTACAGATTTGAACATCCCTCATTGACACACGGTCAACTACAAACTCCACTAAAAAAGATAGAACCACATATACATCAATAGCATCAGCAACATCACCAGAACATGAGTAGTAGAAATAGTAGCAGCAAATCCCAATCATATAATGCACTACTTCTTAGGACAGTTCATGCTGTCATGGTTAACTCCAAACTCTAAGCAATTCTTGCACTGCCTCTCTCTTTTAGACTGGGCAATCTCAACTCCAGATTTAAACCTCACATCTGTGGATTTGGGTCTCCCCTTAGTTTTGCAAACATTGGGGATATGAACCTTGACAGCAGAAGTAGAAGATGTATTTGAAGCAGTTACACCAGCACCTGCATCTGCACAACTATCAGCGACATCCAATTCTAACAGCTCCTTTCGCAATGCTAACAGTTTTTCATGGCAAATATCTACAATGTTGTTCCTACACTCTATGTTCACAATAGAATTGCATGCAGAAACAAGCTTAAGAGTCCTCCCAGTGGATAGATGACTAACTGACACTTTTCCAAAAATCAAAGGATGTTCTCTGTAGGCTTTGGTCCACCTCTTATATATGTATGGCTCGGGAAGAGTGCAAAAGTCACGACTCTTCAAATAGGACAGGATGTGCCTGCAAGGGATACCTTTGAATTCCAACATGTAACAGTTGCAATAAACAATCTCACTCGACGGCTGTTTCTTCAAGATGCGGGCAGATCCAAGGCCACCGACACGATACTTCAAACACACCTTCTAAAGCTTACTTTACATTATATATCATGCTTTGATGAACCTCACTCTGAAAGATCTTAAAAATTGACTTTGTGTATATAGATCTCATCTGCTCATCCAGAGACCACAGTGATGACAAAGGGAGATTACTATACTCGTCTTCAAAGTCTTTGAAATTTTCAATCTCCCGTACATGAGAGTAAGCAGTCTCCAATGAGCATACAAGTTCAAATAGAGTCTTCTTACTATTCACATGGCTTCTAATGAACGCATTCAAGCTCTTGCTCCTTTGCGTTGACCTCATGCCCGCGAAGAAGGAAGACTGCATATAGCACAGAACCCAATCTAAACGCATAGCATACATGTCAGACAGCCAATTAATGGATGACAGACCATACTCCTCACCAACAGAATGCCACCTCTCTTCAAATATACCGACATCATCCACATTCCACACACAATCATTCAAGGAGCTTATGATCTGCTCCTTGTTAGGAAGACCACCAAGCTTAGAGGGAAGCTTTTGTAGGATGTGCCAGCTGCAGAACTGATGCTTACAATTCGGAACAATAGTAAGGATAGCATCATTCATAGCTGGGTCTTGATCGGGTATGATGGACACCGGCTCTTTACCAAAAAAAAGTAGATACTGCTTGAAAACCCAGACAAATGACTCGTACTTCTCATCAATCATAAGAGCTGAAGCAAACAAGACCGTCTTACAATGGTGATCAACACCACCAAACATTCCAAAAACCATCGAATACTTGTTGGTGTGGTAGGTGGTGTCAAAAACAATCGCATCGCCAAACAACCTGCAATCTTCAACAGAAACAGGATCAGCCCAAAACAGATGAGTCAAGCAACAATAAGGATCATTTTAGTATGTATAGAAGAATTTCTAATTGAGTACCTTAAACTTGGCAAACCAATCGAAGACCATGTCGACGACGTACTTAGCCGACTCTTTCCTCTTGCTATTGATGTGTCCATTAACTTGTCTTCTAGTAAATGTCAGATTTTCATAGCCGCTGGACTCCGATGCCATCAATGCAATTTGTCTCGATACAGGTATGTTATCTTGGCTCATGGAAGAAAGCATATCTTTTTGAGTTTCATCAAGAGATGAGTTACAATTCAGGTAACGGAGATGTGGATCATCAACAAGATCGTGGTTGTGTTCCTCAACAAAGGCAATCACAACCCACGTAGATGAGGACTTGTCTAGTGTGAATCAGATCATGGCTCCACAACCACACCTCTTCACTGATCTCTTGTGCTTTTTAGACAGATTTTCCTACAACTTACCCACTTCGTCACAAACGGGGCTCAAAAGCCCTCTTGACCTCTTAGAACGGCCCATTGTACCCTTCTTGTCACAAACAAGATCTTTGGCAACGAGAATCTTAGTTCCCAATTCATACATGTTGTCATCTTTCCTGATATTAAAACCAATCATGCCAGCGTAGCTAGAATAGAATGAGATAGCTTCATCTAAACTTCTAAAGTGGAGACCAATTTTAGGAACTGTAGCTGGCGGCAGAGTGGAAGCACCAACAGAATGATAAGAATTAGCATTATCATTATCAGGGCCAACATTTGAATTGGCAGCATCTGTATCAAGGTTGGGATCCATTACAACGTCTGGCAGTAACTCAGCAGTACAGAGGAGTAAACCTGAAACATCAGAGAGTAACTCATCATAACAAATGAGTAACTGAAGGAAGATTTGTATTCCAAATTACAAATCAGAATAAAATAGATTTCCAAGTTGAACCTAAACACTTAAATTGAAAAAGAAAATACAGATAGGAAACTTTTACAGATAAGTTCATATGTAGATTTTCAAGTGAGCTTCACAACAGCAGAAAAAAGGGCAAGGATTTGAAACAACTACAATATCTGGTACATGTCATCAAAGGCATGAATTAAGAAAACAAGGCCAGGAGAGGTCCATAGAGGAGAAATTCTCAAACAAGTCGACAAAGGTGTAAGGACATAGTACCTAAATAGAGAGAAGAATTGATCAAAACTACTGCTTGAGAAGTTCTGCAAGCATTCACTTGACCTATCCTGGAGCGTCGTTGCACCTTTGAGGTGCCTAGGAAGTCACTGCAGGCCGCTGGAGGTAGCCGGAGCAAAGCTGAGTAGAGGATGTCGTTGCGAACAGGCGAGAGAGAAAAAGGAGAGAGGATAATGGTTCCCTTCTAGGTCGGGCGCCACTTTCACATTGGGGCACTTCTCTACAGGAAAGAAGGGCAAGATGCAATAGTCGCACTGTCAATGTAGCTTAGGAAGCAGTCACTATGCAGTTGGGGGAAATGCAGGTTGATATGGCTTGACGGCGGAATAGCCTGAGTGGAAGCATCTTTCGCATCTGATTGGCGATGACAATGAGCGTCGCGCATACGGAGATTCAAGGCCACCTGCTCCGGGTAACGAAACTAAATTACCTCTACTGGAAGGATGGGCAAGATGCAATAGCCGCACCATCAATGCAGCTTAGGAAGCAGTCACTATGCAGTTGGGGGTGAAGCAGGGTGAAGCAGATATGGCTTGACAGCAGAATAGCCTGAATGGAAGCGTCGTTCGCGTCAGATTGGCGGCGAGTGTGGGCTCTGATTTCCGAAACCCGAGATAAACACATAAAACTCGAAGTAAATCTAGCGGAAGCGATTCGGTTAGCAGCGGAATACTAAGAATAACGGGAAATTTAAACCTTTTTGTTGTAAGACATTGAAACCATAAAAACTCCTTTCATAGATTCAAGATAAACTGTTTACATCTCTGTTAATTACTTCTTGAGTAATTATACACAGCATGCTACAAAATCTCAAGAGACGAATCAAAATCTCCGACCATGACTCCAAGGACCTGAGAGTACAGAGGACGCATAGGACTGACTATCTATCTACATAACTCAGCAGTCTGAATCTCCATCTGAGATTTACTATTGCTCCTGGTGATGCTGCTGCTGATATTGGTCACCTGAAGATTGGTTCCTTCGTCCTTGGCGACCACCTAAAAAGTTGAGATCTACGGGGTGAGACAATTTTAAATAATTGTTCCAGCGGGAGTTGTAACTCTTTGCCAGAAACATGATTAATACAACATAAGAGAATAACAGTACACAAAAGAGTCATATATGTTTCAGGAGTAGTTAGAACAATGTTTCACAGATTGTAATCTATTCCTCCTACTAGAAGCAAAGCATCTCTAATATAAACCCACATATCACTTATCTTTTATAAAAAAAAGGACATGTATAATATCTATTTATTATAAAACCATACTCTCTTCAGGCTTAGATCATATATCCATCACCTGGAATTATTATAAGGGATATCATGGCCTGTAGCCATACCCTATCCTACAAGGTGTCAGGATTCCAAATCCACAACATAACTGTATGATTAGTACACATGAAATCATATTTAACCATACTCTAGTGACACAAGGGTTATTTACATTCATCACCCATAAGTCTGCAGTTAAGCCTTTCATAGGATTATCTTGTAATAGAAATTCACATAGTAACACTCTATATTAGGATCACATTTCATAATTTAACATAGGGATATCAATCCCTAAACATCTTATCACTATGAATCTGGAAAGTGAGAGTCCAAACCCCTGGACCAATTATAACATATATTACCAAGAACATCTTATTTTATCTGGTCATCTAAATAATATGACCTTTGATGATCACAGTGCATATTACTCATGACTCATTCAACCTATCAAACTCATAAGTTATCACTTATCAGATAACATACATGTTCTTGAACATTAAACATTAGCATAGCAGCTAAGAAAGAAGGATACTAAATGTAACATGTCTAACTTACATCAATTACCATTTCTCAATTCTCTCATCACAAGTCATCTATTAAGGATGACCTTGATGGTACTCATGGCTCTCACAGCCCATCAATCTCATAAGATGCCACTAACAAGGCACCGGGATATATCACTATTCATAAAGCTAGCAACATGCTTTCAATGAATATAGCATCATCATCCATACCTGGATATGATCATCCTCATATAGGAACCTGCATGGTCAATTCAACTGATAACAGTAAATAAATCATTTAAAGAAGTTGTATCTCCCTACTCTTACAAGAGCTAGGTTTCCCTGGTTTTCATCAAATAGTGTTTTAAGATACACATTACATGTCATCACCCTTGAATTAGGGTTTACTATTCACATTACATGTCATCACCCTAGAATTAGGGTTTACTATTCACATTACATGTCATCACCCTTGAATTAGGGTTTACTATTCACATTACATGTCATCACCCTTGAATTAGGGTTTACTATTCACATTACATGTCATCACCCTTGAATTAGGGTTTACTATTCACATTACATGTCATCACCCTTGAATTAGGGTTTACTATTCACATTACATGTCATCACCCTAGAATTAGGGTTTACTATTCAGATTACATTGAATTGAACTCATATCATCATCATGTATGAGAAAACATCACCTTTGATGCTCTCAGGTTAGGTTAAGATTCATCAATAATCATAGTTAGGGTCTCCATGATCTCACATAGGTGGATCATACCCTAATCATGCACAAATAAACACATTGAAGGTGTTTTACTAGAGTTTCACTCATATCTGATACTTTCTCTCTCCTCTCACTAACTCGTAGTGACCTTCTCTCTCCTCTTATGGTGGATGATGATTTCATCACTCCAAAACAGGTTGAAATGAGTCCTCATGAGCTAAGTCTCCAAAATCAAGACATTAGGGTTAGATTATAACAAGGTATCACTCAATTGTACCCTTCAAGGGTATATTGGTAATTTGCCCCCATTGATCACCATCATGGGTCAATTCATTAGTCACTTAGTCCCTAAATGTCCTAGGATACCATTAGGGTTTATATTAGATCATCATTGAACCAATTACACCTTCAATTGATTGAGCAAAAACCACGTTGAAAATCTTCAAAGGGTTTCAACCTTCAACCACCAAACGGTCTTGAGACCGTTTGGGTGCGTTGACCGTTTTGACTTTCAAACCGTTTGAAGCTCATGCGGTTTGAAACCGTTTGATCCAAAACGACTTGAGATCGATTGGTCCAAACGGTCTTGAGACCGTTTGACCCCAAACGGTCTTGAGACCGTTTGGATCCAAACGGTCTTGGGATCGTTTGGTCCAAAAGGGCTCAAACCGTTTGAACCTCCAAAGTGGTTCAAATGTTACATATGTTTAGGTTTATCTATGTTGAAACCCTCAATTGGCCAAAACCATGTTAAACACTTATAAATTGAGTCAATTAGGGTTAAGCCTAATCATTTAGAGATCAAATTGACCCTCAATTGAAAGCCAATTGGGGTGAAATCCATCTCAATTAGGGTTTTAATCGGATAGTCATCAATATTCAACAATGTGAATCAATTCAAGGTTGAACCTATCAATTGACCTCCCATTTGGGCCCAAACTTGGTCCAAACGGTCTTGAGGTCGTTTGGACATCATCCAAATGGTCTTGAGACCGTTTGCCCAAAGTTTGGCCAAAAACCAAGTCAGTTGGATTAGAGTTGAACTCTAGTTAGGTCTAAGATCAGCATTTTTATCAATTCATCAACTTGTTGCAATTGGACCCTCAACCTATTAAATTATCTCAACCCTAGACTTCCAAACGGTCTTGGGTTGTGCCCAAACGGTCTTGAGACCATTTGGAGGAACCCCCAAGCGGTCTTGAGACCGTTTGGGTCCTTCAACCCAAAACTCATCAAGATCTATACATGAAAATAGCAATTTCAGCCCGATTAGGGTTAGGATGTTGAAGTGGCTTCAACTCTCAATTGGTTATGAATTAGATTGTGATTCTTTGTAGGAATGAAATTCAATATATTACCAACAGACACTCAAACGGTCGTCCGTTGGTCAACTCTATCAAATGGTCTTGAGACCGTTTTGATCCAAACGGTCTTGCAAGACCGTTTGAGATCGGACGGTTTAAAACCGTTTTTCCTCAAACGGTTTGCAACCGTTTGGACCAAAAGGTCCAAGGTCTGTTGATAAAGTTACCTAGGAATCCAAGCCCATCATCTTCAACCTTTAATCAGGTCGGTTACTCCACCATTTAGCTTGTAAAAGTGCAAGGAAGAAGGGAGGTAGAAGAAGAACTAAGTACAAAAATGCAAGAACAAAGACATGCATATAAAGTATAGAGTTTAGAATTATAACACCCGCCTTAAACATTGTTCCTAGAGCTCCAAGCTTCCAAGCTTCAAGCCTCTAATGGCGTCTTGAGCTCCACAACTCGGCCAGAGGTGATTCCTCCAAGGAAATGTAGGAATGGATGGCTAGAACAAGAAAACTAAGTGAGTTATCCACAAAACCAAGCTTGCATGATGAATTCACCCAAGAATCCGAGCTTGAAGATGGTTCTTCTCACCTTAGAACTACTTGGTCGCCTCCCTGAGCTCCATAGATTTCCTTAGATGTTTTGAGAAAGAAGAGAAGTGAAGAGAAATGAAGGATCGTTCACTTGGTTTACAAGGAAAAGGGCTTACATACTTTAGGCCATTTTACACCATAAGGACCTCTAAAGCATGGGATTTTCATCTAAGTCCCTCCTTTCTTCTTAGGCACGTCCAAGCCATCTAAACTTAAACCAAGTTCATCAAAGCTCAAGATTTAAGGGTAGAAAAGATCAACTTTCAACTAGGGTACACATATGAAGGTCTTCATACACATACATGGTGAATTTTATGCACAAAGATTACTTTTCTTATCTGATTATTTATTGATGCATCTCTTTCATCATTTATACTCTAAATGATGCCAAGATTCATATAAGATTCTCTAGAAGGTGTACTTTACAAGTTTCACCCATAATTTGGGTAAATTGCACTTTACTGCATTCCACAAGCTGCATCTGAATGCCCAAGCTTGGAAAATCCATCATGCCTCATCATATTCACTCTTATGATGTTTCATCATCAAAGGTACATCTTAACCTGTGAACTCTTCAAGTTAAACCTCTTAATTGGATAATTGCACATAGGTCCCTACATTGCAAAACAATACTACAACATTGTTCCTAGGGGACAGGAATGGAAACATATGTTCCTTAGGAGATTTTATTACCTGCTAAAAGATAATTACAAGTGTTTAATTACATTTTTAGGAAAAACTTCTAGGGTTAGGTTATAACCCAGGTCAGTGATGTTACAAATTATAAACCCCTAACAAGGATTTCATCCTCGAAATCCCTGGGAAAGGAAGAACATATTAGTCATTATGATGATATTATGGGTCTGTAATTCACACAAAGTCCCTTTCACTAATTACCCCTTATCACTGTATATGCTTGTGTAAAGCATAAACCCCTAACATAAGGTGTCCATACTTTTGAAAGGAAAAAGCATAAAAGAACATTCTTCTCGTATCACTCAAGAATTCTTACCAACAGAGGAACATACATACCTTGACACAGATAATTTACTCAATATTTTGTCTCAAAGGCTTCACTGAAGGAGTTCATTGAGTATGCTTACTAAGTAGTTACTGAGGAAATTCCCCAAGTATATTCACTAAGTTTGTTCATTAAGTATTCACTGAGGAAATTCACTGAGTATATTTACTAAGTGTTCACTGAGTATTTTCACTGAGCATATTCACTAAGTATGTTCACCAAGTATATTCACTACGTATTCACTGAGTAAATTCACTGAGTATTTTCACTAAGTATGTTCACCAAGTATATTCACTAAGTATTCACTGAGTATATTCACTGAGTATATTCACTAAGTATTCACTGAGTATATTCACTAAGTATTCACTGAGTATATTCACTGAGTATGTTCACTAAGTATTCACTGAGTATGTTCACTGAGTATATTCACTAAGTATTCACTGAGTATGTTCACTGAGTATATTCACTAAGTATTCACTGAGTATGTTCACTGAGTATATTCACTAAGTATTCACTGAGTATGTTCACTGAGTATATTCACTAAGTATTCACTGAGTATGTTCACTGAGTATATTCACTAAGTATTCACTGAGTATATTCACTGAGTATATTCACTAAGTATTCACTGAGTATGTTCACTGAGTATATTCACTAAGTATTCACTGAGCATGTTCACTGAGTATATTCACCAAGTATTCACTGAGTATGTTCACTGAGTATTTTCACTAAGTATGTTCACCAAGTATATTCACTAAGTATTCATGGAGTATTTTCACTTAAAGTTTCACTTAGCTTTTTTCATTTAATTTATTTCCTTATACTCTCTAGATTGTTTTTAGAATAAATACTTGATCAGAGTAATCAAAAGATAACAATCTAGGAGTTTCATACTTGCCTTATCTACAATAACCATATACCTGGCCAGGGTATATAAGTATTGAGATTAGGTAGTATGTATTTTACTTATCATCATATTCCTCGTTCTTCATATCATTATACACACAGAATTTACCATACTAGATTATTCTTCAGGTATCACATCTATATTTCATCCTTTTCATATATAGTTAAGGGAGATTAAAAATTGTTTTAAAGAATACCGAGTAAGATACAAGTTCTTATCTCCCTTGTGTTCTTCCAGGACTTAGTCAAGGAATTCAAAAGCGGCAAATTACATATTTTTAACACATAGAATCTTAATATGTAATATTAAAACAAAACTTATTTCATCTGACCTATATGGGACGTTTGTCCACGTCCTCTATTATTATAGAACCTCCCTTGTGAGCCTTGCAGACTCTGTTCTTGGGGTTGAGTCATTATTGTATTCCTGTCTGGACAATCCTTTGCCAGGTGTCTCGGTTGTCTACATAGGTACAGATCCTGGGTGCAAAGTGTCTATACGATCCAGTTACCGATGTTGATGCTATGTCGGAAGATCCTCTTGGAATACTACTATGATTCCTACTTCCACTTGACTCCCATTGTGTCTGGGTAGGAAATCCTGACATTGCTGATGGTGTAGAAAATCTTGGTTTCTTAAAGATTTCAGGCCTTTGTTCTTAAGGCTGGGTGTACATCTTCTTACTACTTGTCTGTTGTTTCATGGTTTCCGACCTCTCTATCTTTCTCACTGACTCCACAAAGGTGGCAAACCTTTCTCTATTCTCTAGAGCAGACACAGGAGTGGCTAGTTCAGAGCTCAATCCTTTTTTGAAATGCCAAATTCTTTCTTCATCACTAACTGCCATTTGTGGACAAAACCGTAACAACTCCATGAACTTAGCTTCATACTCGCTAACGTTCATATGTCCTTGTGTGATCTTCTCAAATTGAGAGATCTTCTCATCTAGATACGTCTTAGGGAAGTATCTATTGACGAATTCTCGTCGGAAAACCTCCCATCCTATTTCTTCGTCTGGTCTCTTATCCTCCTCTATCATCCACCAATTACCAGCACTCCCTTTTAGGAGGTATACCGCATGTTTTACCTTTTCAGCTTCAGGAATATCAAGGATCTTGAAAGCCTTTTCTAGCTCTGTCAACCATAGATCGGCATCTGCTGGGTCAGATGTACCAGCATAGTCTATGGCTCCCACCCGGCGAAGTCTCTCGAAAGTCTTGCCGGCTCCATAACCTTCCTGATGGCTGGTGCCCTAGGTGCAGATGGTGGCACCCTATCTACTATGTGTGTTATGGCAGTCAGAAACTTATCAAAAAAGCATGGATAGCTGGGTTTTCTATCTCAGCTGGGTCAAACTGGGGTGGCTCCCTAGGTTGCTCAGGTGAGAGTTGCTCTATTTCCGGGTGCCTTGCACCTCCTTGAGGTGCAGCAATGCTACTTTCGGCCACGTACTCTTCATGTGGCTCAGACATCCTTATATATCTTCTTCTCCTGAGGAGCAGAAGATTCTATTAGATAAGGAAGGAACACTAAGGATAGACTCGACATCCTAAGTCCTATGTCTCTGTAGACTCAGCGAACCTAGAACTCTGATACCACTAATTGTGGGCTTTGATCTCCAAAACTCGAGATAAACACATAAAACTCGAAGTAAATCTAGCGGCAGCGATTCGGTTAGCAGCGGAATACCAAAAATTACGGGAAATTTAAACCTTTTTGTTGTAAGACATTGAAACCATAAAAACTCCTTTCATAGATTCAAGATAAACTGTTTACATCTCTGTTAATTACTTCTTGAGTAATTATACACAACATGCTACAAAATCTCAAGAGACGAATCAAAATCTCTGACCATGACTCCAAGGACCTGAGAGTACAGAGGACGCATAGGACTGACTATCTATCTACATAACTCAGTAGTCTGAATCTCCACCTGAGATTTACTGTTGCTCCTGGTGATGCTGCTGCTGATATTGGTCACCTAAAGATTGGTTCCTTCGTCCTTGGCGACCACCTAAAAAGTTGAGATCTACGGGGTGAGACAATTTTAAATAATTGTCCCAGCGGGAGTTGTAACTCTTCGCCAGAAACATGATTAATACAACATAAGAGAATAACAGTACACAAAAGAGTCATATATGTTTCAGGAGTAGTTAGAACAATGTTTCATAGATTGTAATCTATTCCTCCTACTAGAAGCAAAGCATCTCTCAGATAAACCCACATATCACTTATCTTTTAGAAAAAAAGGACATGTATAATATCTATTTATTATAAAACCATCATCACCACACTGGCTCTCTTCAGGCTTAGATCATATATCCATCACCTGGCATTATTATAAGGGATATCATGGCCTGTATCCATACCCTATCTGTGGGCTCTGATCTCCAAACCACGATATAAACACGATTTAAACTTAGCGGAAGCGATTCGATTAGCAGCGGAATACCAAAAATCAGCAGAAATTAAAACTTTTTGAGATAATGCATTGAAACCATAAAACTTCCTTCATTAAAGGAGATAAACTGTTTACATCTCAGATAATTACTTCTTGAGTAATTATATACAACATGATACAAAATCTCAAGAACTCATAACCGAAAGACTCCAAGACCTGAGAGTACAGAGGACACATAGGACTGACTCTAACTACACCACATAGCAGGTTGAATCTCCACCTGAGATTTACTGCTGCCCTGGTGCTGCTGCTGCTGGGACTGGTTACCTGTAGACCTGTTCCTCCGTCCTCGACGTCCACCTAAAAAGTTGAAGTCTACGGGGTGAGAAAATTTTACATAATTGTCCCAGCGAGAGTTATAACTCTCCTCCAGAAGCTTTATTATAACATTTAAGGAATATCATAGACAAGATAATCATAAATCATACAACAACAAGTTTAATAACAAGTGAAGCAACTTCTACTTAAGCAGTCATGTCTTTGAAGCATATAAAGGACATGTATACAAAATATCTGGGCAGATCATTAATGTAAAAAATGTAACAGCAAACATTGTTCCTCGTAGTTTAACCTATGCAGATATACAAACATTATTATGCCCTGTGGAGATGAGGCATACCACTCATACTCCAACTGATCGCTAAGAAGTCACATCAGTATCATACATAGGTCATTAAAAGAGCCGGATTCTTAAGACCTCATCTTCCTCAGTCAGTTAGAGGATTGCTTGCATGACACTTTGTGTCTCTGTTGTTATAGCTTACCAGAGTAATCTGGTCCTTCGCTATTTTAGAGTTACAGTGGCGTTCTGTACTCTCTTCGTCATCGGAAGATTTCTTGTTTATCTCTCACCGATGCGGTATTTGTGTTTTCTTTGGGAGATTTGTGGTACATCTCACCATTTGGTTTTGTAGTGAAGGGTTGACGGATTATGATAAATCTACATCAATTCCTACACTCGGATGTAAGGATTTACGCATCCATCTCCCCCACATACTCAAGAGTATGTGATCCAGGAGTTCCCTTGGGAAAACCTGTTTCACCATCATTTGGTCTCTGACAATGATGGATCTATGATCAACATTATACTTGATTAGTTAGGTACATTCAGTATTCTTTTAACATCATACATTGTTCTTCAAACAATAACATTAGCATAACAGCTATAAAAGTAGAATACTAAATGTAACAAACCTAACTCACATCAATCATCATTTCTCAGTATACTCATCACAAGTCATCTCTAAAGCATGTCCTTGATGGTATTCATGGCTCTTACAGCCCATTAAAACATAGGATGCCACTGACAAGGCATCAAGATATTTTACTATTCATAAAGCTAACAACATGGTTTCAATGAATATAGTATCATCATCCATCCCTGGATATGATCACCTTCATATCAGAACCTGAATGGTTAATTCAACTGATAAAGGTAATTCAAAACAAGAAGATACATTCCACTATTGTCATAAGAGATAAGTTCTCTGATTCTCATCAATTAGAGTTTACTACTCATATTGCATGTCATCACCCTTAAATTAGGGTTTACTATTCACATTACATGTCATCACCCTTGAATTAGGGTTTACTATTCACATTACGGTGAATTGAACTCATAACATCATCATGTATGAGGAACATCATCATTGATGCTCTCTGATTAGTTTAAGATTCATCATTTATCATAATTAGGGTTCCATGATCTCACATAGGTGGATCATACCCTAATCATGCACATTCATGTGTATTGAAGGTACTTTACTTGAATTTCCATCATAAAAGGGTACTTTCTCTTTCTTAAGATACTTTCTCTCTCCTCATACTTGTAGATGGTGATAACACCAATCTAGATCAGGTTGGGTTAAGTCCTCTTTGATTAGCATAGATCAAATCACCACTATTGAGTGATTAGGGTTTGATTAGAACAAGGTTTCACTCAATTGAACCTTTCAAGGGTATTATGGTAAATTATACATTGATCATCATCATGGGTTAATTTACTAACCACTTGACCCTTAATGTCTTTTGGTTATCATTAGGGTTTAGGTTGAACAACTATTAAACCATTTAAGCCTTCAAGGCATTAGGCAGACTTAACTTCAAAAGTCTTCAATAGGTTTCACACCTTCAACCTTCATATGATTCTGAAGCATGTATGGTCTCATTCGATCTTGAGGTCATATAGTCTCATATGATCTTGAGGTTGTATAGCCCCATACGATCTTGAGGTCGTACAGCCTCATACGATCTTGAGGTCGAATAGCCTCATACGATCTTGAGGTCGTATAGCCTCATACGATCTTGAGGTCATATAGCCTTATACGATCTTGAGGTCGTATAGCCTGATACGATCTTGAGGTCGTATAGCCTCATACGATCTTGAGGTCGTATAGCCTTATACGATCTTGAGGTCGTATAGCCTTATACGATCTTGAGGTCGTATGGACCTAAAAACTCAATTTTCTATGGACCTCCAAGGTGATTCAAAGATAGACTCGATTAGGGTTTCTTATGTTGAAGCCATCAATTGGTCTCAAGCTTTCTAACCACTTACCAATTGAGACAATTAGGGTTAGACTTAACCAATTGGTCACGCAATTGACCCTCAATTGATATCCAATTAGGGTTGGAGTTGGTTCAATTAAGGTCTATAAACGTTCAACCATCAACACTCAACAATGTGAAATCAAAACGGAGTTGAACCCATCAATTGACCTCCAATTGGGCTCAAACTTGGCCCAAACGGTCTTGGGATCGTTTGGATATCCTCCACACGATCTTGAGACCGTTTTCCCAAGAATTCATCAAAATCTAAGTTGATTTGATAGGGGTTGAACCTTAATTAAGTCACAAAATCAGCAATTTGATTATTTCAATAACCCATTGTAATTGAGCCCTCAATTGGTCAAATTACCTTAACCCTAGACCTCCAAACGGTCTTGGGTTGACATTAAACGGTCTTGAGACCGTTTGGATGAGTTCCAAACGGTCTTGAGACCGTTTGCCCATCCATCCTTTGGACTCTAGTGAAAATTCATCAATTTTTGATTTATTGAGTTGATCATTACATCAATACTTAATTGCAATATAATTTGGTATCTTTATACCTTCAATTGGTCAACTATACTTGACCCCAGACCTCTATACGGTCTTGGGTGATCCCCAAATGGTCTTGAGACCGTTTGGATGATTCCCCAAACGGTCTTAAGACCGTTTGGGCTAATCAACCCAAAAACACTGATTAACTCATTGAGATTTCAACACTGATTTCAATTAGGGTTTGCCATAGTAATCAACCTTCAACTCTTAACTCGTTTGGAATTAGTCCATAAACTTTGGTGAGTCATTAACTAACATCATTATGAACAGTAATCTCATACGCTCAATGCTTAGTCAACCATCTTATATGGTCTTGAGACCATTTTCCCAAAAAGGGCAAATTAAGCAGATTGAAAATCAGAACTAAATTCAATTGGATTTGCTAATTGTTTTGCCTATATCTCACGATGGGTTAACCTCTCAAATTTTGTTGGTGATTAACCTACATAATTGTGAACAGGATTCTCATACGGTCCATGCTTGGTCAACGCAGCCATATGGTCTTGAGACCGTATGCCTTCATACGACCTTGAAACCGTTTTCCCATCAAACGGTTTTGCAAACCGTATGGGCACTTGGTTGAGGTCGTATGGCAAAGTGGAAAACCGTGGATAAGCATAGGAAATAACGCCCTCATCTTTTTCCTCAAGAACAGCAACAGTTCCTCACGGATTTTCTTGCGAGGAAGCAAGGGAAGATAGGGAAGAAGAAGAACTAGCAACTAAAAGCATAGAAAAGATGTATATAACAAAGCATAGGTTTAGAGTTATAAAACCCACCTAAAGCTTGCTTCCTTGAGATCCAAGCTTTTGAGCTCAAAGACTTTAATGGCGTCCTAGAAGCTCCACAGGTCGGCCAAGGTGAATCCTCCAAGAAAAATTGAGAAGAGTTGGCTAGAAAGATAGAGCTAAGTGAGCTAGCCATGAATTTGACCTTGAATTCAAGTTTCATCCAAGAATTTAAGCAAAAGGAAGGATCCAAACCTACCTTGCACTCCCCTGGTCGTCCTCCTGAGCTCCAGAGCTCTCCTTAGTCGGTTTGAGCAAGGGGAACAGTGAAGGAAATGAAAGAAATGTTCCCTTGTAAAGAGGGGAAAAAGGCTTATATACTTAGGTGGAATTTCAACATAAGCACATAGGTTTTTCTTATTTTCAACTAAGTCCCTCCTTTCTTCTTTGCTCGTCCCTTCTTCTTATTTCTAAGGACAACCTTCTTCTAAGTTCAAGAAATGGAGGCAAAGAAGATCAACCTATTACTAAAGCACACACATAAAAGGGCTATAGTACTTACAGCTTGATTATTCAATCACAAAGGTGTTTTTCATTATATGATTATTCAATTGAAGTGACTTCTTCATCATTTCTTCTCTAAATGATGACAAGAGTCTTACAAGATATTTTAGATGGTGTATTTTACAAGTTTCACCCCTCAAATTGGGTAAATTGCATTTTACTCCAATTTAGGGTTTCAAGCACAGGGATTGCTTCCACAGCTGCACCTTGGTGCCCAAGCTTGGGAAATCCTTCTTACCTCATCATATTCACTTATATGATGCCTCATTTATCAAAAGAACATCTCAACCTGTGAACATTGCAAGTTAATACCTTTAACTGGGTAATTTTCACCTAGGTCCCTGCATTACAAAATAATGCTACAACTTTATATATAAAGGAGCAAAATTGAAAGTAAATGTTCCTGAGGAACTTAATTACATGCCAAGGAGTCATCACATGTGTTTTATTACATAGTTAGGCAAAACTTCCAGGGTTAGGTTATAACCCAGGTCAGGGATGTTACAAATTATCCACCCCTTCACAAGGATTTCGTCCCTAAATCGATAAAACGTATTAAGAGAAAAGAGCAGGGTGTTTCCTTCTCATCTCATCCTCTAGTTCCCAAGTGGCTGTTGGGTTTTAGGGGAGATAGAGAAGGCAACAGAAACAAAAAAAATTTCTCCCCCAACCCATACCGAGGAAACACGTCAACGTCTATATAATAGGAAAGGATGGTTTGTGGAATCATACCTTGTCCCGAGGCTTGCTCGACGACAATACCTCGCGCAATGCGCGGTCTTCAACTCCGGACTTCGACGGCGTCTGTGCAACTCCTGGTCACACCGGGACTGACAACTCCTACTCGAACCGGACTGTCGGATGACAGTTTTCCTCCTAAGCGGCAGTGTCCTCCCGCCTCTATAGTAGTCCACACGGACCACCAGGAACTCCACACTCCTTGTCCCACAAGGAAGTGGAAGGAGGCGCACCCTCCTGTTGACGTACTAGTCGCCAACACGCTCTCCTGCCTCTTGTTGCAACTACAGTTGTCCTTCCCATGCTGCACCTCCCTTTTGCGGGAAGCACTTGCTCCGGCTCTCTCACGGTTACCAAAACCAGAGAGAACGACAACTTACAGAGCAACTGGTTGCACTGAGTTGTACTTTGAGAAGCCCCCAATACCCCTATATATATAGGAGAGTCATGGGACAGGGTTCTCCATCCCGGGCAATGCGGGACTAAAAGCAGGAGTAGAAGGGTTCGGGATTTTCCACAAAAAGCAACCATCTCGCAACTGGAACTGATCGGTTCACTGCTGAACCGATCGGTTTGGCCATTGAGCCGATCGGTTGGACCTGAGCCGACCGTTTGGGGCACTCCAACCGATCGGTTGGTGCCCTGAACCGATCAATTCATGGTCCTAATCCGGCTCGAAAAGACTTTCCTTGTTTCTTTCCCAATTGGTTTCGAATACCAATTATATTCCCAATCGAATTGGGCAATTTGAAACGAAAGCAAAATTCTCACCAATCCTACTTTCCCAAGTTGCTCAATTGCACCAGTTGAACTGATCGGTTCAACACTTGAACCGATCGTTTCACTCTGTGCATGAGCCAATCGGTTCAATAATTGAACCGACCGGTTCAACAACCTCAGCCGACCGGTTCATCACATGAACCGATCGGTTGGGAGTGCAGGTTGTGTAGAATCAGTCAAATGCGAATTCAATCAATCTGATACTCCAATCAATGCGTCCAACACCTTGAACCATATGATATTGAGTCATCAACTGATTGAGTGTTTAATTGAACTACTAAACTCCTTTAGTAATCAATCTAAACATTGCTTGTGGACAAAACTCCTCTTCCAGGTTAAATCCTATGTGTGTGACCCTGCAGGTCCATTTCACGTTGGTAGTGAAAGTTCATAACACTTATGACTTCACAAGCAAAGAGCGGTGCCTAGTCACACATCAGTGCTACCCAAGTGAAAGTAGAAAGTTGGAGAACAACTTTCATCCTACAATCTGTGAATGGTGTTACATCGAATGTATAATTCCTTTGTCACTGATATCCCAAATGAACTCGAGGCATGGAACAGTCATCCTGTCAACGTTCATTCACTTTCTTGATCTCAGAGTAGACTGGAAGAGATATGTATGACATCAGTTTCACATACTGATTCACACATGCGTGCACACCTTTCTCAATCCTACTCATCAAGTGGCCATGGATATCAAACTCCCTCAGGAGGGACAAATCCCATATCTATCACTCACCCCTCAAAAGCCCCATGTGTCAAAGCCACCCAATCATCACCTTTATAACAACCCATGTTTCAGGATTGCGTTTGATGATGTCAAAGTGTGCCCAACGACATGTGTTGAGTGCAGTGATTTCAGGTCTAAGAATCACACTCACCACCATCACTGTGAGTACTGACTGTGACTACCATCTCATGGTTCCATGTGTCAAACTCACGGTGGGTCTGTCCGGTACACTTGTTCTCTAACAAGTACCTATGTGTTTGGTTTGATATCTCTATATCATGACTAATGATTTTCTGTCATCAACCAACACCACAATCTAGTCTTGAGTGTCATTGTTGTCTATCTACCTTCCACAATGACATCCGACTAGGGACATAACAAGAATGTAAAAACTCTTAGCATCCGTATGATCTCATCGTTCAGGTCATGAACCTGAAGGCATACGTCATTGAGTACTGTCATTCTCTAGACATTCAATATGTTCTATCACTATATCATATGACTGAACCAGAAAGAATTGGAAGCTTGCCTTTGATGTTTATCAAATCAATCTTAATGTATCCCATCAATCATCCCATGATTGGCTCTCAGGGCATACATACCAACAGACTCGCACTTGCACTGCGGGCCAACCACCCTTGAATCATATTCATAGTGATCTTCAAACATGTCCCACATGTTACTGTGCTCTAGTGCCAACATAGTGAGTAATGGCAACACCTTGCCAAAGTCTGTACAAATTGCATGTCTCACATCTCTTTGTTGTACGTCACACATATGAGATGGAGTTGCCGTAATATGCGATCTAGTATTCCATTGCTAACCTTTAGCCACATTGCATGATCAAGGATTCCAGACTTGTCATCAATGAGTGGAATATAAGTTCATCTCATGAACTTTCAGATCCATATAGTATCCACTGCTGTTCACTAACACATAGATACTCGTCATTGCCCTTTTTCAAATGGCTTTATTGGAACACTTCCAATTATCAACAAACTTTCACTTTTATACATCTTATGTATATGTTGCAATTAATTTTTTGTCCTTTCGGAAGTTCGCATCAATGTAACTAATTACATCGAACTCTTCCTTATCTCCATAGAACTAGTACTTCACAAGCACTTATCAAGTTCTCATGGTATTCCAGTAACCCTTACTGGAAATAGACAGACATCCACTCGTCATGTCCCACATACAAGTTATAAGGATGAGCACATCATATTGCCATGTCCTACATACAAGATGATGAATGCATTTCATTCTTGCCATGTCATACATGCAAGATAATGGGATGATTACATACATGATAGATCCATATCTATTCTTAGTGTTCCCATTCTTCATAAGATTTGGCCACTTGGCCTTGGGATACTAACTCCATGTAACATGGACAAGTTTTCTCCCCCTGAATCTGTGCATACTGAACACTTTAGTACAGATTGCCGATGTATGCTTTCTCTTTCTAGGTCAAGAGATTTTCCGAGAACTATCTCTATAGATCTCTATTCCTATCATATAGGAAACATCTCTATCTTCCTTAAAGATAATTTCCACTTTTGTATTTCCAAACTAGAACATTTCCATTTCACATCAATATGTGGAATGTGAATACGCTCCCACTAAATCATAGATGCCTTCTTTATCTTTGACATATCAGTCAAACCCTTTGACTATATCATCAAAATAAAGATCCAATTTTGAGTTGCTTGTACTCAATAAATCACATTGATTAGTCCATTGTAACTTATAGACTTCATTTGCATTAGTGGATTCATAAACCTTATAGGTTGTGTCACGTACACATCCTGGTTTTATTCCTCATAGGAATGAGGTTTTAGTATCCATATGCCAAATGTCTTAGTCATTAAGTTGCAATCAACAAGCATCATCCTTCTCAAAATGTTATCCATGTGTCTTAACACTTAAGACTCATTTTCACTTATGGATATGATCCAATGAGTGCTACCATCAAGGTCATACCTTATGGCTCACATGGAAGTCATTTAGGATGTAATGGTTTTAAACCATAACTCAAGATTTGGTTCCTCATATTCATCTTGATAGTTGACTCATCACATGAACAACTCATCACATAGATAGTTGAGGTGTGTCTGTTAAAGATATAAGAACTCACAACCCTTGTGACTCTTAATTTCTTTTATTAGTGTGGGGTATTCATTTATTAAGAAGAATTCAGTTATTTGATAATCATTCTCTAACTCCTTAGAGTATGATTCCTTCTTGATTCAGACATCGCCATGCCTTAATCATGAGTTCACTATGATACATTATCATAATAACTCATAAGGATCTCAAACATTTGGTCCAAGTATTCTATTCCATGATCTCATCAAGAACTAATACTTTACCAAATTTGTACTTCATTTATGATGATCTTGAACACTTCAAGACATTCATATTGGTATTTCTCTAAACACCATTTGAAGTATTAGCATTTGTTCCAATAGGTATGTAAATACATCACATCTATTATACCTAATAGGATAATCACTCTCCCACTAAATTAGTGAAGATTGATTAATCATGTCCAAGATTTTCATGTCCCTTATTGGTTTTCTAACCAAAAGAGTCTAGTTTTATCCATCACATGGAAACTAGAAATGAATTTCTCCTGATTAATGCTAATTAGATTGTTTGAGTTATCTATAACTTTTAGGTATCGTCTTATCTTATGCATATCAAATATCACAAGATAAATAAGGCATTGCCACAAAGATCACATCTTTATAAATTGAAACATCTCTTTATTGATTGCCATCATTGTCATTCAATATGCAAAATAAAGTGTTTCTATCTATTGGCAAGTATGAAATAGCAGTTCATAACTGTATTACATGCCTTATTGGCTGAAAATAAACTAAAGTACTCCTATCTATGAAGGCAACACTTGCCCCAAATAAGAATGCTTTACACTTTACATCTTGATATCATATATCTCAAAAGTGTTACAAGTTTATTTTCATGACACCTTTAAGTAGAGGCTTCAGTCGCCTCCTTCTTCTTTTGTTCTTCCAGGTAGAGAGGACGATTCCTTTTCCAATGTCCTGGCTTTTGACAATGGTGGAAATTTCCTTTCTTGGTCACGCCTCCCTTGGCCTTGAGAGCTGAGGATGGCTTGGACTCCTGGCTAGCTTCAGAACCTTTCTTAGCTTTGCCCTTGCCCTTGCGCTTGGACTTGCCTTTCTTGCTCGTGATCACCATTACGGACTTAGGCTTGTCCTTCTTCATCTGTAACTCGGATTTCCTCAACATGCCCAACAACTCTGACAGTGTCCTATCAAAGTTGTTCATGTTGTAGTTCATCACAAACTGACTATAAGATTCTGGCAACGATTGCAGTATCACGTCAGTAGCCAACTCTTGGCTCAGTGGAAATCCCAGTCTCTGCAGGTTCTCCACATACCCAATCATCTTGAGTGTGTGAGGACCAACTGGATCTCCTTCTGTCATGACGCACTTGAACAGCGCCCTAGAAACATTGTACCTCTCTTGCCGTGCCTGATCTTCATACATGTTCCTGAGATGCAGAATCATCTCTATGACACCCTTGTTCTCATGTTGCCTCGGCAACTCATGGTTCATTGAACATAGCATCAAGCACTTTGCATAAATGGCATCATCAGAATGCTTCTTGTAAGCATCCCTTTCTGTCTTTGGTGCATTAGGAGTGGGTTCCTCTAGAATTGGAGTATCCAGGACATAGAGCTTATGCTCTTGAGTGAGAACAATTCTCAATGTCCGATACTAGTCGTGGAAGTTTGTCCCATTTATCTTGTCCTTGTCAAGGACCGATCGCAAAGAAAAGTTGTTGTTTTTTTTTCCATTTGAACTACAAAAAGGAAAATATGCAATTTTAGTCCAAAACTCATTTTTGACTTATTTGATTGATTTGAGAGCTTGACGATATAATTAGGCCTTTAATTAATTATCGCTCCCACTATTTTACTTCAAATTGATAGCCCTCACCATCAATTCGGAAGATTGAAGCGTACAACCTTCTAGTGGGCAAGATCCTAAAATCCTCTAAGCCATGAACCAGCTAGGGCTGTCACCCACAACATAGATCTCTCAGGTAGGCAACTTTTTCCAATTGCATCATATGCAACTCTTGATAAGATGTCATATACAACTCTTTGCAATGATCATCTCCTTGCCTCAAGGTACTAGATCTCATCTAGATCACCTTGTTAAGTCCGACCCAAAGCAAACACGATGAAGATGCTCCCTGCTAGGACAGACCCACACATTCATCCTTCACGCTTCCACGAGATAGACGGTGCACCACGCTAGGGCGTGCCCACACTTGGTCGATCAAGCTTTTCATGTGTGTCACATTTGGAAGGCATCTAAAACTTAATATTTTAATGAGGGATTTGGTTTTATATACATATACATATCCAATCACCACAATACATAGTACATATCATATACATGCTATATCCACAGAAAACATGCACAAACGATAAAAAGCGATGATTATGGCCATCCTAATGTGATTCCTCGAGCCAAGAGGAATCACGGTCATCTAGGTCAACATCACATGCAACCTGTACAAGATGAACATCTGTGCCTTGCCATCCGAGTTGATCAACTCATCACATGATTGATCTGTACTCTCCATCCGGTCGTCTGGGTGCCACCAGCCGATCGGTTGGCTCCTCCAACCGATCGGTTCGCCTGGTTGTCGTGGATCTCGTCATGTCCGCCACCCGCTCGTCTCACTCCTCGAACTGGTCATCAACCAATCCGTTCACTCCTTGAACCGACCGTCTGGAACGTCAACCGATCGGTTCACTCCTTGAGTCGATCGTCTGAGCAGTCGTCTTGATGTCCGCCGATCTTTGACATAACAAGAAATAAAATTCTATCCTATTCATTACATTTCTTTAAAAAGGAAACCCTGAGTTACATTCGGGGGAGCAAAGGTAGGAAAGAATCTTGAATTATTTCGAGTTACATCAGGAATAAGAGAGGGAAGATCGGTACGCAGACCGAGATGCAAGCAACCACACACAACCAATCACAGATAGGGGTTTATAGGCCATAATCACGCTACACACATCCACCACAAAACTCGTTTAAGGGCGACGCGTATCGAGTGCATTAATAATACATATCATATATGTAATTAGGGATTTGTGGATTTAGGATTAGACATGCATAAAGCCGATATTATTCCCATCGCATGCAATAAATAAAGGTGACACACCAAAATCGATCATATCGATATTCCTAAAATATAGAGCAGTTGACGTGGCTCTGATACCACTGTTAGGTTTTAGGGGAAACAGAGAAGGCAGCGGAAACAAAAAAAATTTCTCCCCCAACCCATACCGAGGAAACGCGTCAACGTCTATATAATAGGAAAGGATGGTTTGTGGAATCATACCTTGTCCCGAGGCTTTCTCGGCGACAATACCTCGCGCAATGCGCGGTCTTCAACTCCGGACTTCGACGGCGTCTGTGCAGCTCCTGGTCGCACTGGGACTGACAACTCCTACTCGAACCGGACTGTCAGATGACAGTTGTCCTCCTAAGCGGCAGTGTCCTCCCGCCTCTGTAGTAGTCCACACGGACCACCTGGAACTCCACACTCCTTGTCCCACAAGGAAGTGGAAGGAGTCGCACCCTCCTATTGACGTACTAGTCACCAACACACTCTCCTGCCTCCTGTTGCAACTGCAGTTGTCCTTCCCTTGCTGCACCTCCCTTTTGCGGGAAGCACTTGCTCGGGCTCTCTCACGTTTACCAAAACCAGAGAGAACGACAACTTGCAGAGCAACTGGTTGCACTGAGTTGTACTTTGAGAAGCCCCCAATACCCCTATATATATAGGAGATTCATGGGACAGGGTTCTCCATCCCGGGCAATGCGGGACTAAAAGCAGGAGTAGAAGGGTTCGGGATTTTCCACAAAAAGCAACCATCTCGCAACCTGAACTGATCGGTTCACTGCTAAACCGATCGGTTCGGCCATTGAGCCGATCGGTTGGACCTGAGCCGACCGTTTGGGGCACTCCAACCGATCGGTTGGTACACTGAACCGATCGGTTCATGGTCCTAATCCGGCTCGAAAAGACTTTCCTTGTTTCTTTCCCAATTGGTATCGAATACCAATTATATTCCCAATCGAATTGGGCAATTTGAAACGAAAGCAAAATTCTCACCAATCCTACTTTCCCAAGTTGCTCGATTGCACCAGTTGAACCGATCAGTTCAACACTTGAACCGGTCGTTTCACTCTATGCATGAGCCGATCGGTTCAACAATTGAACCGACCGGTTCAGCAACCTCAGCCGACCGGTTCATCACATGAACCGATCGGTTGGGAGTGCAGGTTGTGCAGAATCAGTCAATGCGAATTCAATCAATCCGATACTCCAATCAATGCGTCCAACACCTTGAACCATATGATATTGGGTCATCGACTGATTGAGTGTTTAATTGAACTACTAAACTCCTTTAGTAATCAATCTAAACATTGCTTGTGGTCAAAACTCCTCTTCCAGGTTAAATCCTATGTGTGTGACCCTACAGGTCCATTTCACGTTGGCAGTGAAAGTTCATAACACTTATGACTTCACAAGCAAAGAGCGGTGCCTAGTCACACATCAGTGCTACCCAAGTGAAAGTAGAAAGTTGGAGAACAACTTTCATCCTACAATCCGTGAATGGTGTTACAGCGAATGTATAATTCCTTTGTCACTGATATCCCAAATGAACTCGAGGCATGGAACAATCATCTTGTCAACGTTCATTCACTTTCTTGATCTCAGAGTAGACTGGAAGAGATATGTATGAAATCAGTATCACATACTGATTCACACATGCGTGCACGCCTTTCTCAATCCTACTCATCCAGTGTCCATGGATATCAAACTCCCTCAGGAGGGACAAATCCCATATCTATCACTCACCCCTCAAAAGCCCCATGTGTCAAAGCCACCCAATCATCACTTTTATAACAACCCATGTTTTAGGATTGCGTTTGATGATGTCAAAGTGTGCCCAACGACATGTGTTGAGTGCAGTGACTTCAGGTCTAAGAATCACACTCACCACCATCACTGTGAGTACTGACTGTGACTACCATCTCATGGTTCCATGTGTCAAACTCACGGTGGGTCTGTCCGGTACACTTGTTCTCTAACAAGTACCTATGTGTTTGGTTTGATATCTCTATATCATGACTAATGAGATTGTGTCATCAACCAACACCACAATCTAGTCTTGAGTGTCATTGTTGTCTATCTACCTTCCACAATGACATCCGACTAGGGACATAACAATAATGTACAAACTCTTAGCATCCGTATGATCTCATCGTTCAGGTCATGAACCTGAAGGCATGCGTCATTGAGTACTGTCATTCTCTAGACATTCAATCTGTTCTATCACTATCTCATATGACTGAACCAGAAAGAATTGGAAGCTTTCCTTTGATGTTTATCAAATCAATCTTAATGTATCCCATCAATCATCCCATGATTGGCTCTCAGGGCATACATACCAACAGTGGCTTCTTCAACACCACGATGGTTCCAGAGGACTTTCACAAGACTTATATCTTTCTTTTTTAACTTTTTTGTTCTGTTATCTAGGATTGACACTGGTCCCTCCTCATATGTTATATCTTCATTCAATTCTACTTCCATAGGTTGTAGAACTGATTCGGTGTCGGGGTGACATTTCCTCAGCATGGAAATGTGAAAAACAGGATGTAACTTCTGCAACTCTTGAGGTAACTCTAGTCTATAGGCTACCTTTCCAACTCGCTCAACGATTGGATAAGGTCCCATAAATCTAGGAGCTAACTTCCCTTTTCTTCTAAAACGAAGGACTCCTTTCCAAGGTGAGACCTTGAGATACACTCTGTCTCCAACCTGGAACTCTAGGGGTCTACGACATTTATCAGCATACGACTTCTACCTATCTTGTGTAGTCTTAAGCTGTTTTTGTATAACTTTAATCTTTTCTGTAGTTTGCTGCACAAGATCAGGACCTAACAACTGGTGCTCACCAGTCTCATACCAACACAAGGGTGATCTACAACGTCTACCATACAAAGCTTCATAGGGTGCCATATCAATACTATGTTGATAGCTATTGTTATAGGCAAACTCTATTAAGTTCAAATGTAGATCCCAACTCCCGGTAAACTAGAGAACACATGCTCTCAACAGATCTTCCAAGGTCTGTATAGTCCTTTCCGACTGTACATCAGTCTGTGGATGAAAGGATGTACTAGACCTTAGTTTGGTGCCTAGGGCTCTGTGTAACTGTTCCCAAAAATGACTTGTAAACTGGGGACCTCTGTCAGAAACTATAGTGACAGGAACTCTGTACAAACGCACTATATCTTGAACATACAACTGGGATAAGCATTCAGCAGAATAGGTTGTTTTGACAAGTAGGAAATGTGTTGTCTTTGTCAACCTATCAACAACTACCCAAATGGAATCATGTGCTTTGCTTGTCCTGGGTAGGCCAACAACAAAGTCCATGGTCACATGGTCCCACTTCCACTGTGGTATGGGTAAAGGTTGCATTGTTCCTGCAGGTTTCTGGTGCTCAGTCTTAACCTGCTGACACACAAGACACCTCAGAACAAACTCAGCTACATCCTTCTTCATTCCAGGCTACCAATACATATCTTTCAAGTTTCGATACATTTTGGTGCTCCCTGGATGCATAGCATACATCAAAGAATGAGCTTCCTCCAGAACTAACTTCCTCAGGTTATCTACATCTGGTACTATCATCCTCCCATGATAGCATGCCACTTGGTCATCTGACTCATGAAAACCATCTTGCTTCTCACTACTATACTCAGATCTAATCTGCTGAACTGCAGTATCTACTTGTTGTGCCTCCTTTATCTGCTCTCTTAGAGTAGGTTTAATATACATCTCAGCTAACAAATCGGCTAACAATGACACCTTCAACTGTACATTGTCTTTCCTTAAAGAGATAAGCATATCTCTCCTAGAGCATACTAAGGAACTTAGTTGTGCTCTATCCATGGTTGATGTTGCTGATTTCCTACTCAAGGCATCTGCAACCACATTGGCCTTGTCCGGATGGTAATAAATAGTACAATCGTAGTCCTTGATTAACTCCATCCAGCGACGTTGCCTCATGTTAAGCTCATGATGAGAGAAGATATACTTAAGGTTCTTGTGGTCTATGAAAATCTGGAAGGTTTCTCCATAGAGATAATGTCTCCAGATCTTCAAGGCATGAACCACAGCAGCTAACTCTAGATCGTGTGTAGGATAATTTTCCACGTGTTTCTTAAGCTGTCGGGAAGCAAAAGAAATTACTTGTTTATCCTGCATCAACACACATCCAAGTCCATTCTTGGAGGCATCATAGAAGACTACATATCCTTTTCCTTGCTCAGGTAGCACAAGCACATGTGCACTTGTCAACCTCTCCTTCAATAGCTGAAAAGACTGTTGACACTTATCACTCCAGGCAAAAGGAACATCTTTCCGGGTTAACTTGGTCAAGAGTAAGGCTATAGAACTGAAATTCTTAATAAACCTTCGATAGTAACCAACTAATCCTAAGAAACTTCTAATCTCCGTCGGTGTCTTCGGTTGTTCCCACTGTAGAACAGATTCTACCTTTGCAGGATCAACATGAATTCCCGAGGCAGATATCACATGCCCAAGAAAAGACACTTCAGGTAACCAGAACTCGCATTTGCTAAACTTAGCGTATAGCTTATGTTCTCTTAGTAAAGTCAAAGTTTGGAGAACATGCTCCTCATGCTACTGAGCATCCTTACTATAAATCAATATGTCATCTATGAAGACCACAACACACTGATCAAGGAAGGGTCGAAAGACTATATTCACGAGTTCCATGAATGCAGCTGGTGCATTGGTTAGTCCAAACGACATAACCGTGAACTCATAGTGACCATATCTTGTCCTAAAGGCAGAATTGGATATGTCACTGTCCTTAATGCGGAGTTGATAATATACAGACCTCAAATCTATCTTTGAGAAGACTGTTGCACCACGCAACTGGTCAAAAAGATCATCAATCCTCGGCAAAGGATACTTGTTCTTTATTGTTACTTTATTAAGTTGTCTGTAGTCAATGCACAACCGCATTGACCCATCTTTCTTTTTAACAAACAAAACCGGATCACCCCAAGGTGAGGTACTCGGTCGAATGAAACCCTTCTCAAGTAACTCTTGAAGTTGTTTCTTGAGTTCTGCCATCTCGGCAGGTGCCATCCTATAAGGAGTCTGGGCTATAGGTTTTGTATTTGGGACCAAATTGATTTCAAAATCAATCTCTGGAGGTGGTGGTATACCAGGAAGTTCTTCAGGAAACACATCCTTGAATTCCCTGACTATAGGAACTTCAGCAGGATTGGGACTCTCCTTGGTAACATCTACCACATGGGCCAATAATGCATAACATCCTTGCCTCATCAGCTTATCAGCAACCATAGCTGATACAAGACAGGTGGGAAGAATCTTTCTTTCTCCTTGAAAGATTGATGTGCACAAATCATATCATCTTTTAGATCATGTTTGGTTGCATATCCATGTTGTTTTGACTCAATTATCACTCTCATTCATGCTACATTCTATATTTTTAGCTATTCTTACTTGTCTCATGGTTTGGATTGTAGGTACTATATTTTGCAATGAAATTATGAGGAATATATCATATTATCTCTTATTGGATCACTCCTCAAGTATCTACATGTTTTGGGGTTTGAAACTACGCAAATACCACTTTTTACGGCATGTAATTTGGACCTACACGCTGAAAGTTATGAGCAGAATACAAAACAGCCCAGAACATTTCTGGAAACTTGAACGGGGTGCAAACTCATCTGCACGCCGTTCAACCTTTCTGCAGACTTTTCTGGAAATTTGAACGGGGTGCAAACTCAACTGCACGCCGTTCAACTTTTCTGCAGACTTTTCTGGAAACTTGCACGGGGTGCAAATTCCCTTTGAACGTCGTTCAGCCGGCAGTTTCAGAATTTGGAAATTCGAGATTTTGAATCTAAAGAGAGGAGGGAAGTCGAGGGACAGTTATGCTTGGTCATTTTTGTTAGTTCCCTCATCCCAGAGCAAGCCTACAGTGGAGAAGGATGATTTGGAGGAGATCAACTGTGGTTTCTTGGGAAAGGAGTCCATTTCTTCTTCTTTTCTTCTCCATTGTCTTCTCCAAAGTGCAGCCAAGCTTCCCCAACTTCGTGCAGCTTCTTGGGAGAGGAGCCAATCCGTTTTGGAGCAGCTTTAGAGTGGAATTTTGTCCCCAAGACGAAATTTTACTTCTCTTGGGTTACACTTTCAATTCTCCTAGCTTTTCCTTCTCTAAACCATGTTAAACTCTGAAAATTCTGTAGCATTTCTGCAATACATGATCATGGACGAGTAGAATCTGAATCTTGGACATGGGAGAGTAACTCCCATGTCATAGCTTGTATGAACATATGAATTTCGTACTAAATGTTAGTTTCTTGCATGTTCCAAGAGTTGTTTCAGATCTGAAATGCTTGTTTGTGTGATTGGCCATCATACTTGCATGTTTTATGCTTTCTTTCATAATCTGAGAAGATGTTTTTGAGAGTATGGAGTTACTCTTTTGGCAAGTTGTCCTTGACCACGAGAGTGGCTGGGATTATGTTGAGGAGCAAGGTTTGTGATTTGAAATGAAATACATACACGAGAGTGATGTATGGAGTTAAAATCATCATCACTTCACCGGGAGGTGAGTGATGACTACAAACCTCCTTTGCAAGTTAATTAACATGTTTAAATTCATATTTTAATATAATCTATGATGTGATAGTGAAATCCCAAGTCTACGATCCTTCCAAATCTATATATTAACCTTTGTTAAGTGATAATTTACTGTTTTGTTTTAAATCTATAATTTAGTTGTTCTAATCCAATCATCTTATGTACAACGATCTAGATTATTGAAAATCATAACTCTTGCGCCTAACTAACCAACGCTCCTTGTGTTCGACCTCGACTACAACTACTCTCGTATACTTGCGAGATATAGCTAGTTGAGTAAAAGATCATTCTTATGATTGAAACTCGTTAGTGTAAACAACCAACAAGTTTTTGGCGCCATTGCCGGGGAGCATCGGTATTCCTGTTAGAGTAAGAGTTGTTGATAAGTAAATGAGACTAGATCACAACCTTCATATCCACCATCAATCCATAAATCATAATTCATCATGATCATCATAATTTGTTGTATCTTCCATGTTTGTTTTTGTATCTCACTCACCTTATTTATTTGCAGGAGCATATGGGGTGTTCATAGAAAGATCCTTGAACCGTGCATATCTCTACAATTAGAAAATGAACACACTATTTGCAGCCCTCATGGAGCAAGAAGGAGTGAAACCCAAACATGTATGGAGGAATTACAACCCACACAACCATCATCCATGTCACCATCATATGCACCACCCTCATCCACACATCATTCATCCACACCACCATCATTCACACCTAATTCACCACCATCATATACACCACCAACGCCCATACCACATACACCACCACCATCTATGCCACATCTACCTAATCCTCCGAATCCACATGAAGAACTAGTCAAGGAGGACGACCTTCCTCTTAAGGACTACTTTGGTACAGCTGCAATGCAGATGAGTGGACCTATTAATATTTCAGAATTTGAGGCAAAGGAGTTTTCTATCAGCCCATCCATCATACAATTGCTACAGCTGAATGCATTTGGAGGGACACCAATGGAGGATCCAAACCTCCACATTGCTGAATTTCTGCAGTTGCTAAGCACCATAAAGATATATGGTGTTCCTAATGATGGGATACGCCTAATTCTTTTTCCATTCTCTCTTAAAGATAGAGCCAAGGCATGGCTTTATACTTTGCCAATGAAATCAATCAACACTTGGGAGGAGCTTCTAAAGGTCTTTTTGGCAAGATATTTTCCACCTAGCAAAACTTTGCAGCTAAGGAGTCAACTCATCAATTATTCTCAAAGGGATGGAGAGACCTTGTATGATACATGGGAGAGGTTCAAAGATCTTCAACATCTTTGTCCACATCATGGTCTAAGCAATTGGCTTCTATTGCAATCTTTCTATAATGGTTTGTGTTGCAATACAAGGATGTCTATTGATGCAGCTGTAAATGGAGCTCTAATGAACAAATCTTATGGAGAAGCCTATGCTATTATTGAAGATATGGTAGCAAATCATTTGCAATGGAGTCCGGATACAAGCTACCACCCATCCTTTTCACATACTACTTCTGGAATGCAAGTGGAAGATCACACGATTGGTGCTATAGACATAATTGCAGCAAAGCTAAACACTTTATCACAAAGGTTTGAGAAGTTAAGCACACAACCATTTCAAGCTGCCAATATTATTTGTGATTCATGTGGGTTTCTTGGACACTCATCTTCTACATGTTATGTTTCTTCTATTTATTCTATAATGGGCTACACTCCACCGGGTTTCTACAGCAATGCAAACCCGAATTTCATTCAGCCACAACAACCACAAGTATCTTCTAGATTAGAGTCCATGCTTGGAACATTTATTTCAACTCAAATGCAGCAAAATGAGGAGCTCCATCAACAAAGCCAATCAATGAAGGGTGCCATTTTCCAACTCTCTTCTAAGGTGGAGACTATAGCCACTCATGCACATATATTGGAGAAACAAATTGCCCAACAAACTCTTCCTAGCAAAGAAGCATTTCCACCTTTCTTGCCTAGCCCACCAGAGACAAAACCTACATATTTTAGGCTGGTGACATTGAAGAATGGAGTTGTTATAGAGTTATATCCTTCAAAGTATGATGATGTTGATATGCATGATAATTATGAAGTTGCAACTAAAGGGGATAAAGCTACAACACATGCTCTACATGTTGATTCTTCAAGCAAGCCACATGTCTTTCCTCCTCACACTCTAGATGATACATTGCTTTATAATGAGAAAACTCTTCCGAACTCATATTTTGATGATGCTTCAAAGGAGAATGAAAAGACAAATAGTATTGGCATACAAAAGACTATTCTTGTTGCAGCTCATAGGTGCTTTTGCTTGCCCCAAATCAAGGACATATTTGCAAGGAGGCATCAATCTTTAGCACAACAATTTCCATCTGCAAATCAAAGCACCGGTCCTCCATGGACTTTGATGTTTCCACCATGATGAGGTACCTGGTTGCAACCTTTTTAGTTTGATTTATGCAGTGAGGACACTGCAGATTTCAAGCATAGGGGGGAGCAACCGGATGGTAACCTAGTTCTCTTAGCTTTTCCCTTTCATGTTATTTGCTTCTTATCATTTGCTTTTGTTTTGTGTTCACATTTCAGTCTTTGGTTTTCAATTCTTCTCTTCTTGTGGCAAATCTAGTATGATATGGGGTTTATCTTTTATATGTGGATAGAACTCCTATGCTTAATTGATTGTCCTCTTTTGATGATAAATATCATTTGGAGATATTGTAAAAGGCATGCATTAATCAAATGAGACCTTTTGTCCATCAACGTGTGCTTAACTCTGGTTTATGTTTCTAGCCTGAACATTCATCTTCCACATCCTTGATTGCTTAAAACATGTAATGGTTTCAATTTTTGTGAGTAAATCAACTTTACAACATCATTTAGAATATGGGATGCCCTTGCCAAGCTCTTAGTGCATTTTCAACCACTCTTTCAATAAAAAAATTTCAATACAAATGAATGAAATCTAGCTAATGATGCAATTTAGTTGACTCTCCTATCTTTTGAAAAAAAAAAATTAAAATTTCTTTTGGCTTATCTCATCTTTATACCCTATAAAAGATGGCTAAACTGCCCACATATCATGCTAGCCTAGTGTAAGTCTGTTCTGGCCACGATGGTTAGGTGGTATGTCTTAAAAGAGGGTAAAATACCCCAACTGACACTCCATGTGTGCATAAGCCTACATTAGCAGCCGAGTGTCGGAACCCATAATCCTTTATCATATGAATTTTGGGAAAGAAGGAGAGTGCAACTAAAATTGTTTATTTTAACTAAGATTTCATCATTTGTATCCTTAATAGTTGAGAGTTTGAGTTGCACATCCACTAATTGTTTGGCTCGGTTATCCAAATTATACTTAGTGTTGTTTAATTGATTGATTGATTTAATTGTGACCACCCTTGCTGAACTAAAAATCTCTTTCTTGGGTGTTTAAGTTGAATTGATGGCTATGAGCATAAACATGTTGATCATGGTTGGTTTGGTCTTATACACATCTTTCATTTCATTTGATCTATGCATGAACTTGACAATTCTTCATTTGTGTTTCTATGCTCTTTTTGCTTGAGGACAAGCAATGGTTTAAGATTAGGGGGATCTGATGTGCACAAATCATATCATCTTTTAGATCATGTTTGGTTGCATATCCATGTTGTTTTGACTCAATTATCACTCTCATTCATGCTACATTCTATATTTTTAGCTATTCTTACTTGTCTCATGGTTTGGATTGTAGGTACTATATTTTGCAATGAAATTATGAGGAATATATCATATTATCTCTTATTGGATCACTCCTCAAGTATCTACATGTTTTGGGGTTCAAAACTACGCAAATACCACTTTTTACGGCATGTAATTTGGACCTACACGCTGAAAGTTATGAGCAGAATACAAAACAGCCCAGAACATTTCTGGAAACTTGAACGGGGTGCAAACTCATCTGCACGCCGTTCAACCTTTCTGCAGACTTTTCTGGAAATTTGAACAGGGTGCAAACTCAACTACACTTCGTTCAACTTTTCTACAGACTTTTCTGGAAACTTGCACGGGGTGCAAATTCCCTTTGAACGCCGTTCAGCCGGCAGTTTCAGAATTTGGAAATTCGAGATTTTGAATCTAAAGAGAGGAGGGAAGTCGAGGGACAGTTATGCTTGGTCATTTTTGTTAGTTCCCTCGTCCCAGAGCAAGCCTACAGTGGAGAAGGACGATTTGGAGGAGATCAACTGTGGTTTCTTGGGAAAGGAGTCCATTTCTTCTTCTCTTCTTCTCCATTGTCTTCTCCAAAGTGCAGCCAAGCTTCCCCAACTTCGTGCAGCTTCTTGGGAGAGGAGCCAGTCCGTTTTGGAGCAGCTTTAGAGTGGAATTTTGTCCCCAAGATGAAATTTTACTTCTCTTGGGTTACACTTTCAATTCTCCTAGCTTTTCCTTCTCTAAACCATGTTAAACTCTAAAAATTCTGTAGCATTTCTGCCATACATGATCATGGACGAGTAGAATCTGAATCTTGGACATGGGAGAGTAACTCCCATGTCATAGCTTGTATGAACATATGAATTTTGTACTAAATGTTAGTTTCTTGCATGTTCCAAGAGTTGTTTCAGATCTGAAATGCTTGTTTGTGTGATTGGCCATCATACTTGCATGTTTTATGCTTTCTTTCATAATTTGAGAAGATGTTTTTGAGAGTATGGAGTTACTCTTTTGGCAAGTTGTCCTTGACCACGAGAGTGGCTGGTATTATGTTGAGGAGCAAGGTTTGTGATTTGAAATGAAATACATACACGAGAGTGATGTATGGAGTTAAAATCGTCATCACTTCACCGGGAGGTGAGTGATGACTACAAACCTCCTTTGCAAGTTAATTAACATGTTTAAATTCATATTTTAATATAATCTATGATGTGATAGTGAAATCCCAAGTCTACGATCCTTCCAAATCTATATCTTAACCTTTGTTAAGTGATAATTTACTGTTTTGTTTTAAATCTATAATTTAGTTGTTCTAATCCAATCATCTTATGTACAACGATCTAGATTATTGAAAATCATAACTCTTGCGCCTAACTAACCAACGATCCTTGTGTTCGACCTCGACTACAACTACTCTCGTATACTTGCGAGATATAGCTAGTTGAGTAAAAGATCATTCTTATGATTGAAACTCGTTAGTGTAAACAACCAACAAGTTTTTGTCCACGTGTTGCTTTCATCAGCAAACACTGCCAACTTGGACTCACAATCCAAGACAACTCGATACCTTTCCAAGGTATCCATCCCTAGGATTACATCAAATCCTTGCATATCAAGCGGTATAAGGTCCACTTGGATGCGATGCTTAGAAAAGAAGAGGATGCAGGGAGAGCATACCTCCTGCAAAACAGCAGACCCACTCAACAGAGTCTCCAACAACAAACTATCTGCCCTATGACTAATTGTCATATTGCAGTTGCAAATCACTCTTCGAGTGATGAAAGAGTGCGTAGCACCCGGGTCAATCGGAACAGATATTACACAGGATTTGGACATATCAGAATATAAAAGTTCCATCTGACCTGCCACTACCCGTGGATCGACCACTGGTTCTGGTAGGTTCATAGCATAGAACCTTGTTGTAGCCTGTTGTTGAGGTGGTGCTGATGATCCAGCTTGAGACGCTTGCCCGCGTCCTCGAGCTACTCCTTGAGATTGCCTTCTCTGTGATCCCTGTTGACCTTGTCTCAGAGGCTGTGTCACACTGGCAGGCTTAGATCGGCAGTCCTTCATCAAATGTCCCACCTTACCACAGTTGTAGCAGCTTCTCTCCAGTTGTTGTGGTCTTGGTGGTCCAGTAACTGACATTGATGCAGAACTCTGAGTCTTCCGAGGTGGTTGTCCTCGTCCTCTACCTCTACTTGGAGACCACTGAGTCTGAGAACTAGATCTAGGTGGTGGAGGATTAGGTGCAGAGGATCTAGGCTTCTTAAAGTCCCTAGATGAAGAACCCTGGAACTGTGGATATCTTTTCTGAGTTTGCCTCTTCTCAACCACAGATCTCTCTATCCTTCGGACTGACTCAACGAAGGTAGAGAATCTCTCTCGGTTTTCTAAGGCAGACACAGGGGTAGTCATGTCAGCATTCAAACCCCTCTCGAATCTCCTGATTCTTTCTTCTTCTGTGGCAGCCATGTGCGGACAAAACCGCAACAACTCCATGAACTTAGCTTCATACTCGCTAATGTTCATCATGCCCTGCCTCAGTCTCTCAAATTGAGAGATCTTCTCGTCTAGGAAGGTCTTTGGGAAATATCTATGAACAAATTCCCGCCAAAAGTCTTCCCACGAGATCTCCATTCCAGGTCTCTTCTGCTCTTCCATTGTCCACCAATGACCAACACTTCCTTTGAGAAGATAGACAGCGTGTCTGACCTTCTCAACTTCAGGGATATTGAGAATCCTGAAAGCCTTCTCCAACTATGTCAACCACAAATCAGCATCTATGGGGTCGGCAGTCCCAAAGTAGTCGGTAGCTCCGACACGACGTAGTCGCTCGAACGTCTTTTCGATACCTTGACCTTCTGGCTGGACAGGTGCCCTGGGTGCAGGCATAGGCATCCTGTCGGTTATGTGTGTCATGGCAGTCATGAACTGCCCGAACATTGTTTGAACTGCTGGATTACCCATGTCAGCTGGGTCAAACTGGGGTGGCTCCCTGGGTTGCTCAGGTATGGGTTGCTCTATCTCTGGTACCCTTGCACCGCCTTGTGGTGCAGCTACACTACTCTCTTCCATGTGCTCCTCATGTGGCTCAGACATTCTTATATGTCTTCTTCTCCTGAGGAGCAGAAGATTCTATTAGATAAGGAAGGAACACTAAAGATAGACTCGACTTCCTAAGTCCTATGCCTCTGTAGACTTGGCGAACCTAGAGCTCTGATACCACTTAATTGTGGGCTCTGATCTCCAAACCACAATATAAACACGATTTAAACTTAGCGGAAGCGATTCGATTAGCAGCGGAATACCAAAAATCAGCGGAAATTAAAACTTTTTGAGATAAAGCATTGAAACCATAAAACTTCATTAAAGGAGATAAACTGTGTACATCTCAGATAATTACTTCTTGAGTAATTATATACATCATGATACAAAATCTCAAGAACTCATAACCGAAAGACTCCAAGACCTGAGAGTACAGAGGACACATAGGACTGACTCTAACTACACCACATAGCAGACTGAATCTCCACCTGAGATTTACTGCTGCCCTTGGTGCTGCTGCTGCTGGGACTGGTCACCTGTAGACCTGTTCCTCCGTCCTCGACGTCCACCTAAAAAGTTGAAGTCTACGGGGTGAGAAAATTTTACATAATTGTCCCAGCGAGAGTTATAACTCTCCGCCAGAAGCTTTATTATAACATTTAAGGATTATCATAGACAAGATAATCATAAATCATACAACAACAGGTTTAATAACAAGTGAAGCAACTTCTACTTAAGCAGTCATGTCTTTGAAGCATATAAAGGACATGTATACAAAATATCTGGACAGATCATTAATGTAAACAATGTAACAGCAAACATTGTTCCTCATAGTTTAACCTATGCAGATATACTACGCGGTTGATTATGTTTTACAAACATTATTATGCCCTATGGAGATGAGGCATACCACTCATACTCCAACTGATCGCTAAGAAGTCACATCAGTATCATACATAGGTCATTAAAAGAGCTGGATTCTTAAGACCTCATCTTCCTCAGTCAGTTAGAGGATTGCTTGCAGGACACTTTGTGTCTCTGCTGTTATAGCTTACCAGGGTAATCTAGTCCTTCGCTATTTTAGAGTTACAGTGGTGTTTTGTACTCTCTTCGTCATCGGAAGATTTCTTGTTTATCTCTCACCGATGCGGTATTTGTGTTTTCTTTGGGAGATTTGTGGTACATCTCACCATTTGGTTTTGTAGTGAAGGGTTGATGGATTATGATAAATCTACATCAATTCCTACACTCGGATGTAAGGATTTACGCATCCATCTCCCCCACATACTCAAGAGTATGTGATCCAGGAGTTCCCTTGGGAAAACCTGTTTCACCATCATTTGGTCTCTGACAATGATGGATCTATGATCAACATTATACTTGATTAGTTAGGTACATTCAGTATTCTTTTAACATCATACATTGTTCTTCAAACAATAACATTAGCATAACAGCTATAAAAGTAGAATACTAAATGTAAAAAACCTAACTCACATCAATCATCATTTCTCAGTATACTCATCACAAGTCATCTCTAAAGCATGTCCTTGATGGTATTCATGGCTCTTCCAGCCCATTAAAACATAGGATGCCACTGACAAGGCATCAAGATATTTTACTATTCATAAAGCTAACAACATGGTTTCAATGAATATAGTATCATCATCCATACCTGGATATGATCATCTTCATATCAGAACCTGCATGGTTAATTCAACTGATAAAGGTAATTCAAAACAAGATTATACTTTCCACTCTTGTCATAAGAGCTAAGTTCTCTGATTCTCATCAATTAGATTTTACTACTCATATTGCATGTCATCACCCTTAAATTAGGGTTTACTATTCACATTACATGTCATCACCCTTGAATTAGGGTTTACTATTCACATTACGGTGAATTGAACTCATAACATCATCATGTATGAGGAACATCATCATTGATGCTCTCAGATTAGTTTAAGATTCATCATTTATCATAATTAGGTTTCCATGATCTCACGTAGGTGGATCATACCCTAATCATGCACATTCATGTGTATTGAAGGTACTTTACTTGAATTTCCATCATAAAAGGGTACTTTCTCTTTCTTAAGATACTTTCTCTCCCCTCATACTTGTAGATGGTGATAACACCAATCTAGATCAGGTTGGGTTAAGTCCTTTTTTATTAACATAGATCAAATCACCACTATTGAGTGATTAGGGTTTGATTAGAACAAGGTTTCACTCAATTGAACCTTTCAAGGGTATTATGCTAAATTACATATTGATCATCATCATGGGTTAATTTACTAACCACTTGACCCTTAATGTCTTTTGGTTATCATTAGGGTTTAGGCTGAACAACTACTAAACCATTTAATCCTTCAAGGCATTAGGCAGACTTAACATCAAAAGTCTTCAATAGGTTTCACACCTTCAACCTTCATATGATTCTGAAGTATGTATGGTCTCATTCGATCTTGAGGTCGTATAGTCTCATATGATCTTGAGGTCGTATAGTCTCATATGATCTTGAGGTCGTATAGCCTCATACGATCTTGAGGTCGTATAGCCTCATACGATCTTGAGGTCGTATAGCCTCATACGATCTTGAGGTCGTATAGCCTCATACGATCTTGAGGTCGTATAGCCTCATACGATCATGAGGTTGTATAGCCTCATACTATCTTGAGGTCGTATAGCCTTATACGATCTTGAGGTCGTATGGACCTAAAAACTCAATTTTGTATGGACCTCCAAGGTGATTCAAAGATAGACTCGATTAGGGTTTCTTATGTTGAAGCCATCAATTGCTCTCAAGCTTGATAACCAATTACCAATTGAGACAATTAGGGTTAGCCTTAACCAATTGGTCACTCAATTGACCCTCAATTGATATCCAATTAGGGTTGGAGTTGGTTCAATTAAGGTCTATAAATGTTCAACCATCAACACTCAACAATGTGAAATCAAAATGAAGTTGAACCCATAAATTGACCTCCAATTGGGCTCAAACTTGGCCCAAACGGTCTTGGGATCGTTTGGATATCCTCCAAACGGTCTTGAGACCGTTTGCCCAAGATTGCATCAAAATCTAAGTTGATTTGATAGGGGTTGAACCTTAATTAAGTCACAAAATCAGCAATTTGATTATTTCAATAACCCATTGTAATTGAGCCCTCAATTGATCAAATTACCTTAACCCTAGACCTCCAAACGGTCTTGGGTTGACACCAAACGGTCTTGAGACCGTTTGGATGAGTTCCAAACGGTCTTGAGACCGTTTGCCCATCCATCCTTTGGACTCTAGTGAAAATTCATCAAGGTTTGATTTATTGAGTTGATCATTACATCAATACTTAATTGCAATATGATTTGGTATCTTTGTACCTTTAATTGGTAAACTATACTTGACCCCAGATCTCTATAAGGCCTTGGGTGATCCCCAAATGGTCTTGATACCGTTTGGATGATTTCCCAAACGGTCTTAAGACCGTTTGGGCTAATCAACCCAAAAACACTGATTAACTCATTGAGATTTCAGCACTGATTTCAATTAGGGTTTGCCCTAGTAATCAACCTTCAACTCTTAACTCGTTTGGAATTAGTCCATCAAATTTGGTGAGTCATTAATTAACGTCATTAAGAACATTAATCTCATACGGTCAACGCTTAGTCAACCATCTTATACGGTCTTGAGACCGTTTTGCCCAAAAAGGGCAAATTAAGCAGATTGAAAATCAGAACTAAATTCAATTGGATTTGCTAATTGTTTTGCCTATATCTCACGATTCCTTTGGAGTTAACCTCTCAAATTTTGTGGGTGATTAACCTACATAATTATGAACAGGATTCCATACGGTCCACGCTTGGTCAACACAGACATACGGTCTTGAGACCGTATGCCTTCATACGACCTTGAAACCGTTTGCCCATCAAACGGTTTTGCAAACCGTATGGGCACTTGGTTGAGGTCGTATGGCAAAGTGGAAAACCATGGATAAGAATAGGAAATAACGCCCTCATATTTTTAATCAAGAACAGCAACAGTTCCTCATGGATTTGCTTGCGAGGAAGCAAGGGAAGATAGGGAAGAAGAAGAACTAGCAACTAAAAGCATAGAAAAGATGTATATAACAAAGCATAGGTTTAGAGTTATAAAACCCGCCTAAAGCTTGCTTCCTTGAGCTCCAAGCTTTCGAGCTCCAAGCCTTTAATGGCGTCCTAGAAGCTCCACAGGTCGGCCAAGGTGAATCCTCCAAGAAAAATTGAGAAGAGATGGCTAGAAAGATAGAGCTAAGTGAGCTAGCCATGAATTTGACCTTGAATTCGAGTTTCATCCAAGAATTTAAGAAAAAGGAAGGATCCAAACCTACCTTGCACTCCCCTGGTCGTACTCCTGAGCTCCAGAGCTCTCCTTAGTCGGTTTGATCAAGGGGAACAGTGAAGGAAACGAAAGAAATGTTCCCTTGTAAAGAGGGGAAAAAGGCTTATATACTTAGGTGGAATTTCAACATAGGCACATAGGTTTTCCTTATTTTCAACTAAGTCCCTCCTTTCTTCTTATTTCTAAGGACAACCTTCTTCTAAGGTCAATAAATGAAGGCAAAGAAGATCAACCTATTACTAAAGCACACACATAAAAGGGCTATAGTACTTACACCTTGATTATTCAATCAAAAAGGTGTTTTTCATTATATGATTATTCAATTGAAGTGACTTATTCATCATTTCTTCTCTCAATGATGACAAGAGTCTTACAAGATATTTTAGATGGTGTATTTTACAATTTTCACCCCTCAAATCGGGTAATTTGCATTTTACTCCAATTTAGGGTTTCAAGCACAGGGATTGCTTCCACAGCTGCACCTTGGTGCCCAAGCTTGGGAAATCCTTCTTACCTAATCATATTCACTTATATGATGCCTCATTTATCTAAAGAACATCTCAACCTGTGAACATTGCAAGTTAATCCCTTTAACTGGGTAATTTGCACCTAGGTCCCTACATTACAAAATAATGCTACAACTTTATATATAAAGGAGCAAAATTGAAAGTAAATGTTCCTGAGGAACTTAATTACATGCCAAGGAGTCATCACAGGTGTTTTATTACATATTTAGGCAAAACTTCCAGGGTTAGGTTATAACCCAGGTCAGGGATGTTACACTATCCTACAAGGTGTCAGGATTCCAAATCCACAACATAACTGTATGATTAGTACACATGAAATCATACTTAACCATACTCAAGTGACACAAGGGTTATTTACATTCATCACCCATAAGTCTGCAGTTAAGCCTTTCATAGGATTATCTTGTAATAGAAATTCACATAGTAACACTCTATATTAGGATCACATTTCATAATTTAACATAGGGATATCAATCCCTAAACATCTTATCACTAAGAATCCGGTAAGTGAGAGTCCAAACCCCTGGACCAATTATAACATTTATTACCAAGAACATCTTATTTTATCTGGTCATCTAAATAATATGACCTTTGATGATCATCAGCGCATATTACTTATGACTCATTCAACCTATCAAACTCATAAGTTATCACTTATCAGATAACATACATGTTCTTGAACATTAAACATTAGCATAGCAGCTAAGAAAGAAGGATACTAAATGTAACAAGTCTAACTTACATCAATTACCATTTCTCAATTCTCTCATCACAAGTCATCTATTAAGCATGACCTTGATGGTACTCGTGGCTCTCACAGCCCATCAATCTCATAAGATGCCACTAACAAGGCACCAAGATATATCACTATTCATAAAGCTAGCAACATGCTTTCAATGAATATAGCATCATCATCCATACCTGGATATGATCATCCTCATATAGGAACCTGCATGGTCAATTCAACTGATAACAGTAAATAACTCATTTAAAGAAGTTGTATCTCCCTACTTTTACAAGAGCTAGGTTTCCCTAGTTTTCATCAAATAGTGTTTTAAGATACACATTACATGTCATCACCCTTGAATTAGGGTTTACTATTCACATTACATGTCATCACCCTAGAATTAGGGTTTACTATTCACATTACATGTCATCACCCTTGAATTAGGGTTTACTATTCACATTACATGTCATCACCCTTGAATTAGGGTTTACTATTCACATTACATGTCATCACCCTTGAATTAGGGTTTACTATTCACATTACATGTCATCACCCTTGAATTAGGGTTTACTATTCACATTACATGTCATCATCCTTGAATTAGGGTTTACTATTCACATTACATGTCATCACCCTAGAATTAGGGTTTACTATTCACATTACATTGAATTGAACTCATATCATCATCATGTATGAGAAAACATCACCTTTGATGCTCTCAGGTTAGGTTAAGATTCATCAATTATCATAGTTAAGGTCTCCATGATCTCACATAGGTGGATCATACCCTAATCGTGCACAAATAAACACATTGAAGGTGTTTTACTAGAGTTTCACTCATATCTGATACTTTCTCTCTCCTCTCACTAACCCGTAGTGACCTTCTCTCTCCTCTTATGGTGGATTATGATTGCATCACTCCAAAACAGGTTGAAATGAGTCCTCATGAGCTAAGTCTCCAAAATCAAGACATTAGGGTTAGATTATAACAAGGTATCACTCAATTGTACCCTTCAAGGGTATATTGGTAATTTGCCCCCATTGATCACCATCATGGGTCAATTCATTAGTCACTTAGTCCCTTAATGTCCTAGGTTACCATTAGGGTTTAGATTAGATCATCATTGAACCAATTACACCTTCAATTGATTGAGCACAAACCACCTTGAAAACCTTCAAACAGTTTCAACCTTCAAACGGTCTTGAGACCGTTTGGGTGCGTTGACCGTTTTGACTTTCAAACCTTTTGAAGCTCATGCGGTTTGAAATCGTTTGATCCAAAATGACTTGAGATCGATTGGTCCAAACGGTCTTGAGATCGTTTGAGCCCAAACGGTCTTGAGACCGTTTGACCCCAAATGGTCTTGAGACTGTTTGACCTCAAATGGTCTTGAAACCGTTTGGATCCAAACGGTCTTGAGACCGTTTGGTCCAAAAGGGCTCAAACTGTTTGGACCTCCAAAGTGGTTCAAAAGTTACATATGTTTAGGGTTATCTGTGTTGAAGCCCTCAATTGGCCAAAACCATGTTAACCACTTATAAATTGAGTCAATTAGGGTTAAGCCTAATCAATTAGACATCAAATTGACCCTCAATTGAAATCCAATTGGAGTGAAATCCACCTCAATTAGGGTTTTAATCGGATAGTCATCAATATTCAACAATGTGAATCAATTCAAGGTTGAACCTATCAATTGACCTCCAATTGGGCCCAAACTTGGCCCAAACGGTCTTGAGGTCGTTTGGACATCATCCAAACGGTCTTGAGACCGTTTGCCCAAAGTTTGGACAAAAACCAAGTCGTTTGGATTAGAGTTGAACTCTAGCTAGGTCTAAGATCAGCATTTTTATCAATTCATCAACTTGTTGCAATTAGACCCTCAACCCATTAAATTATCTCAACCCTAGACCTCCAAACGGTCTTGGGTTGTGCCCAAACAGTCTTGAGACCGTTTGGAGGAACCCTCAAGCGGTCTTGAGACCGTTTGGGTCCGTCAACCCAAAACTCATCAAGATCTATACATGAAAACAACAATTTCAGCCTGATTAGGGTTAGGATGTTGAAGTGGCTTCAACTCTCAATTGGTTATGAATTAGATAGTGAGTCTTTATAGGAATGAAATTTAATATATTACCAACAGACCCTCAAACGGTTGTCCTTTGGTAAACTATATCAAATGGTCTTGAGACCATTTTGATCCAAACGGTCTTGCAAGACCGTTTGAGATCAAACGGTTTGAAACTGTTTGTCCTCAAACGGTTTGCAACCGTTTGTCCTCAAACAGTTTGCCAAAAGGTCCAAGGTCGGTTGATAAATTTACCTAGGAATCCACGCCCATCATCTTCAATCTTTAATCAGGTCAGTTACTCCACCGTTTAGCTTGTAAAAGTGCAAGGAAGAAGGGAGGTAGAAGAAGAACTAAGTACAAAAATGCAAGAACAAAGACATGCATATAAAGTATAGAGTTTAGAATTATAACACCCGCCTTAAACGTTGTTCCTAGAGTTCCAATCTTCCAAGCTTCAAGCCTCTAATGGCGTCTTGAGCTCCACAACTCGTCCAGAGGTGATTCCTCAAAGGAAAGGTAGGATTGGATGGCTAGAACAAGAAAACTAAGTGAGTTATCCACAAAACCAAGCTTGCATGATGAATTCACCCAAGAATCCGAGCATGAAGATGGTTCTTCTCACCTTATAACTACTTGGTCGCCTCCCTGAGCTCCAGATCTTGCCTTAGACGTTTTGAGAAAGAAGAGAAGTGAAGAGAAATGAAGGATCGTTCACTTGGTTTACAAGGAAATGGGCTTATATACTTTAGGCCATTTTACACCATAAGGACCTCTAAAGCATGGGATTTTCATCTAAGTCCCTTCTTGCTTCTTAGGCACGTCCAAGCCATCTAAATATAAACCAAGTTCATCAAATATCAAGATTTAAGGGTAGAAAAGATCAACTTTCATCTAGGGTACACATACGAAGGTCTTCATACACATACATGGTGAATTTTATGCACAAAGATTACTTTTCTTATCTGATTATTTATTGATGCATCTCTTTCATCATTTCTACTCTAAATGATGCCAAGAGTCATATAAGATGCTCTAGAAGGTGTACTTTACAAGTTTCACCCATAATTTGGGTAAATTGCACTTTACTCCAAATTAGGGTTTTTAAGCACCAAGATCATTCCACAAGCTGCATCTGAATGCCCAAGCTTGGAAAATCCATCATGCCTCATCATATTCTCTCTTATGATGTTTCATCATCAAAGGTACATCTTAACATGTGAACTCTGCAAGTTAAACCTCTTAACTGGATAATTGCACATAGGTCCCTGCATTGCAAAACAATACTACAACATTGTTCCTAGGGGACAGGAATGGAAACATATGTTCCTTATGAGCTTTTATTACCAGCTAAAAGATAATTACAAGTGTTTAATTATATATTTAGGCAAAAATTCTAGGGTTAGGTTCTAACCCAGGTCAGGGATGTTAAAGCGAGAACGGGCGTTGCGCAGACGGAGAATGAAGACTGCATGTGGGGCGAAGCAGATGTGGCTTGACGGCGGAATAGCCTGAGTGGAAGCATCATTCGTGTCAGATTGGCGATGAGAATGGGCGCCGCGCAGACGGAGAATCAATACCGCGCGTGACGGGTAGCGAGGGTAAGTTACCCGCGCGGGTAACAAATATTTAGGATATATATATATATATATATATATATATATATATATATATATATATATATATATATATATATATATATATATATATTTGTGTGTGTGTGTGTCTCTCTCTCTCTATATATATATATATTTGTGTTTATATATATATATATATATATATATATATATTTGTGTGTGTGTGTGTATATATATATATATATATATATATATATATATTACCAAATCAACACAATAAGATAGCTAAAAGTAGTATCTGGGTATTCATTCAAATATACCAACAAGGGAGGGTGTATAGGGTCCTTAGAAGTGCCTATGAGACTATGAATCGTGGACTTGTTTTATGCATATGTACCAGAAGAGCATCATGTATAACTATTCCACATTGCATCCCTTTATCAAGCGGATAGGGAAGAAAATGACTCGACGTACTACAGCTTGAATTTAAGAGAGAAATCGATTTTGGTTTATAATAGAAAGTCGTTTCCCCATGCACCCATGAAGGATTTTGTATTTGTTCACAATGTTTTACAATGTGTTGTTTATTTTAAGAAGTAACAGTCTATGTAAAAAAGTATTCCTTAGAAGAGACGATTTTGAATACGGAAAAGATGTAGAAGAGAAAGACATTGCAGGACAATTAAATAAACCGATTTGTCAATCATTGGAATTAGGACATATTATAATCTACGAGTAACCAAGAAATATAAGAGCTCGATAGTCTTGTCAAACTCCCTACTCGACATACAATCTCTCGACAACCTCATTGACAAATGATTGATAGATAGATGCTCGACAACCTTATCGACCTACAAGGTCAACAGATCCGTCAATCTCTTCTTCGATAACATCATCGGTGTAATCTGCCGACAAGATATCAAGTCGTCGATACAATATTTTCGACACTCTCGTCGACAACCAGATGTTCAAACGATAGTCTTGTCGACCCACAAGGTCAAGAATCCCTTCAATCTCCAAGAACGATGACAGAAGTCCAAGCGTCGGCACATGTCAGTCGATAGTCTCATCGATCGATGGACCCATCGATCGACACCGATGAAAAGTGGTCGACACCGATAGGGAACGCAAGAGGTCGACAACCACGACTCTATAAATAGGCCCCCAGTGTAGCCGTACAACTCATCTCATATTTTTCTGGATATATAAATGTGAAAACGTTGCTATTGAGATCAGAGCAAGCATGAGACCTATCAACCTAGCTAGTTCTATCGACCTAGCTGGTCGACACCTATCGACCTCAAGCATAGATCAACAAATCTCTTTCATCCACACGTCCAGGTCGTCGATCTCTCTCTCTAGGCGATCAATTTCTACCCCGAGCTGTTGTTCCTCCACCTACTTCCACTGCAAGTCAGGGTTAATTTCTGAAGAAGAAAGAATGAAGGAAGCATACCATCACACACCACATCGAGCCGCTTCCTCCACCATCATGACAATGATGGTGTCCTCCTGTTGTAGTGATATTAATTTCGCCATGTTGAGGGAGTAGTTTTTTTACTAGGGTGTGGTAACTAGCTTCACTACCAGTTTCTTGCAATTTTAATTCTTGTATGAACTCATATAATTCACAGTCAATTATTTATTGTATGTTTTGTGGATTGATCACCCGCTTTACGTGGTTTATTATATCATTTCAATGATGACGAGGTATATCTCGAGGCTTACTCTATGTCAACCATCCTGCATTGGCTTCATAGATACGTCCTTATTTATGAGGGATAACTCGAGATAGATGCTAATACCACCTTCGAACAAAATATTAATCAATATATCAATATCATATATATATATATATATATATATATATATATATATATATATATATATATATATATATATATATATATATATATATATATATATATATATGATATTGACATATCAACACGATAAGATAGCTAAAATTTCTATCTAGGTATTCATTAAAATATACCAACAATGGAGGATGAATAGGATCCTTAGAAGCGCCTATGATACTATTAACCGTTGACTTGTTTATTCATGAATACAAGAAGCGCAACATGTATAAATATTCCACTGTTGTATACCTTTCTCAAGCAGATAATGAGGAAAATGACTGGACAGACCGCGGCTGGAAGTCAAGATGGAAATAGATTTTCTTGTGAAGCATGCGTGGTGTATAATAAGATGGCCGTTTCCCCCAGACTTTGACAATTATAATATCATAATGAAACATCTACATTTAATAATAAAACAACAAGATTATCATTTCAATGATGACGAGGTATAGCTCGAGGCTTACTCTATGTCAACCATCCTGCATTGGCTTCATAGATACGTCCTTATTTATGAGGGCTAACTCGAGATAGATGCTACTACCACCTTCGAACAAAATATTAATCAATATATCAATATCATATATATATATATATATATATATATATATATATATATATATGATATTGACATATCAACACGATAAGATAGCTAAAATTTGTATCTAGGTATTCATTAAAATATACCAACAATGGAGGATGAATAGGATCCTTAGAAGCGCCTATGATACTATTAACCGTTGACTTGTTTATTCATGAATACAAGAAGCGCAACATGTATAAATATTCCACTGTTGTATACCTTTCTCAAGCAGATAATGAGGAAAATGACTGGACAGACCGCGGCTGGAAGTCAAGATGGAAATAGATTTTCTTGTGAAGCATGCGTGGTGCATAATAAGATGGCCGTTTCCCCCACACTTTTATGAAGGCTTTTTGTATGTGTTGACAATGTTTTACAATGCGTTGTTAATTATAAGAAGTAAAAAATTATGTAAAAAAGAAAACGTACCTTACCAGAAATACAGAGAAACAGTTTCACAAAAAGAAATGCAGAAGAAAAAGATATTCCGGGCATGTTCAATAAATCGATTCGTCAATCATTGGGATCAGGACAGACCATTATCATAGTAACGGTGGTCAGGACTCAGGACTATTGACACTTGATCCCTTTGAACGAGGGCTGCAGCTGACCGTCCGGGGCTGCAGGTACAGGTGCTGTCTTGCTGGCCGTGGCATTGATCGCTATCCTTAGGCCCTGCAGCAAGCAACTGATCTGCACTGGCAGAGTATCAGTGTTAATCCACGAAAGGTCATTCCGGACACGGATAGTAAAGTCGAGGCCTAGGTCATACGCGCCTTGACTCTGCTGTGCTTGAAATAAAGTTCGAGTCTTGATGGGATCTGTCAGCCCTGCCTTCCCAGAGAAAGTCACGGGGAACGGGAAGACGGTGGTGTTGCCCGGAACCTGAGTGATAGCACTGAACCTGCGTGTCCAGGTTCCGATCTGCTCGTCGCCGTAGAGAAGCTTAACGGTGACGTTCTTGTATCGGGCTGTGAACTTCTTGTTTGGATTCCGGATGCTGATGTTCGTAGTAAGGTTATAGATAAGGACGGGCATGTCGTCGGGGACGCTCAAGTGGGCGAGGGATACGGAGTCCACGTAAATCTCCGAATCTGACGGCGAACAGTCCAAGACAATGTAGCCCACGAATAAAACGACGACCAAGAAGGTGGCGAGTAAGCAGAGTCTTCCTTTTACCTTGTTCCTGCCACAGGTGGTCGGTGCCCTCTCCTGTCTCCTTTCCAGTCCGTCAACTACCGGCGTCGGCGGTTGATATAGTGCTGGCGCAAAGTCGTTGTGTTTCATGGTTCTGCAGTAGTTGGACGAGCTTTGGTTCAATACATCCAAAGCTATGCCTATTTATATAGGTTATGGATGGGCAATAGTCATAACCTGCGCATAATATACGTACCCTAGCCGACAGGAAGAGTGATTATCTTCAAATAAACAATTACATATATTCTCATACTCCTCAAAGCCTTGCCTTTTCGTTTCGCTTCCTCGTCGCGTCAGATACGACAAGGATACTTGATTGAATATAGGCTTCAAATCTTAACAAACATTACCAGGATTGAAACCAACACGTTGCTTACGTGATAGCGCGCAGTGCTTGATATATGATTTTAAGTCTTATATGGTGGATAATCGGTGCTTATCTATATGCATCGGGATATTTATTATTAAACGAACTAGTTTGTATTTAAAAGTTACAACCATGCCACTAACCAATCACATCACAACATTTCAAAATGTTGCACTCACGATTGATTCTGTCTCTTCCCTTCTTTCTTTGAGAATTTGACTGTTTCTATAATATATTTTTCTGTCTCAAACGAACCCTGCACTTCGTCGTTGATCCACTTTCTTTGGTAACTGCCATAGTTTTGTCGGACTCTCCATCAAAGCAGGGTGTTCTTGACGCCATCAAAGCAGTATATCGCCACATCGACACGCCTGTACCAATCCGAGATACCGATCTCCATCACGGGCTCATAGCATCCCGTGGCGAGTTGTTGGGCACCCTTCTTCAAGTTCTACTGTTGCGAGACAAGGCCCGTGTCTTCGCCTACTTCAGCCACGGCGCAAAGAAAAACTTGTTCCAATTGCACTCATGCTCGCCTACAGCCTCACTCTGTTCATCCCCGACATGAGCGCCAACATCTCAGAGAATCTGGTTCTACGCCTTGAGTAGAGAATCCACCCGCCTGGATACGGAATCTCCACGTTGGCTTTGCTATCTCGCTCGCTCTCCGTCGACTCTCTCAATGTTGTCCGCCAATGGAGACCTTCACGTCCTGAATGAGGAAAACACCTCCGGCTAGATCTCTCCTCCGACTACGCTCTTTTCTCATGGGCGCAAAAGGCGAGCCCTCTCCAACTTCGACCCCCTCTCCGTCTCAGTTTCCACATCCGTCTCCTCTTGCTGCGAGTGGAGTAGGTGCTGGCCATGATGTGGGCATCGTTGACGACGAAAGCTGGCCCACGGTGCTTCTCTTGGCGGTGAGTATTGTCGCCTGCTCCTCCTCCCAATGTGGTGCCCTGCAGATCACCGGCAACACCAAGTACTAGCTCAAGCAGGAGATCCAACTCCTTCGGTCACGTCGGTGATCATTGGAATGTCACTGCCGGAGATGATGGTAACTTTTAGAGGGTAATAGACGATAGCGTTGCTCGGGCGTGGGGAGAGCCAGCCGTAGAGAAGGACCACGATGAGGAAGATGATGAAAGATGTCCCCAGGGACGTGGTGAAGGAACTGACGTCCCAAGGTTTTCTTGACTGTACTAACGTTTCTTTTCGTTAATACCTTAAAGAAAACAGAAGGCACATGGACAGTTGTTATTGTGATGCTGACTGATATGATGATGTTTGGAAAAAAAAAAAATCAAAATAGCACAATTTCTTATAAAAATTTACCCAAGTAGCATTCTCCCCTAACTTATTTCTAGAACTAGCACACTTTCACCTAAAAGCGCTACATTAATTGGCGTTTTTCTAGTACAGGGACGGAAAGCGCCACTTTGACTGACGTTTTCCTGGTGCAGGGACTGAAAGCACCACTTTGACTGGCGTTTTCCTGGAAGATGCCACATTGGCTGGCGTTTCTTTGGAACACGGCAGTGACATGGTGGTCGACCACCGACCATGCTCTATTGGAGGAGTTCATCCCCATGAAGTGTAATGACGCCACCCGGTCCTCGTCGACCCACGAGGAGGAAGGCAAAAACTCGAGGATGATCGACGGGTTCGACAGTGAGGAACTGGCAGCCAGTGCTTGCTGTTCTGAACGGAAGGCGAGTAAGGAAGAGGAGGCGCGGGAGGGGGAGGTTGGGTCCGAGTACCCGATAATGCCCACCGCTGACTGGCTCAACTTGGCGCAGCTCTAGCACCACAACACGGAGAGTAGCGTCAAAGAGGTATGTTGTAGATTCCACACACACAACGAAGACACCAAAGATTGCATCTTTGGTGTTGTTCAGTTCCAGCAAGAGGATGGATCGGATCATCATATAAACATGTTAGTCGATTCATTGTAAATCGCAGGTATGCATGCAGGACTAGCCTTCTCATCAGAAGGATTAGCTGCAACCACCCCCCAACGAAGCCCATCCTTGTGGAGACACAGAGACCCACCGGTGCCTTCCATCCCTTCTACAGATCCAAGCCAGCCAATACCCCAACAACACCAGCTGACACTTCTGTTGAAAGTTTCGTGACCCACAAGTTCCTATTATTATGGACTTGTGGATATTTCAAATTTCAATAAAAACATTTATTATGTGGCCCATATAACTATCATGGTCAAATAGGAAGTTGCTGAAATAATAGGATTAGGGTTTAATTTAGAAGATATTCTCTATTATCTAACAACCTTGATGGACGGTTGAAATTTAATCTTATAGAGAAATATGTCCTTATCTCTGCCTATAAATATAACCCGAAATCCATCTTAGGGTTATCTCATAAAAAACACACTTACGGCTTACAGCTTACGGCTTAGGCGAAGGGAGAGAAGACGCATTTCAGATCTAGAAGTTTCGCTTCAACAGGATCCCACCTTGTGTATTCAACAATGTCTACGGGTATGTTTGTACATTATTAGTTACTAGTTTATGATCAAGATCTTAAATCATAATCATGCTAATGTTATCCATGTTTACGAATCATAGAATTAGTTAACATGTGGTATCAGTCGCTTCGTCATGATCATATTCTTAGTTCTGAATCAAGATAGAATCACATCTTATCATGTTTCCGCAATAATTTGAAAAGGTGTGAGAATTCGACGAAAATTTGACTGTTCATTAGAAATGACGTTTTCTTCAAGATTTATGACTATGCCATAAAGTTTTCAGTTTTTAACCTTTTTCGGCCGTTTAGACCCTCAAAATCATGTTTTAAGTATTTTTTAGACATTTTTGTTATGTAAATATGATGATAGAAAATTCATTTAACAATTTTGTACTTTGATCTGTGATCCTGGTGAAAAACTCTATCATGTGGGACCGAAAAATAATTTTCTTTTTTAATATAATTTGACCAAATAATTGCCATATATGCGTAATATAGTTGGGAAAATATATCTTTAAGTGTAATATTCATATTATATCGTTTTGATAATCACCATAGTGATTTCATCTCAGTACATGAATGTTGCTTTTCTTTATGCTATGACATTCACATTATTGGTTGTGGTTCACCATAGTGGACTCAAAGAATGTCATGAATGTCAAACTAAGTGAAATCATTGTTGGTTGTTTACTAGCATCATGTATTACCCACAGGTAGACTATGCATTAGTAGTAAAATAACCATTATGGAGTGGATTCATTATGTGATTAAGCTTGTATAAGATATCCACAGATACCATACTCATTTAATTGTTGGTTTAAATCGCTCTCTTATGTATAAATCTTAGTCATATTTATTTATATGTGTTTACAACTCAAAGATTAATTATAGTGAGCTTATTTCTATAATGCAGTTCATCAACCTGCCCAACTTAATTTCTTTGTCAACTCAGTCCCTGAATTAGATGGGACTAATTATACCGAGTGGAAAGAACATGTTGAGTTTTACTTGGGTGTGCTTGAGATTTACTCAGGATTAAATGTAGACAAGCTTGTTTATATTACTGCTACCTCTACAAAGAGTGAGATCAAAACCTTTAACGTATGGACTAGAGCCAACAAATCATACCTGAAATTCATGCGTTTAACCACTTCTACCAACATCAAATCTTCCATTCCTGAGATTGAGGGTCAGACAGCTAAGGAGTATTTAAGAATAGTCATTGAACGCTTTAAGGTTGCTGATAAAGCAGTTGCTGAAAACTATTACGTATATTTTCATACTCGTCAAAGCCTTGCCTTTTCGTTTCACTTCCTCATCGCGTCTGATCCGACAAGGATTCTTGATTGAATATATGCTTCAAATCTTAACAAACATTACCGGGATTGAAACCAATTGGGACTTCTTTGCTTACCCCACACTGTTTACTTGATAGCGCGCTGTGTCATGAAAATTTAGTGCTTGATATATGATTTTAAGTCTTGTATGGTAGACAACTAGATAATCGGTGCTTTTCTATATCTATCTGGATATTTATTATTAAAAGAACTAGTTTGTATTTAAAAGTTACAACCATGCCACAAACAAATCGCATTACAGAATTACAAAATGTTGCACTCTCGATTGATTCTCTGTCTTCCCTATCTTTCTTTGAGAATTTTACTATTTCTATAATATTTTTTTCTGTCTCAAACGAACCCTGTACTTCGACCGCTGATCCACTTTCTTCGGTAACTGCCATAGTTTTGTAGGACTCTCCACGATCAGCATAATCCCAATAAAACGGTCCACTATCTCATAACAGTGACTATCATTATCCTCACGATTTTGTGCTGTAAACTTAACTACTCGCCTCTTGCATGCACCTAGAACACTATCGTATCCATTGACCGCCTGCGTTTCAATTAAAATTATCCTCTGCCCACTCTATTACGCAGGGTGTTATATCGCCACATCGACACGCCTAGTACCATCTGTGCTGCAAATGCACTTCCTACGACGACAAATGTTGTTCTCCCAAGAAGGAGATGGAAATCAGTTCTGATTACGTAGAGAGCACGATTTTTTTATTATTATTATATGAAGCCATTCAATATGTTTTTTGCCCTCTTTTTGTTCTTGCGATAGTTTTGCAGCTGCCTCCAGGCGGCAACCATGGTGAACGCAGCCATCCATGGCCAGAAACCCAGACTGCACGGCTTCCAGGTCCATGCCCTTGGTGACACCACAAACGGGTGCAACTTGATAGGTATGTTCTAGCACTGCCGCAACTGTGTAGCTGTCTGGGCGTTCCAGTTAAGTGGAAGTTCGTTCATGGTATATAATTTTTGGCCAAATTACCTAAATGGCACATTTGTCAATTTTAATTACCAAAATGGCACGTTCTTAAACTTATTGTCCAAAATAGCACATTTCTGGAGCAATGCGTCCCCTGTTGGGACGCATTGCTCTCTCGAGAGGCAATGCGTCCCCGGTTGGGACGCATTGCTCTCTCGAGAAGGCAATGCGTCCCGAAGTCAGACGTATTGCTTTTTTTTATTTTTTTTATTTTTTTTGAATAATGATACCATGTATACCATGTATATTATATATACATATATATATTCAGTTGCTAAAATTAATATAATCTAAATTAACTTATATACAATTAGCCATATATTTAAAATAATATCTGAAAATAATAAAATAATAACAGAATATTATATTTATGAAAATATAATATTTATAAATGTAGATAAAAATACTCAAAATTAATAGATATAATACTAAAATTATATAATAAAGTGTAAAATTATAAAAATAAAGAAAACATATACGTATTTATTTGTAAACTTAGATGAAAAAAAACTAATATATAAATAAAAACATATACAAGTATTTTCTTATTTTTATTGCTATATTAGTTTTTTCCTTCTAAGTTTACAAATAAATACATGTTTATGTTTTCTTTATTGTATAATTTTAAACTTTATTATATAATTGTAGTATTATATCTATTAATTTTGAATATTTTTATCTACATTTATAAATATTATGTTTGATAAATATATATGTATATGTATAATATATATATATTATATTTGTACATATATATATATATATGTATATGTGTATAATATATATATATATATATATATATATATATATATATATATATATTACGTATATATTATGTATATATATTATGTATATATATTATGTATATATATATGTATATATATATGTATATGTACATATATATGTTATGTATATATATATATGTATATATATATATATATATATATATATATATCTATATATATATATATATATATATATTATGTATGTATATATATTATGTGTGTGTGTATATATATATATATATATATATATATATTATGTATGTATATATATGATGTATATATATGTATATTTTTGATATTATGTATTATACCTTTAATATATATATATATATATATATATATATATTATTTTGTTATATTAGTATTTTCTTATTTTCTTATTTTTATTGCTATATTAGTTTTTTTTCTTCTAAGTTTACAAATAAATACATGTATATATTTTCTTTATTTTTATAATTTTAAACTTTATTATATAATTTTAGTGTTATATCTATTAATTTTGAATATTTTTATCTAGATTTATAAATATTATGTTTTGATAAATATATATGTATATGTATAATATATATATAATATTTGTATATATATGTATATGTATATAATATATATATATATATATATATATATATATATATATATATATTATATTTGTACATATATATATTATGTATATATTATGTATATATATGTATATATATATTATGTATATATATGTATATATAGATATGTATATATAGATATGTATATGTACATATATATATTATGTATATATATATATTATTTTGCTATATTAATATTTTCTTATTTTCTTATTTTTATTGCTATATTAATTTTTTCTTCTAAGTTTACAAATAAATACATGTATATATTTTCTTTATTTTATAATTTTACACTTTATTATATAATTTTAGTATTATATCTATTAATTTTGAATATTTTTATCTACCTTTATAAACATTATGTTTTGATAAATATAATATTCTGTTATTATTTTATTATCTTCATATATTATTTTAAATATATGGCTAATTGTATATAAGTTAATTTATATTATATTAATTTAGCAATTTAACATATATATGTATATATAATATACATGGTATCATAATTCAAAAAAAAATTAAAAAAAAAATTAAAAAAGCAATTCGTCCGGCTTTGGGACGCATTGCCCTCCTGTGGGTGGGGACGCATTGCCCCCCGAGAGAGCAATGCGTCCCAGCAGGGGACGCATTGGTCTGCAAATGTGCCATTTTGGGCAATAAGTTCAAGAACGTGCCATTTTGGTAATTAAAATTGGCAAATGTGCCATTTAGGTTTTTTTGCCATAATTTTTTGACATTGTGGAAGTAACATCTTATATTTTTGGCCGCATTTCAATCCAACTGCTGCGGAACACGGCGCTCCAGATGATGAAATTCGGTCACGTCTGTGATCTTGGGAATGTCACTGCCGGAGATGATGGTAACTTTTGGAGGGTAGTAGACGACAGCGTTGCTCAGGCGTGAGGAGAGCTAGCTCTAGAGAAGGACCACGATGAGGAAAATGATGAAAGATGTCCCCAGGAACGTGGTGAGCTGACGTCCCAACATTTTCTTGATGGACTAACGTTTCTTTTCCTTAATACCTTAAAGGAAAACAGAAGGCATGCACATGGACAGTTCTCACGTGCTATAGTGTTGCTGACTGGTATGATGATGTTTTTGTCTAAGTCACTAATTTTCAGTTTGTGTTGTTCCTACTGTAAACAGACATGTATAGTAAAATCTTGATAGACCCGTGTACATTTAGTTGTTATTCCAAATAATGAATTAATGTGCTTATTTAAGAGTGAGAAAAATAATGTTTTTTTTCTTAAAACTAAAGTACAGATATAGCAGTAACGATGATGAATCTCAATGGCACCTTACCTATTACCACAAGTGTGTCACCTTATGCCAATTGTCTTGTTGCCATCCATATCATGGTTGTATGAAAAAAAAAATCAAAGTACAAATTCCATTACTAGCCTTCTTTTTTCTATTATACGAAGTCAGCTGGTGATATTCTTGAACAGATAAGAATCAGGCTGAATTATGCACGCTAGCAGTGCTTCTCACCTAGAATAACTCCTGAACAGAACAACCCCTAGGTAATTAATCAAAGTTACAATTGCAAACTACAAGATTGGTGTCACGATTGTGTATAACAGTGGTCTAACTGTGAATAATTTCAAATATTTTCAGACATGAATCTGCATGTAATGGATATATATAATTAGAATCAAAACGCTATCGAAGACAGGTGGATGGTTTAGTGAGCTACTAGTAATTCACTTATTACGGTTCAAGCTTGACTTAAAAAGTGGTGGAGAATGTCCACAAGAACTCTTCAAACTATATGTATTTACAGTGGCAGCTTATTTCGATTTCCCAAGTTGCATTTATTGAAGTTGGAGAAGAGAGGCATATGCTTACGTATTATAGCGAAAGAGTAGCGGGTTGGCGGAGTGTGACGTATTTCTCTAGAAGCTAGAGCAGAGTGAAGGAGCCAGAGCAGAGCAAGGGAGTGTCGTCCCTTGCCCTACGCCGTAGTGAGTCACCCGTAAGGGCGTGGAGACGACTTCTAGGCCCTTGCCCCCCTGCCCACCTTTTTTACCTCTTGTGTTGTGCTCATCTTTAATGCCAAAGCAAATGGAGGTCCCTCTCTCCCCTGCTTCCATTTCTGTGACTATTAACGCAAGCTAGGATGAGGAAGGTGTATTTCTGGGCTTGTAGGCGGACGGGTTTGACAGCGGCCGAGGTGCTGATCGAGAGTTTGACGGAGGAGCAAGAGGTGGAAGAGGCGGTGTGTTTGGTGGAAGTGGTGGTCAAGGAGGAACCATTGGTGGGAAAGGTGGTGTTTAAGGAACAAGGAATGATGGCGGAGCAGGAGGCGGGCGGCGGTGGCGGTATAAAAGGAGGCTTGGTTGCAGAGGCACAATAGCTGGTGGTTTTTGTCAAAGTGCTTCATTGAATTTTTCATTAATTACAACACCTGACAGTCGACTGGAAATGTCTGCTTTGAAAGGCCACAGTCGTCTAGTTTCAAAACTTCAAGACTCTCAGGTAGCTCTTTCCGGTAATTCTCTAATATTTTGACAATCAGCTGGAGTCAACTTTCTAAGGGAAGAAATCTCACAGAATCTACTTAGAAGCGAATAATAATTCTCAAATTCCTGAAGGCATAGTCTACGCAGGGAGGCATAACTAATGAGTGCATCCTCTATTTGGGCATCAAAGATTTCTAGTTCATAACAAAGCAAATAAAGCAAAGACAATGACAAACAACCCCACAGATGGAGAAGGCCCTTTAATTGTTCTGTTGTTGTGCACTTCAATGAGAACTCACTTAATTGTGAGGCATTGTAGAATATCGAGTAAGATGACAACTTAGGCTTCTTGGCAACTATGTTCTAGTTTCAATTCTTTGAGAGATGATGGCATGCCAGTGCTAGAACGTTCCATCAACAAGTCTGCCAATAGCGACGAACAACTCTCAATACACAACACTTCAAGAGATGTGAGGTCTCTAAAACGTTGAAACCCAGTTTCAATTCACAAATTCTTACAAGAAACAAACTTCAATTGCTTTACTTTTTTAAACCTTGGTGTGAATAAATGTGATTTTAGGACAATCACAAAGGCGTAGTTCTCGAGGAAGCAACATATTCTTCATCCATGTTTGATAGTTCTTCCCACTGTAATTTTATTTTTCTAAATCAGCAATATTTTTCAGGTTGCAAACTTTCGAGAACCTCGTCATCATAAATTTCAAGTTTGTAGCGGCGCTGTACTAGTTTGATATTTGTCAAGCCATCTATCGTCATCAACTCAGCTGCCAATGCTTGGTCTTTGCTTTTCACCGCATATAAGTCCCTAATAGTTAATTCTCACATATCTTTCATACCCTTTAGCACTTTAAACTTGTACATGTCTGCTGAAAGTGTAATTTCCTGAAGAGAAAACAAATTCACAAGATTAGGAATTTTTTGACATGCACCGTTCATATCTATATTATGGTCACCACGTGTTCGCTGAAGTTGATAAAGATTTCTTAATGAACTAGGCCAGTGGGGCATACCATTATATATACGTGGATAACGAAGGTGTTTTTCTTTGAACTGTGGAAGTTTTATAATTTTATTTAGCCTTACAAATTCTAATACTATCAAGAACTTCACTTTCATCTTTAGGTTTTTCAGCAGGAAACATAGTTCATCTTCCCTACAATGATGTGGTTGCTCGCAGTACCAAAACCTACTATTCACAATGACTATCAAGGTGTGTACATTATTTAGATGATCAAAGCAACGATTGTCATTCCAAAATACATTGTCAATAAAAAGTGATAAATGTCTTACATGTGAAGGTATATGCTCTAGGATATATGCATCTTGTATCATAACTGGGTCATTTGAAGATACCAATGTGGCTAAATCATGGATCAAATCATGCACCTTGAATATGTTAACTCAATTTTACCAAATATCCATGATGTCAAAATGATTGTGTTCAAATTCACAACCAATCAAGGTGTATGATTGAAACATATATCTATCAAGCAATTCATTTAGGTATTTCCACCCTGTTTCTTCCATAGATTTGCCTATGTGTTGTTTCTGAATGTAACCTAGTGTTATCCACATGTGAACGACATCGTTTATAACATAAATATGATCTTTTGGATATAAGGAAAAACACAAAATATGGATTCAAGTGTCCTGGTAAATGTTCATAACTTAATCTTAGAGCGGGCATGATGCCATTCTCATTTTATGGCAACATCCATAGTGCAATTTTAAGTATATTGTCACAATGTTCTTCACTAAGATTTGATCTCAAGATACGGCCAATTATCTTAGCACCGAAAGGTGATCCAGCTAGCTTCTTTGTAATATCCTTACCTATCTCCTCAAGTGCAGGTGGAAATTTATTGATGGTGCCAAAAGCTCTTTGTTTGAATAAAGGCCAAAATTCTTCATCTTTCAATCCCTCCAAATGATACTGCATTGAAGGAGACTTTGTGTCTGCTATAACATGACCCCTACTAGTTGCTAAATTTTGTGCCTCCCTCATATCCTGATTAAATATTGAAATCATTTGCTACTCTTTCCCATTTACTATAATCTTCATTCCACACATAATTATCATAAGAAAAAATATTTTCCCTTTAAACACAACTCTCAAGCGTTTTGCCTAAATATTGTGATTCTCATAGTTTGGCTTGTCTATATTCTTCAGTCCTTTTACGAAAAATATATTTTCTAGGATTTGACTTATAACTTTTACTTCTGACAAATCATCAGACACACAAACCCAAATCCTCAATTCAAAGTAATTCTTGATATTCACATCATTGTAGATCATTTGAGCTCACATAGTTTTCCCGATACCACCCATACAAATAATGTGGACAATTGATATTTTTGTAGTACTTAATGTATCGCCTTTGGTAAAGACATCTTGTATAAGTCACTCTACAATTTTCTATTGGAGAAGAACCCTACCACATATTTCATTTCAGTGTCTAAGTAGGATGTTGTTCCCCTATCTTGTAAAGCACTTCTGTAATCTATGTTAGACCTTAATTTGTCTACTACCACCTCAATATTTTAATTGGGTACCAATTGCAAATGTAAGTTCAATGTTCCTTGTATTTTATGGATCTTTGCAACAATATCACATTCAAAAAATTTAAAAGGACCAACCTTAGAGAGATACCTAGTAAATGAACTTTTGTTCTTGACCCTAATTTTCAATTGCTCATACTCAAGCTCATCAAGAACATCATTTGCATCAAATGTCACTTCTTGAAGGTTTCTCATCTAATCTTATATTCATGTGTCGTCACCATAACATAGACGCTTCTCAATATTAACAACCATTCCTTTTGTGATTGATAAGGTTGTGGTTTGAAGTTTTTTCAGAGCATTTGGAAGCTCTGATCTAACGCCCACACAATGGTATTCTGCCTTGTCAATAGCTCTATTAGTCACTAAGTTAATGACGCATGATAAGACAGACCCCCCAGCACTATCAATCATGCACAATCCCGACAAGCCAAAAATAGGGTTGGCCATCATTCTTTTTGGTTATAGTAGATCTAAGTTAGTTGAAGTAGATAATTTTTTTCACTCATGATCTTTTTTTTCTATATCATAGGCTTGTCCATAAATCTAGATAATCTTGGGTATACATTTGACCAATACACATGAGTAATTTGACCTATGAACAATGTATTAATTTCCATGACCTGCCATTAAAAAATTTATATGTGGATGTCGAATGAAATTTCATTATATCTAAATGTCTTGTATTCACATATATGATAATTCTCATGTACCTTAGTATTATTGGTTATGGTAGATCTATAGCTAGTTATAGTAGATCTAATGTTTTACTCTTGTTCTTTTCTTCTTGATTAGAGAATGGTTTGTCCATATATCTTGATAATCTAGGGTACACATGCGATTAATACACATGACTAGTTTGACTTATATATGGACTGCCTAGTGTTCAACAGACATGATGCTTATGTGTTTGTTTTCTATCAACTTGATTTTCCTATTTCCCATTGTTTAATATGCCCCTCATTGTGTGTATGATTCTCTTTGGATATTTTTTAGGTCCTCCTACCCACTCTGTGTACCACATAATCATTCAGTATATTGGACGAGTTCAACAGATTTTCTAGCAATGAATACGACTTCTATTTGCGTTTAAAAGCATTGAATTGACTGAGAAAATACACGCCATATTAATTTAACCACAACAATATGTCAAAAGGGTTTTAATTTTCCATATTGTCTTTGGCATATTTTAATTATCCATGCTTCTTCATGCATAAAGATCATGTATATCATATTAAAATTTGAGTGTAATATCTCATATAATACCCAGAAGTGTATATTGGTCATCGAATGTGATAATAATGGGTGAATCCACATAGTATCTGCTCTTATTTTCCACTCATAATTTCTGATACGACACTAGTGAAATTTCATTATAGAAAATGTGAAAAGCATGCCATAATTATGCATTGACGACAACTGTACTGTAATATAAATTTACTAAACTATTGATGAAAGGATCGAAAATTTCATATCATTTTATTCATTGGGGTGATACTCGTTCCCATAGACCTTGTTAATTAAAAGGTATGTACAAAGGATCTCACGGATACTTGCAAAGTATGTGTTTTTAATGTTAGATACGTTATGATTGTATTTTACTAGTAGTGGATCAATGAAATTGCTAAACTCTTAGCCAAAATAATGCCATAATGATTTGTACAATTTGGCTTTGCTAGCTCGCTCGCTCTCGTCTCTCTCAATGTTGTCTGCCAATGGAGACCTTCACGTCCTGAATGAGGGAAACACCTCCGGCTAGATGACCTACTCTCGTCTGACAACGCTCTTTTCTCATGGGCGCACAAGGCACGAGTCCTCTCCAACTTCGACCCCCTCTCTGTCTCAGTTTCCACGTTTGTCTCCTCTTGGTGCGAGTGGAGTAGGTGTTGGCCAGGATGTGGGCTTCGATGATGACGCAAGCTAGCCCACGGTGCTTCTCTCGATGGTGAGTTTTTCCACCTACTCCTCCTCCTCCTAATGTGGTGCCCTGTAGATCACCGGAAGCACCAAGTACTGGGTCAAGCAGGAGATCAAACTCCTTTGGTCACGTCGGTGATCTTTGGAATGTCACTGCCAGAGATGATGGTAACTTTTGGAGGGTAGTAGACGACAACGTTGCTCGGGAGTGAGGAGAGCCAGCTATAGAGAAGGATCACGACAAGGAAGATGATGAAAGATGTCCCCAGGGACGTGATGAAGGAGCTGACGTCCCAAGGTTTTCTTGATGGACTAACGTTTCTTTTTGTTAATACCTTAAGGAAAATAGACGGCTCATGGACAATTCTCACGTTCTATAGTGTTGCTGACTGATATGATGATGTTTTTTTTGTCTAAGTTACTAATTTTTAGTTTATATTATTCCTACTGTAAACAGACATGTATAGTAAAATCTTGATAAACTGGTGTACATTTAGTTGTTATTGTAAATAATGAATTAATGTCCTTATTAAGAGTGGGAAAAATAATGTTTTTTTTCTTAAAACCAAAGTACATATATAGCAGTAACGGTGATGAATTGCAATGGCACCTTACCTATTACCAGAAGCGTGTCACCGTTTGCTAATTGTCTTGGTGCCATCTGTATCATGGTTGTATGAAAGAAAATTAAAGTAAAAATTCCGTTACTAGCTTTCTTTTTTCTATTATACGAAGTCATCTGGTGATATTCTTGAACAAATAAGAATCAAGATGAATTATCCACGTTAGCAGCGCTTCTCAGCTAGAATAACTCGTGAGCAGAACAAGAAAATGTGATCAATATACAAATGTGAGAAGGGCACCACCTCTAGGTAATTAATCAAAGTTGCCATTACAAACAGCAAGATTGGCTGTGTATAATAGTGGTCTAACTGTGAATAATTTCAAATATTTTTAGACATGAATCTGTATGTAACAGATATATATAATTGGATGGTTTAATGAGCTACTAGTAATTCACTTATTACGGTTCAAGCTTGACTTAAAAAATGGTGTAGAATGTCCACAAGAACTGTTCAAACTATATGTATTTACACTGGAAGCTTCTGTGATTTCCCAAGTTGCATTTGCTTAAGTGGGTGAAGAGAGGCACATGCTTACGTATTATAACAAAGGAGTAGCGGGTTGGTGGAGTGTGACATATATCTCTATAAGCCAGAGTGGAACCGAAGGGTGCCGGCACTAGTGAAGGAGCCAGAGCAGAGTGAGGGAGCGTCGTCCCTCGCCTTAAGTAGTAGTGAGACACCCACAAGGGTGTGGAGACGGATTCTATGCCCTTGGTCCCCCGTCTGCCCACCATTTTTTCCTCTTGTGTTGTCCTCTTCTTTAATGAGCGGAGCGTCAGTTAACTTCGGTGAAGCGAATGGAGGTCCCTCTCTCCCCTATTTCTATTTTTGTGACTTTTAACACAAGCTAGGATGAGAAAGGCGTATTTTTGGGCTTGTAGGCGGGCGGGTTTGACAGCGGCAGAGGTGCTGATGGAGACTTTGACAGAGGAGCAGGAGGTGGAAGAGGCAGTGTGTTTGGTGGCAGTGGCGGTCAAGGAGGAACCCTTGGTGGGAGAGGTGGTGTTTAAAGAACAAGGAGCGATGGAGGAGCAGGAGGCGGGCGGCAGTGGCGGTATAAAAGGAGGCTTGGTGGTAGAAGCACAGTAGCTGGTGGTTGTTGTCAATGTTGAAGCTTCGGCAGTGGTTGTGACGGTGGACGTGTAGTTTTTTGGACCAAATAGTTTTTTGAAAATTGCTCCGTTTAATTTTTCATTAATAACAACACATGACAGCCGACTGGAAATATCTGCTTAAGAAAGGCCACAATCGTCTAGTTTCAAGACTTCAATTCTCTCAGGTAGGCCTCTTTCCAGCAATTCTCTAATATTTCGACAATCGGTGTTCTGAATCCTTAATCTTAGAATAAAAATTCAATTTCAGAGCAGAATAACCATATTATGTTGACATGCAACTAAAATGTAGAATGTCCCGATTGTGTATAACAAAGGTCTAATTGTGAATAATATTAAAATATTTTCAGACATGCATCTTCATGTAACAAATATATATAATTGAACCAAAATGCTATTGAAGACAGGGTGATGGTTTTATGAGCTACTAGTAATTCACTTATTACGGTTCAAGCTTGAATTAGAAAATGGTGTAGAATGTCCACAAGCACAGTTCAATATATATATATATATATATATATATATATATATATATATATATATATATATATATATATATATATAATCTGGAAGCTTCTTTCAATTTCCCAAGTTGCATTTGCTGAAGTGGGAGAAAAGAGGCATATGCTTACATACTATAGAGAAGGAGTAGGGGGTTGGCAAAGTGTGACATATTTCTCGAGAAGCCAGAGCAGAACAAAAGGGCGACGACCCTTGCCCTACACAGTAGTGAGACACCCGCAAGGGTGTGGAGACGGATTCTAGGCCCTTGGCCCCCCGCCCACCTTTTTTTCCTCTTGTGTTGTGCTCTTCTTTAATGAGTGGAGCGTCGGCTAACTTCGGCGAAGCCAATCGAGGTCCCTCTCTCCCTTTCTTACATTTTTGTGACTGTTAATGCAAGCTAGGATGGGGAAGGCATTTTTTTGGATTTGTAGGCGGGCGGTTTGACAATGGTAGAGGTGTTGATGGAGAGTTTGATAGAGGAGCTGGAGGTGGAAGAGGCGGTGTGTTTGGTGGCAGTGCATGGTGGTCAAGGAGGAACCTTTGGTGGGAGAGGTGGTGTTTAAGGAACAAGGAACAATGGAGGAGCACAAGGTGGGCGGCGGTGGTGGTACAAAAGGAGGCTTGGTGGAAGAGGCATAATAGCTGGTGGTTGTTATCAATGTGGAAGCTTCAGCAGTGGTTGTTGACGGTGGACATGTAGTTTTTTGTCCCAAATAGTTTTATGAAAAGTGCTCCATTAAATTGTTCATTAATAACAACACCTGACAGCCGGATGGAAATATCTACTTTAGAAAGGCCACAGTCGTCTAGTTTCAAAGCTTCAATACTCTCAGGTAGACCTCTGTCCAGTAATTCTCTAATATTTCGACAATCTGTGTTCTGAATCCTTAATCTTAGAACAAAAGTTCAATTTCAAAGAAGAATAACACTATTATGTTGACATGCAATGAAAATGTAGCTGCTTAATCACTTTTGGTACATGTAATGCAACTTTAAAATATGATTCCTAGCAATAATGACTTACTATAAATGCTTAATCATTGTTCGTCTTCGTCTTCGGTAAATCTTTCAGTCGCCTCCTCTCTAGAAGCTTTTAGTCGCCTCTTCTATAGAGCTCTGACATCAGAAGCTCCACCTAAAGCTAGTCGACACCGTGCTCCGTCTCCAATGCCGCCGACTCTCGCGTTGTGCTCTGTCTGAATATAGTCGACACATTAACCTTCGTCCAATCTCCGGCGACAACCTTCGTCTAAGCTCCGACGTCAGAAGCTCTACCTCTATTTGCAATCACCAGAAAAAGAGGGAGAACAAGAGAGAGAATTGTGAGTACAAAAATGAAACCACACACACACAAAGGGCGGGAGTCAAAGTCTTTGTGAGTCACCGAGTGATCTAATTTTTGAGTGTGATGGTAACCGAAAAGGTGCCTCTGCAACTTCTGGTATTACGTCAGTATAAAATACGCACAATGCGGACAATGTTTCGTGAATACACGAAGATACAGAATATAGATAGATGTCGGATGGCCATTGCTACTTCCCTAGGTCAAGGTGTATATGTTGGTGCGGATAGTGTGCTCTATATCACTACTCTTATATAACCATATGATCATCCAATGTATCCCTACGAGACGAACTTGGCAACTGCATCATTATATCCAATGATGCATTGCAAACCAGTGTAAGGTTATTATTTATCTCTGACTTATAATAAAAAGATTCCCATTCTTAACATTGATCAATAGTTCATATTCATGTGGTTATCAAAGAATATGTTTTTTTATTTGAAAATATTTATATATTTATTTACATGTATGACTTGACATAATACACAAATCATATTAAATCCATTTGCGACATGTGCAGTCAAATCAAAGTTGCTCTCTTTTCCATACAAATTATATCATAATCATCATTGCATCAACTTTTTAAAAAGTTTTGATAGTTACTATATATAAATCATATTTAACATATAGTTGTGTAAGTTATATGTCATAAATAATTTACACAACAGATACGAAATCAGTTTAGAATGTAAAAAAAAGGTTAAAAAATCAAATTTTTAGTCGACAATATAATGTCATACCATTTAATTTGCATGTAGTTAGTAGCCCACCTTGAAAAATAATAAATCCTTCACATACTATAAATTGAAATAAATACAAATATAGTAACCGGAATTTTAAATTAGTTTGTTTTTTTAAATAATGTTGGACATTAATGATAGTATCCTAGTTCTGTGTTTTAGCTATAATACACATAACTTACAAATTATGTGCATCGTTAGCAAAAAAAGAGTTAATCTACCCAAAGAATGTGCTAAACATCTTAACTTCTGTGTGTTAAACAGATGAATTGATAGTGTGTTTGTCTGGTGTTGTGTTTCTTTAGGGGGAGACAGTGTGCATATAAAAAAAATATCACCTTGGAGCTCATCCAATCGTAGAGGAAGAAAGCTCGTCTAATTCAGTATAGGTGACAGGAAGGGATGGGTTCATGTTAGTCTAAAAATTATGAACACCAATATTAATGTAGAAGCATAAAAAAACATCACCTCAGATGTAATATGAGAGAAGTATTATATCTCTATTTTAAGGTACCATCCATATGTTTTGGATACAATAATTGTATTTTGTGTAAAATACATCAGTAAGTACACATTCATATTGTACCTCAAAGTGGAAGTACTATTATATCTATTTTTAAGAATTTTTTGATGAAATAAAATGTATTACAATCTTTTAAATAAGACCAATATTGATATGTTCTGGTAAAATACTCATGTTTTGAGTATTTTTATCGTAAAATAATACGATAAAAATATACCACTCATGTTTTAGTCTGTTCTAGGTAAAATACTCATGTTTTGAGATACAATACATCAACAAATACATGTTCATATTGTACCCATGTTTTGGAATACAATACTCGTATTTATTTATTGTATCCTCTTGTTTATTTGTGTGAGTATAGTACCGTGAAAATACGGATACTTTACCTCCAAAATACAGGTTGTGTACCTCCACAACATGAGAGTGTTGTACCTTATAATGTGCATTATTGATATTGTACCCCAAAAGATAGGTATTTTACCTCAAAATATTGATAATATTCTTAAGTGTACGAATATCTGTGTCTTGGAGTACATTACTCTGCTTTCAGAGTACAATATAAAGCTTTGATGTTGATGTACGGTATCCACATATACTATACCTATAAACATGGATATTTATCCAAAAATACGATATTATTATTTTTCAAATTATGTCAATATTAATCTTGTTAGAAAGTATTTTTATAACAAATCTAATGCATTTGATTTCTGTAAAAAATTAGATCCGGATGAGAAATTATGAGCAAACACTACTACAGAACCTACCTTTAGTGTCGGTTATTTAAGGCCTTTAGTGTCGGTTTTTGAGCGACGCCTATGTGGGCGACACTAAAAGGTCACCCATTACGCGTCGGTTCCAGAACCGACACCCAAACTCTTCGCGCGCGACCGAAAACGCGTCATCAGGGGACTATAGGTGTCGGTTATTAGTTAAGAAACCGACACCCAAAACCTTCGCGCCACAGAAAGGGCGCCATCTTGGGCGCTATCAGTGTCGGTTATAAGCCAAAAACCGACGAAATATGTCTTCGCGCCAAAAGAATATGTGTCGGTGACATATAAATAACCGACACTGTAACGTTATGTGTCGGTTGTTTACAAATACCGACGCCTGTTATTGGCGCCAGCTTGGGCACTATCAGTGTCGGTTTGTAGTAAGAACCCGACACCATATATGTTCGCGCCACAGGAAATAGGCGTCGGTTATATCTAAAAAACCGACATTACATAATTGTGTGTCGGTTATTTACAAATAACCGACGCCTATTCTTTTTTTTTACAGACCTGCAGACCTGCTGTGGCTGGTCGCAGGATGAGAAACCTGCAGTTCAGTTAACTGAACTGCAGGTTTTACGACATCCATTGATATCAGCCAACAACAGGCCACAAACCTGCAAATTTAACAATAAAAATATTGACACATGCATTTAGCAATACAACCTGCAGTTCCATTTTATTTCACACATTTAGAAACATTCATGTAGCTAGCAATCTGTAGTTGCATTCATTCACATTCACACATGTAGAAACATTCATATAGTAACCTAACTTTCATTCATTTTCACTCAGACACATGTAGAAACATCTAGACATGTAGAAACATTCACACATATCATAATTCAGAAATTCATTTACAAAATCCCCACTATTTGTATGGTTGTTGCCCATTTTTCTCTTACTTCATTTCATTCTCCCATCGTATAGGGAGCATGTACATCTGGTAAGTCCGTTCCTATAGTAGGGTCAGCTTTAAACACCTGTAAAGAGATTGATGTATATATATAATTAATGAGCTATAAATAAGATTGATATATTTCATATTATCTAATGAGACTATATAATACCTGAGCAATACAATCGATGTCCATACAACATGACAGACTAACACATATATAGTACATAACAACAACATCGTCGAATTTACATACAACACTAGCTTAGTACATATATAGTGGGACTTATAAGGTGACGATCCCACCTGGTAAAACAGGTTACCGACAACTACATGTTATGACTGGGAGGTCATGATTCAGCAACCATATGCATTAGCAGGAGGACAAATAGATCACCATATGTTTGTCCTCATATGGTGATCTGTTTGTCTCCTGCTAATGCATATGGTTGCTGAATCACGACCTCCCAGTCGTAACATGTAGTCGGTAACCTATTTTAGCAGGTGGTATCGTCACCTTAATCCATTATATATGTACTAAGTTAGTGTTCTATGTAAATTTAGCGTTGCTGTTGTTATGCACTATATATGTGTTAGTCTGTCATGTTGTTATATGAATCTGAACCACTTGTGTGTGCTGCACTTTATGTATTGTATCTGTATCCTGCTTCTCTTCATTGGGGCTTCTTCCTGCATATCCTGCATATCCTGCATAGCTATGTCATGTCCGTCCTGCATAGCCTTCTTCCTATATTTATTTTTTAAAGAGAATACAAACAAAAATTATTAGTGTAGAGTTAGTGAAATACTGATCAATGTCTAGAATTGGAATAGATCAAGAACCTACTCTCAGCATCGCGTATGTAATCTCGGGTGAGATTGGTCCTATATTTCTTTAGCACCCTCCCACAATGTTTAGCATTTGTATTAACTAGAAGATAATGAAACATCAAATCAGAAAATGATATTGATATTAAAAAAGTAAACATTTAGCTTCAATAAAAAAATATAAACATGCACACCTCTAAAATTGTGATCTTTTCTCAATTAACAATCCTTCATTGTGATCTCCGCGCACATATAAGTCATCATTAGCTTCAATATTTTCTGGAGTTGACAACCCAACTGAGAATGGACTGGAGTCATCATATTTATCATAGTACTCTTCTTCATCTATAGGATCTTCAATGAACTGTCTTTTACCATGAAGAACAACCGACCATTTATCATTTGCAGGATCATCGATATAAAATACTTGTTTCGCCTGTGATGCCAATATGAATGGTTCAGCCTTCTCGCCAATCTTTTCAAAGTTCACCAAAGTGAAACCCAATTCATCCACTATAACTCCTTTGGTGTTATCAACTCAATTACATTTGAAGAGTGGAATTCTGAAATCTATGTAGTCAAATTCCCATATCTCTTCAATGACACCGTAATATGACATTTTAGCTTCACGTGGACTCTTATCCTTTGCACTTGCAAAAAACATAGTCGATGCTTGAAGGGTGACCCCACCGTTTTGGACGACACTCTTATCATCTTGGCGCTTTGTGTAATATGTGAATCCATTAATGTCATACCCTTCATAAGATATAACAGTTAACTTTGGTTTAAAGGCGAGGCATTTGATAGTTTCAGTAATATCATCTGGTGTTTCAGATAGTTGATGTAAGACTTTATCTTCAAACCACTTAATAAAAGTCTTGTTATGCTCTCTAACAAGCCACATTGTAGTGGCTCGAGGATATTGTCTTTTGATGACATTGGTATGTTCCTCGATATAAACGTTCACTTCGTCCATGTTGTGTAAAATATACAAGTGAGCTTGTTCCAACTGCTCATGGCTGATTACTTTTACACGTGATCCCAAAATTCAGTGTATATAATAAATGTGTACCACCTATCCATTCTTGAACACCTAATCTCACTAGTAAGTGTATAATGTGTATTGGGTTTTCAAGAAAATTTCGGCAGCATTTCCCCGCTGTTCTCCAAGTACATATGTACTTAGAGAACAAACGGGGAAATGCTGCCAAAATTTTCTTGAAAACCCAATACACATTATACACTTACATCCTAAGCGAGATTATGTGTTCAAGAACAGTCCCAAACCGGGGACTATCCAAGATTTACTCCTAATGAGTAAATCTTGGACGGGTTTCTAGGCCAACAAATAATGTATTGTCATTCTTATACCTAAAATCCTAGTTCTTCAAGTTAGGATGATTATTGATGTCTTTTAAAGCATGATTGGCAATTTAGGGAAAAGTTCATCATTTACATTCCAAGCATGTCACATGTGTGCATTACAGTTCATCATTAAGAAAGATATAAGCAAGTATGTCGTATTAAAATAGACTAAACAATATAAGAAATTTTTTTTGAGGCAAGACAATATGAGAAAATAGTAGTGTAATCATGTAAATGGGAACATTCATGGGAACACACACTTCAGTTATAAGCATTCATGTAGCAACTTACAGTTCCATTCATGGGAACACACACTTTAGTTATAACAATAACTAAACAAAGGGGTTGGTGTACCCCTAAACATGCGCATAATTAAAAAAACTATTAATACAGACAAGTCTAGATACATAGACAACTAAATACTACACCAACATGGTCCCACATGCATCAGTAACTTCTTTTTGATGATGAAGCTGTGTCACGAAGCTCCTCGCTGTATTTAGCTGAATCTGAACTGACAGGGGCCTCTGATTCAGATTTGTACGAGCTGATATGCGACGCCGTGCGCTCATACCACAGAAGATGATCGGGGGTCTCGTAGTTGTTGTCGGTTATCCAAACTTTGATGGAATTATCGCCAACTGGACGGAGAAAAAGCCTATTCCAGCGGACCAGATACATCTCTCCAATCCAATCACGCCAACCGGATTTTGATACAAGATTTCCCGCCAAATCATACTCAACCTCGATTACATGTGAATAATTTCCAAAAGTTAGGGTCACTTTACCAGGCATGTAGTGTCTTCCTTTTAGAAAACGTCAATGTTTGGGTATGACCAATTGGTTTAAGGAACGATCATCTAGGATGATGTCCAATTGTTCTTCAATAGGGAACGTTAACATTGACATAGAGGCCCAATTCATAGTCATTGTTATGGGAAGACAAAGACTGCATAATATTAGTATTAACAAAGTGTAAGTACATATAACGATGTTATATATTTTCAGAAAAAGTTGTATAACATCAGTTAACATTTTATTGCTTGTCTAGGTGCTTACTAAAATAGAACCATTATATGGAACTAAAATGGAACCATTATATGGAACTAATCCTACATTATACACATACTTTTCCTGAGTAAGATAATGTGCACTTCATGGAATTATTAAGATCTGAATATATATAAGTTGTTTCTACCTACTTTGATGGGATTTTATAACATTCGAGTCTTCCATTTAAGGCATTAGATGCATATATTGCAGTACATGTATTCAAATCAGTAAAAGCACAAAATCAGTACCTAAACCTAAACACAAATAAGTAAATAACTTAAAAAAAATGTCCAGCAGCTGCTTGGGCGTGCCTTGGCACCGCCCAAGCAGCCACCGGAGCAGAGGAGAGGGCGGGGGGGCGAGTAGAAGGCAGGGAGGGTGGGCGGGCATACCTGGCAGAGAGGGCAGCGGGGCTAGCTGCTACCGGCGACGCGGAGAGGAGGCCAGCGGGCGGAGAGGAGGCTGGCGGGCGGAGAGGAGCAGGCCGGCGGGCGGAGAGGAGGCCGGCGGGGGGGACTGCTTCTCACGGAGAGGCAGGGAGCACGACGACGGCGGCGAGGCAGGGAGCAGGACGGTGGCGGCGAGCACAAACAGCAAAGCACGACGGCGACGGAGCACAAACGGCAGGGGCGGCGGCGGCGGCGGCAGAATCGCCGGAGCTAGGGAAATCGGGAACGAAATAGGGGAAATGGGAAGAATCGTTCGGGCAGGGGAGCTATTAAGTTGACAATCTGTGTCGGTTATTTTAAAAAACCGACAACTAATCCAACAATGTCTGTTGTTTGCTAAAAACCGACAACTATATTGGACTATCGTCGTCGGTTTATAAATAAAAGACAACCGACAACTATTCCTATCTCGCGCATACACTTTGGTCGTCGGTTATTTATTAAAGAACCGACAACATATGTCAAATTTTGGAGCCAATTTTTCCGCTGGAATTTTGGGTTTGGCGGTTGAGTTTATGTGTCGGTTGTTTATTAAATAACCGACACTTAATAAAAGCGGTATCCGTGTCTGGTCGACCTTCATGGGTTGGATGTCGGTTTCTGTTAAAAACCGACACATTAGTGTTTATGTGTCGGTTTTTGTATACAACTGACACCCTGCAAACCGACTTTATAAGCCATTTCTGTAGTAGTGAAAATAGTTTTTTCTCTCTCTTTTTCTTAAGTCTTTTTGTATCATATTTATTATCTAAGTGGACTGTCTACCACATCCATAGTAATCTCATTCTCAATGAGCGGATGTGTTGCCATTTGAAAAAAAAGCATCGGTAGCGTTACTCTAAAAAGCAAATACCCAACAGAAAACATCTCCAAAGAGGAGATCCTCATCACCCAGCAAAATGAGTTAAAAGTATGGTGACAATAATGAAGAAGCGGTTGGTATTAATGCTTCTCTACATTTAGCAATGAACACTAATGTTATTTGCATTTAAAAGTATTGAATTGACTAAGAAAATACACACCATATTAATTTAACTGCAATAATATGTCAAAAGGGTGTTAATTTTCCATATTATGTTTCATATATTTTAATTATCCATGCGTGTTCATGCATAAAGATCATGTATATTATATTAAAATTTGACTTTAATACCTCATAAATTACCTAGAAGTGTATACTGGTCATCAAAGGTGATAATAATGGGTGAATCCACATAGTAGTTGCTCTTATTTTCCACTTGTAATTTCTGATACAACACTAGTGAAATTTTCATTATAGAAAATGTAAAAAGGATGCCATGGTTATGCATTGAGGACAACTGTACCGTAATATAAATTTACTGAACTACATATGAAAGGATCAGCAATTTCATGTCATTAAGTCCATTGGGGTGATACTTGTTCCAACAGACCTTACTAATTAAAAGGTATGTACAAAAGATCTCACGAATACTTGCAAAGTATGTGTTTTTAATGTCTGGTATGTTGTGATTGTATTTTACTGATAGCTTATCAAGGAAATGCTAAACTCTTAGTCAAAATAATGCCACAATGATTTGTACAATGTGGGTATGTTTTTGTTCACTTTGCCCAATGTGGGTTATGTAATGAGAAATTATTTCTACAACACAGTCTCCACCAAAAGTTACACCCCCACCTCGGGAATATGCGCAGAGTAGTATTAGCACATTGTGTCTCATTTTTTAAAGTGAAATTAATTGCTTTCTTTTTGGAATCAGATATACTAATATATATTGTGGATGGAGAGAGTGTGGAATTAGAAAAAGGAGGACTTAGTGGATGGAGAGAGAAATTGTAATTAATAGAAAGAAGGTGGTAGTGCATAGAGAGATGTGTAATAAATAGAAATAAGAAGGTAGTGGATTGAGAGAAGTTGTAATTAATATAAAGAAGGAGATAGTAGATGGAGCGAGAGAGTGCACTATATAAAAGAGAGAGGTAAAAAATTGAGAGAAATTTGTGATAAAACAAATTGTACATGTAGTTTTTGCAATGTTCAAGTTTAAACTAGGTCATGTAGTATTTATTCGCGAGTAATACTTATTTAAAAAATAGGTATGGTATTTTTTGTACTTATTTATAAATACTATTTAATATATATGTGTTCAGTAAAGGATATATAAATATATAATGCACAAGTATTATTTAAAAATATCTATATAGCTTATACATGAAATAATATAAAAAAAATATAACTAGTATTGATTAACACTTTTATTGGTACTATTTTCAATTAATATTTTCAATGCTCATAATGATATTTATCACTAATAATAATTACGTATATATTATTATATTCTCTCTCATGTTTGGAGACTTTTCAACTTCTACACTGTGTAAGACATGGTGGAAGCTATGTGCTTTATATCAATACTCTTATGTAATTCGGTTTGGGCAGCTGTAGATTTCAAGGAAATTGAGTTTTGGTTCACCTTTAGCAGGGATAAAGTGTTTATGTTTCAGACTGGAAGCAATGCAGGTTGATAATAGTCTGAATCATTAGCACTCCTCGTTCCTATTCGGAAAAGAAAATATTTTGTTCATTCATGTTCAAATTCGTCATTTGTAGTTTAAGTTTGGTCTGGAAAATATACATATGCTTTGACATATTGTTTACATGTGGCCTTTGATTGAACAATATCAATTGTTGTAACGTTTCGTCAATTTTTATTTGTTACAGGTGGCTTTATTTGTTACAGGTGGCTCCTAACAACTCTGTTGATGGGATTTTCTTTTTAACAATTGTGAGGTATAGACAGGTGGCACTACTACAAAAACCGCCTTTGGCATCGGTTGTTTAACCCCTTTTGGCGTCGGTTTCCTACCGACGCCTATGTGGGCGCCGCTAAAGGTCGAACATTTCAGTGTCGGTTTTTTACCCGACGCCTATCTAAATTACAAGCGTCGGGTGTTTATAAACAATCGACGCCAAAAGGGTTCGTGCCACAGAAAATGGCGATATCTAGGAAAGACCTTTGGCGTCGGGTATCTACTAAAAGACCGACGCCTACATGTATTAGAGACCAAGTACTACTTTGGTCACATCAGGCGTTGGTATTTTACAAAAACCTGACGCTGTACGTCTGTGCTGACGGTTATCTGTAAATAACCGACGCCTATATAACCGACGCCTATATTTTTTTTTCATATCAGTTTGCAGGCCTGTTGTGGCTGGTCAGCAGGATGATATCCATTGATATCAGCCTACAAACATGCCACAAACCTGCAAAATTAACAAAAAAAGATTCACACCAGTAGATACATTCAGACATCAATTCAATTCTCACTTCACACATATAGAAACATTCAAATACATGTTTTAACATTCAGAAATATTCATTTACAAAGTATCATTCAGCATCACTATCAACATCCCAATTATATCTTACAACTGCCACTGTTTGTATGGCTATTGCCCATTCTTCTCTTACTTCATTTAATGATTCCCTCGTATATGGAGCATGTACATTTTTTAAGTGTTTGCCTATAGTGTGGTCAGTTTTAAACACCTGCAAAGAGAATGATGTATATATATAAGTAATAATATAAAAATAAGATTGATATATTTCATACGAACTAATGAGACTATATATAATACCTCATGTATGGTATCGATGTCCAATGCGGCATGTTTGATAATCATCTGCATAAATCACATCACATAGTATGCGCATGCCCAGCCATTGTCTTGTGTAGCGCACTATAAATTGAAACATACAAAATAATACAACTAAGCACAATTCACATCAATAATATATACATTGGAGTCGGGGAGTCGGGAACTTACTTTTATGTTCTCCCAATTTATTGGCTGGTTCTTTTTCCTTGGGACCTTTCCTCTAGCCTTTTTGAATGCATCTAAACCCCTACATGTTAATATAACACAGTAAATTGCATAAGTAAATAGTAATGTAATAAAAGATGTTAACAGATATAAAAATGAAATATTTCTCACCAGAATAATGGCATTCTCATTACGTGTCCAATTTTAGTGTTTAATGTACTTCCTGCGGGATCTAGATAATAAACAGTGAACGTCCCAGGGACAATAACTAGTAACTCCCAATGTTTACCGCTAGAGGTAAAAAGTTAACAATTAATAACTCAAAATGCAAAATAAAAATGGAATTTTCTTAAGTCCAAATTATAAATAAAGTAAACTTACTTGACATTGAATGGAGCTATTATTATCGTCTTCATTTTCTGACCAAAAATTGTAAAAGCATCTATACAGTATTGTTGAACACTATCAGGGTCTTTAGCTACCATACTAATCAATGATGGAATCAAAAATCCCACATAATCATATGCAAATTGTTTGCAATGATCTTTGACTAAGTAGCTGTAAAACATATATGCGTATGCATTAATATATAAGAAACCAGATCACCGGATCTTACACAAGGTATATGGATGTATAAACAAGATCTCACCTTATCCATGTCTCTATCATTGATGTATTCAGCCAATCATACTTAAACAACTCAATAATATCTTGTATAAATAAAGAGATGTCGTATGATTGACCTGCATAATCTGCATCTAAAGAAACAATTATAGGGCAATGTATATTATGTGCCCGTAGCCAACATGCCATTCCCCTACAAGCAGGACCTAACGGGTATGTTAGGTTAGTTGGAACCCAAGTTGGTAATGCGAGAAGTGGAGGTGGAGGCCTAGGTGCTCCTGGTGTCTTCTTTTTAACCTGTATATATAATTTCAGATTAGTTGACATCATATATACACATTAATAGTCTAAATCAATGTAAATTTATCTTACAATTTCAGTCGTGTAGAGGACATCTGCTTTGGGCCACAATATGACCCCGCCTTCTGCCTCACCAAGTCTATCAATATCTGGGTGGGCATATGGCAACACAACTTCCCTCCAATCGATTAATACATGTATCGGTCTCACACGAATGTAGCCCTGCGGCATTGGAGTCCCATGAAACGTTGCCCCAGAAAGGGACTGTAAGCCTGCGCCTCTGCAACAACATAGTCTTGCATTCTTAAGCGGCATGGCTTCAATGCCTATAAATTTACGTAAAGAATGTTATACATATATATATATCATCTTGAAAACATATCATCTTGAAAAGACTAGCTACAATGTCATCAACAATACTTACAACAGACGTGTTAGGCGATGGGTCTCCAGGATTACTCGCAGTCTGTGCACCAGGAGAAGAGTGGGTCGCCATAGGCTGATTGGAAGCCTGAGATGCCTGCCACTGCAGTAATTCTTCCTTGACCTTCTCAACAACTACATCGTTGACCTTCTTAGCAACTATATCCTCGACTCTCTTATTCTCCTATACATGGATAAAACAAACATTAGCTTCTTATTAATGAATTTCCTTTTGCAGTAACATTCTAAAAAAAGAATAGGATACCTCTTCTTGAGAAAGTCCCACTCTGGGTTTGCGCTGGGATGGCCCAATGAATGCTTTGATGCCCACACCAGCGTCGGCACCTCTAACACGTCCAGGATGCTCTGGGTTACCCAGAGCAACTGTCAATTCATCCCTTGTGCCCTGAGGGATGAACATGCCTTATTTCCTCAGCTCGTGCAGCTCCCGCTAATCACCATAAACAGAAATTGGTAAGTTAACACCACAAATAATCAATATTCAAACGATTGCTCTAAGAGTTGTATTTTACCATTTTTGCAGCCGCCTCAGCAGTTACGGGCTTCTTTATTTTACCCTTGTTGTTTTGCCTGCCAGCTATCCAGATATCATGGCGAGGCATGGGTGTGGCAGACTCCTGAGTACGAGTAACATCCTGAGTAGCCGCAGACTCCGCCTGTAGTCTTTGGCGAACGCTTGCATAGCCTTTTGGACCCATAGTGTGGTCATGCACATTCAGTGCACGCCTTGCTTTTTGTGCGTCACTGAGGGCCTAGTTAGTATGCACATTTATAATTAGGTTAGTAGCACTAAATGTTAATCTTGAATAGGTGAATACAATGTATATTAATTAAAATAGGAGTGACGCCTAATACCTTGAATTTTTTCAGATTTTCTTGAAGCAACAAAATTGTCCCAATCTTCTTTGTCCAAGAAGTTCCATTGTTCAAGGGCTGACTTCTTCTTCTTATCACCCTCTTTTATGTATTCTCTATTCAGATTTGTCCTATAATTCCTAAGCATCTTTCCAGCGCGTTGCATCACACTTTTACGATGCAACATCTCATCCAATGCAAACAGATTCTGTAAAATAGAAATGTTATTAACTAGTATTCAAAAATAGAATTGCAAATAATAGAATTTGTAATCTACAAAATAGAATTGCAAATAATAATAACTCACGCATAAATCTTTCCATATCAAGTCTTTCTTCGCCTGAGGAACTTTATGCCAATTATCATACTTAACACCACAATGGCTTCGAGTGACAACCCCAAGATAGTTTATAAAATTATTGCGGTTCACTCCAATTTCATTTCCTCCATTATCAAACTCCACAACCAATTTGGATCCACTGCCACTCAGCGCAATTAACTTTTTCAACAGAGTGATACCCCTTTTCTCGTTAAGTTTTTGTTGTTGCGCATCAAGTTGCTCAATTGCTGCAGTGGGTACCTGTGCATCATCAACCTAAAATTTGGCAAAAATAAACACATTGAATTAGGCCAATATAGAAATATAGGATATATGACATAACTAGAAGATAATGAATTTTATAGAAATACAAGATATGTTTTTAGAACTTACATTGGTATCCTCGCCATGCTCGTCATGGACAACATGCTCATCATGGACTTCATGCTCATCATGGACATCATTCTCATCATGGTCAGCCATCTAAAAATGTCATTAAAAAGGCAAACATTTAGCATTTGTATCAACTAGAAAAAGGCAAACATTTAGCATTTGTATAAACTAGAAAAAGGAAAACATTTAGCATTTGTATAAACATACATGTCTCTAAAATTGTGATCTTTTATCAATTAACAATCCTTCATTGTGATCTCCACACACATATAAGTCATCATTAGCTTCAATATATTGTGGAGTTGGCAACCCAACTGAGAATGGACTGGAGTCATCATACTTATCATAGTACTCTTCTTCATCTATAGGATCTTCAATGAACTGCCTTTTACCATGAAGAACAACCGACCATTTATCATTTGCAGGATCATCGATATAGAATATTTGTTTTGCCTGTGATGCCAATATGAATGGTTCAGCCTTCTCGCCAATCTTTTCAAAGTTCACCAAAGTGAAACCCAATTCATCCACTATAACTCCTTTGGTGTTATCAACCCAATTACATTTAAAGAGCGGAATTTTGAAATCTATGTAGTCAAACTCCCAAATGTCTTCAATGACACCGTAATATGACATTTTAGCTTCATGTGGACTCTTATCCTTTGCACTTGCAAAGTACATAGTCGATGCTTGAAGAGTGACCCCACTATTTTGGACGACACTCTTATCATCTTGGTGCTTTGTGTAATATGTGAATCCATTAATGTCAAACCCTTCATAAGACATAACATTCGGTTTTGGTTTAAAGGTGAGGCATTTGATAGTTTCTGTAATATCATTTGGTGTTTGAGATAGTTGATGTAAGACTTTATCTTCAAACCACTTAGTAAAAGTCTTATTATGCTCTCTAGCAAGCCACATTGAACTTCCTCGAGGATGTTGTCTCTTTATGAAATTGGTATGTTCCTCGATATAAACACTCACTTCGTCCATATTCTGTAAAATATACAAGTGAGCTTGTTCCAACTGCTCGCGGCTGATTACTTTCACCCGTGATCCCAAAATTCCTTTGCCCTCCTCAATATTCTTGTCATTATCAGGAGTGTCATTACCACTGAGAAAGTTATTGCAGAAATCCATAACCTCTCTCGCCACATAACCTTCAATAATACTCCCTTCAGGACGATAACGGTTTCGAACATCACCTTTGAAAACGCTCATGTATCGTTCAAAGGGAAACATCCAATGCAAGAAAACCGGTCCCAAGATTTTCACTTCCCTAGTCAAGTGGACAACAAGATGTACCATGATATCAAAGAACGAAGGAGGGAAATACATCTCAAGCTGACATAGGGTAACAACCACTTCTCTTTGCAAATTATCGAGAGTATCAGGGTCAATAACTTTGCTACATAGATTGTTGAAAAAGAAACAAAGTCTGGTAATTGCAAACCTTACATGCTTCGGCAATATAGACCGAATTGCCACGGGCAATATTTGTTGCATTAGAGTGTGACAATCATGAGATTTAAGACCTATCAACTTCAGATCTTTCATTGATACCAATCTACGGATGTTGGATGAGTAACCATGTGGCACCTTAACATTTACCAAGCATTCACAAAAAGTTTTCTTCTCCTTTCTAGACAACGTGTAACAAGCGGGAGGTAAGTATGTTCTTTTATTACCCATTTCACGTAATTCTGTTAATTCTGACCTTATTCCCATTTCACGTAGGTCCAGTCTGGATTTTATCCCATCTTTAGTCATACCTGGTATATTTAACAGAGTACCAATGATGCTATCACAGACATTTTTCTCAACATGCATTACATCGATACAATGCATGACTGTCAAAGAACTCCAATAAGGAAGATCCCAAAATATTGACTTCTTTTTGAATGAAGAATTGTCACTCCGTGTGGCCATACTACATTGTGATTTCTTACCAAATTCATTGACAATGTCTTTTACTCTTTCATAAACAACATCCCCTGGTATAGGTTTAGGTGCACTCCGTTCATCATTCCATCCATTGAATGCTTTGCGCTTCCTACGATACGGATGGAATTTTGAAAGAAACCTTCGATGACCAAGATATACAGTCTTGCCGCCATGTTTTAGTCTTATTGAATCAGTGTTTTCTTCACATATAGGACACGCTTTAGCTCCTTTGAGACTATATCCAGACAAATTCCCATATGCCGGAAAGTCATTAATAGTGCAAAACAACATAGCGTGCAAACGAAATGTCTCTCTTGCTGAAGCATCATAGGTCATCACACCTTCAGCCCAAAGTTTCTTTAAGTCGTCAATCAAAGGTTCAAGATAAACATCGATATCATTTCCGGGTTGTTTAGGGCCCGATATCAACAATGACAACAAAACATACTTATTTTTCATACACAGCCAGGGAGGAAGATTATATATAACAAGCATGACTGGCCAAGTGCTATGTTGGCTGCTCAATGTCCCGTATGGATTCATCCCGTCTGTACAATGCCCAAGTCTTAGATTCCTGACTTCTTCACCAAATTCAGGGTACAATACATCAATCTTCTTCCACTGTGGGGAATCAGACGCATGTCGCAGGATCCCATCATTATTTTTCTTAACATCTGCATGCCACCTCAAATTCTTCGCATCTTTCGGATTTGCAAACAAGCGTTGAAACTGTGATATTATAGGTAGATACCACTACACCTTGGCAGGAGAACCAGTTTTGGACTCCCCCGAAGTCGTCAATTTATATCGTGACGCACCACATTTTGGACAATCTTTTAAATCTACATAGTCCTTTTGAAATAATACACAATCATTCGGGCATGCGTGTATCTTTTTGGCCTCCATTCCCATTGGGCACAACATTTTCTTTACCTGGTATGTTGAGATTGGCAGCTCGTTTCCTTCAGGAAGCATTTCTTTCAACAAAGTCAACAATTCAGTGAAGCTTTTGTCGCTCCATCTATTGTTAGCTTTCAACTTATACAATCTCAGCACAACGCTAAGCTTCGTAAACTTAGCACAGCCTGTGTATAACGGTATCTCAGCATCATGCATAATGTTTCTAAAGATAGGAGGTGGATCGGTGTGCTCTACCCTACAACTATCCAGCATTGCATCAACGATGTCAGCTGGAACTGGTTTGTTCACATTTACGTCATCGGAGGCAATTTCTTCTTCCACCCAAGCACTGCTATCGACATCTACTGGTTTCGATTTTGAAATATCTCCATGCCAGTGCCATTCTGTATAGCCTTGTACAATCCCGTTGCACATGACATGACTTTTGATTTCCTCACCAGTGTTGACTTTCAAGTTGTTACCGCAATGCCTACATGGACTGTAGAACCTATCTGTAGGTTTTCTCCTATGTTCCTCAGCAAATCTAATAAACTGATCAAGACCAGATATAAACTCTGGGGTGCAACGATTACGAATGGACATCCGTGATCTATCCATTCTATGATCATAGAAAACAAGTATATATTAGGAAACAAGTATATATTAGGAAAAGATTACGGTATACACTTACATCCTAAGTGTATAATGTGATTTCATTCTTATATATAATAAATGTGTACCACCTATCCCATCCTTGAACACCTAATCTCACTAGTAAGTGTATAATGTGCATTGGGTTTTCAAGAAAATTTCGGCAGCATTTCCCTACTGTTCTCTAAGTACATATGTACTTAGAGAACAAACGGGGAAATGCTACCTAAAGTTTCTCGAAAACCCAATACACATTATACACTTACATCCTAAGTGAGATTAGGTGTTCAAGAACAGTCCCAAACCGGGGACTATCCAAGATTTACTCCTAATGAGTCAATCTTGGACGGGTTTCTAGGCTAACAAACACAATAATAGATATGTATATGTTAGGGTTTCATCACAATTGATGTTAGGGTTTCATCAATGTTAGGGTTTAATCAAATCAAATTAGGATGCTAGAATGGACAAGTTTAAATCTTATTTCAACATGCATCAAAATTTACAGAATTAGGTCAAGCATTAGGATTAGAAGCACAAATATATGCAAGTAAAAGATGGAATTTACATAAAGCATTACATATAGATTTGTTCATATCATTACCAACAGCAAACACGGCCGTGGCTGTGTTGGCCTACCACAGCCGTGCTGCCCAGCACGGCCATGGTAGGCCAACAGAGCCACGGCCGTGTTTTAGGTAAAAAGCTATCTAGGGAGAAAGGTACCTGGAGAGAAGACCGAAACTAGGCGGCGCGGCGGGCGTGAGCAGGGAGGAAGCAGTGGGCGGTGCCGGCGACGAAGGAAGAATCTAGGGTGGCGGCTCTGTTGGAAGAAGCTAGGGTGGGCGGCGCCGGCGACGAATGAAGAAGCTAGGTGGCGTGCGGCGGTGGCGACGCACAGTAGCAGCAAGGTCGGCGGCGACGCACAGCAGCAGCAAGGTCGGCAGTGTTGGCGACGGTGAGAACCAGCAGGCGGGCGATCGAGCAGTGCGGCAGCTAGCGGGCGATGAAGACAATAGAACAGGTAGGTGCCTAACGGGCGATCGCGCGGGTCTATTAAGTTCGTAAAGGCGTCGGTTGATAGTAATACACCGACGCCCAACAAGACAACCTTTACCCTAATTTTTCGCGCAAATTTTCATTTTAAATAGGCATCGGTGAATAGTTAAAAACCCGACGCTGTAGGAGACTGAAAATGTTTTCGCTCGAAAATTGATTTTTGCGGGCTATTTTAGACGTCGGTCTGTTATAAATGGCCGACGCTGAATACAAAGCGGTACCCGTGTCTGGATGGTCTTCGAATATAGACGTCGGTAAGCATAAATAACCGACATCTAATATTATAGGGGTCAGTTTTCCTAAATAACCGATGCCAATAAAAGCGCCACTGCATGATGTTTCTGTAGTAGTGTGGGCTCATTTGGTAGGGTGTAGTCGGAGTGAATTATGTATTTTAGAGAACACAAATTACTAATGTATGGAATTTGAACTATCAACATTTTGTTTGGTAGCGTCTAGTGAAAAAGTGATGTTTTCTTTTTCCTATTTTTGGTTGACCACTCAAAAGATATAGTGACTCCTTTTCCAGTTAGATATATAAACACATTTGTTGTTTGAGGAAGAGTATAGAAATTTGTTGGTCAACACATATATATTCAGAAACTTGTACGGAAAATGCTTTTCCCAGTAGAACAATTCCACAGGTCAGAATTTTTTTGTCTAAAAATAGGGCACAGTAACAATGTTTACAACCAAAAATCACACCATCCATGTATGGAAACATTTATCATATAACTTACATAATATGCCATACACCTTCAATATGTTTAGCTACATAATTGCTAATGAAACAACCCACAAAAGTCAGTAGCATATGAAACACATCTGTTCAGATTTTTTTTGTCTAAAAATAGGACACAATATAACAATGTTCACAACCAGAAATCACAACAATCATGTATGGAAACATTTGGCATATAACATACATAATGTGACATACATGTTCAGTATGTTTAGCTACATAATTGCTAATGAAACAACCCACATAAGTCAGTAGCATATGAAACACATGTGTTTATAATTTTTTTGTCTAAAAATAGGACACACTATAACAATGTTCACAACCAGAAATTACACCAGCCATGTATGGAAACATTTAGCATTTAACATACATAATGTTCCATACACGTTGAATATGTTTATCTACATAATTGCTAATGAAACAACCTGCATAAGTGAGTAGCATATGAAGTGCATGTGTTCAGTAAAATGCTATTACAACATTTGCAAAAAGGGAACCATAACATCAGTTTTAGTACTCTACTCCAGTCCTATTAGCACTAAAAATAATATTGTTGGTCAGACACCATGGTTCAGCCACAAGCACATAGTATTGTACAATAACTCAGTCTTCACCTGGTACAAACACTCAATTATGTTCAACACACTATACATAAATAATAGTAATACCAACAAGTAGCCAAAACAACACAAATATTGTTAAGTTGGAGCCTACCAAAACACTACCTTGTCCTTCCTAGTTCCCTTATCCAACTCATTTCTACAATTTGCAATCACCTTAATTCATGCATGCATAATGATCCATCTTTTTTAGAGTATAAAAATCATCAAGTTTGGAAGGATCGTAAGGGACATACAATAAGCTTGTGAAACTGAGATCAAAATCTTTATTGGGTGATTAGAAGTAGAAACAAACCACATGTGGAATCAGACAAATAAGTTGCAAAATTCAAGCCATGCCGACCCAACAAAACTTCCATCCAAGCAAACATTGACAATTGGTCAAAGAAAATAAAAGTTACCTTTGTTCGTGAAGAGAGCATAAAAAAACTTAAGCCACCTAACTAACAACATCACTCACACAACCAACCCAAGAATGGTTAACTTCCACAAATTAAATGGCAATCCAGATTGTTAAAGAAGACCAAAAAACTTACAAGCTATCTACCAAATTTTTTCATACTACCGATCCAGTTAAACAAATCATTAGTGGAATTTACACTCATCATCACAGCATAAGCACAACCCAATGACTAATCTAGTCCACTACGGTCAGGTCCCTGACCTGCTTTACCTTCTAATCCCATTCATCTTTCACAACCAATAGAGGATATGGAAGAAATCTCAAATATAAAGATAAAAGAATTATCAAAAAATTTACTGCATAAGTATAAGGATGGGGGTAGGACTTGGTATTTTCAGAATTGTTTCCATTCATAATAAAAAAATTTAGAACACATCATGAGAAATAAATTCCTACTGAGATATTAGATTACCTTTACTTAGAACTTCCTCCACCAAGAAACCATTGCAACCACTCCATCTTCATGTCATTAGTAAGGGCCAAAAAGATCTTCCGTAGCTCGATATTTGTTGTCAGTTTCATTGTCCATTCAAATAATTTGGTTCTTCCCACTCCTTTTGCTTTACCCCAGCACAACAACTCATTAATAATCTTCTTATTCATCTCAAAATCCCCCATCATCCGAATAGAAGTTGAACTTTTACTCAATGTTTCTACTAGCTTAACCACTTGACCTGCAACATCATTATCAATAGATTATGAATCTCTATGATGCTTGTTGGACTTTTTCTTTGAGGATGATGATTCTCCACCTAGTGGGTCGTCATCAATAAAAGTCTCATATGATTCAACATTAGCATTTATCTTTGACGAACAAGACTCCCCACCCACTGTAAATTGCTTGTCAGTGGATCTCATTCTAAAATCAATCATTGCTTTATCATCAGAAAAAATTTGCATCATGTCTTTAAAGTTATCAATGTACTTGTTGACATAAGTCTCAGCTTTAGGGTGCGCCTAAAACAAAACAAAAGAGAAAGTTTTCTTAAAACATGCTAACATGAAATTCTATGGACACATCCAAGATAAAAAATATACTACTAAGATAAATAGATACAAATAGATGAGTTGCCTTTAAATATTCATCAATAATTTCCTCATCCATCTCAATAAGAAAATTTTCCAAGTCAATATTTAACCCACTTGAATTTCTAACGATTTCTTTCACAATATTAAACTTCTCCTTCAATGTTCTCTGCCTATTCCTGACATTTTCTACCTCCACATGTTATCCAAACTGTTCTAGAACTGCCTTTGCATCTTAACATAGGCAAATAGGCTTGAATGTCTTATCATCTTACATTCCACCATTGTCCAATTGTTGGACTAAAAACTTGCACACGAATTTTGTTTGTCCACTATCCCAACACATAGTTTCTTTCATCACATGATGCATAGGCATAATTATACTAAATACATATGAACAAACAACATTGTTCAAAACAACTAATCAAACTACATAAGGACAGAATTTGAATATAAATATCATTTTTATCTTTCTTTAGATATGAGAATGCTTACAAATTGCGGTTTTGTGAGAAACTTATCAACCCACGTAATTGTAGAAGACAAACTTAGTTCTTAGACATTCTTTTTTGATAATCAATCTATATTAGTGCAGCTATGTGATCTCTCTTTTCAAGCCAAGGTGTGTTTCTACATTTATGGTCCTTCGCACTAGTTTCTAGTGAAAATTCTTCATATATGATATTGTTTGCAGTTGTCGGACAATTATTTTTAGTCTCATTGGAATCAATAGGATGCTACAAAATATCTCCAACTAGATTTAAATCCATAATAATGTTGTACAAAACCCAACATGCCATTACATCATCTACTTGATTATGTGTGGGATAAGAAGACCTTGTGGTTAACATTCTCCATCTCATCTTCAGAACCCCAAAAGCCCTTTCAACCCTATTTCAAAGTTGAGCATGGCATAAATTGAATAGTTCTTTTTCATATCATGGTCCATTCATTCGGCTGAAATATTTTAGATGATACTGAACTCAACAATATGGACTTATAAAACTAGGCATGATTGTGTAACTAGCATCAGCCATGTAGTACTTTCCTACAATGCAAAAACATCCATACCAAACTATTTGAGACAATGATTTTTCAGCTACTTATATGTAAAAATGTAGCAATACTACCTTTTGGGACCCTAAAATCATCTTTATTTGTGAGTGAGTCTTTCAATATTGCCATGACATTAGAAGGGCTCTCCCAACCCGAACAAACATAAAAGAATCTTAAGTCAAAATCAACAAAAACCAAGACATTTTATGTAGGAACTTTATACCTTCCACAAAACTTATCAACTATTTTATGATAAGTGGTGACCATTACATGGGTTCCATCAATGGATCCTATGCAATCCTTTTGACATAAAGAGAAGGTTATTAGTATTAAATTAAACATAAGGTAGACTCTAGAAGCTATTAAGATTTAACATAAAATTTACCTTGAACGATGGATAATATTTGGCGTTGTTTAAAATTTCTTGTGGAGTTCTAGTTGAAGGAATTCTAATGTTTCTATTGCTCAAGCTGCAGATTGCTTTTAGAAAATTGTTCAAGTGCCTCAAGATCAACTCAGATGACCTTTCGAATGCAACCACTAAACTCACAACTCTTGTGTGATATCCAAGTATGTACAAACCCATGTCTTCTTGCTCTTCCACAGATATATTCTTAGTGTCATTGAGCAAGTTGCTCTCACAGAGCAATATACAAAACTTGAAAAAGGTTTCCTTTTCTATACGTGTAATCTTAAGGCACATTTTGTTAGATCCATAGATTAAATATTTAAGAAACCAATCATGTCTTACTCAATACGGGTCTCTTGGAACTTGAGATGATTTAAAGTTTTACATTAATAAAATATTTAAGGCAGTTGCAACAATAAGTTGATTTATTTGAATAAGCTGAATAGCTTCCCTTAGATCCCTCTAGACAAATATATAAAAGCTTATAAGATTTAGTCCTTACTTTTTACAAATGATAGGACATAATGTAATGTATACACAATAAAATTACAATTTAAATATATACAAGTCGACTTGAGAGATCATTTTTTCTTTTCATTGTATCCCTCCTTGTATCCCTCCTGCAACATCAAGTGGGTGACTTCCCTAATATGTACATAAATATTTAACTTGGCAAGTGCATGACTATGCATCTAAAATCAATAAACATGTGAAAGCAATACCTTTGAAGCATGTTTTCCTTTTCCATGAGTTCCCTCGCCAACATTTAGTGACTCATTTTCCTATAAAATACATACACATAATGTGCAAGAGCATAAGAAAATATAATAAGAAAAATATATGCATAAATACAAACCTGAATAGATGTATTTTCTATAACATAAGACCCTTCTACAACTTCAAGTTATTTCCTTCTCTATAAATGTATTTACAATCTTGTTAAGTACATATAGCTATATAAAAAAATAAAAAAAGAATTAAGAAATCATTATTATAGTATATACCTGTACAAGAAGTTTTTCTTTACCATATTGTCCATCTGCAACATCAAGTGATAGACTTCCCTATAGGGCACATACATAACTAGTTTAAATATAATATATAAGAAATATAAACTAACATGTATAATTATTTTCTAGGAATAATACATGCTTAATGAACATTCTTTTGGCACTTAACCCTTCATCATCACAAGGTTGACCTCCATGTTTAACATCTTCCAATTTTCCAGTTCAATTAACTATCAATGTAGAAAATAGTTATTAAGATGTATTGTGCATACATGGTTGATTGCTTTTCTTTTTGTAGTTGATCTTTCACCCACATCAGTTTTCCTCTCCAAGGCACTTGACCATTTGTCAAGATCAACAAAGTCTTCATCACAATCAACAACTAGACATTGTTGGGTGGTACCATCTTTCCTTTGAATATTGACAAATTCTCGATGCTAGGCATTTAAAAAAAACTATTGTAAGAATGTATCCTAAAACAAGAAAAATTCATCATTGCACTAAAGTAAGCCACACATAGGTTCGCCATATAAGGGACTATATTAAGTAAAATGAGATAAGGAAGCAATTTTGTATGGGATACAACAACGTCAAAGTAGGCTACTAGGGTGGCCAAACTAAACAAACAAGAAAACTGAAAACAAAGGCATACTCTAAAGATTTTATGTATAATAAATCTCATTTAGTTATATTTCCCCAAGCATTGCCTTACATATTCATTTCTCAAATTATTCATAACATGGAAAGTAAGTAGCTGACTGTTTCCCATATGAGCCATATATATAGTTCCTAACTACAGATACTTTTGTTCTTCAAAACATTATGTATGTAGTTTATTATATCTTCACATAGTGCTCTATGGTTTGGTTTAATGCAAGCAACAACAAGCCTCCTGAATATTTTTCAAAAGAATTTTAATATTTATGATCTAGCCTCTAATCACAACATCATGTGGTGTCCATAACCCCATAAACAAAAAGATTTCATGATATAAACTAAGCTATGGCTAGTGGATTGCTTATAACTAACACATATGCTTTCTCCACAAAATTCCTATATCTAAGATTTGATCCAATGTTCTAATGTTCTTCACTAAGATTTGATCTCAAGATACATCCAATTGTCTTAGTGCCCAAAGGTAAGCTAGCTAGATTCTTTGCAATATCCTTACCTATCTCCTCAAGTGCTGGTGGAAATTTATTGATGGTTCCAAAAGAACATTGTTTGCATAAGGGCCAAAATTCTTCATCTTTCAAGCCCTCCAAATGAAACCGCTTTGAGGGAGACATTGTGTCTACTACAACATGACTCCTAGAAGTTACTAACTCTTTGCTTCCCTCATGTCCTGATTGAATATTGAAATTCTTTGCAACTCTCTCCCATTTAATATGATCTTCATTCCACACATCATCTATCACAAAAAAAATCTTTTCCCTTTGAACTCATCTCTCAAGTGTTCTTCCTGAATATTGTGATTCTCATAGTTTGACTTGTCTATATTCTTCTCTCCTTTTGTAAAAGATATATTTTCTAGGATTTGACTTATAATTTTTACTTCAGACAAATCATCAGACACACAAATCCAAATCCTCAATTAAAAGTAATTCTTGATATTGACATCATTGTAGATCATTTGAGCTAACATGGTTTCACCAATAAAACCCATACCAATAATGTGGGCAATTGGTATTTTTCTAGTACTTAATGTATCACCTGTAGTAGAATTATCTTGTATAAGGCACTCTACAATTTTCTTTTGGAGAAGATCCCTACCACATATTTCATTTCAGTATCAAATTAGGATGTTGTTCCCTATCTTGTGAAGTACTTGTGTAATCTATGTTAGACCTTAATTTGTCTACTACCACCTCAAGATTTTAATTGGGGACCAATTGAAAAAGGAAGTTCAATGTTCCTTGTATTTTATGGATATTTGCAACAATATCACGCTCAAAAAATATAAAAGGAACAACCTTAGAGAGATACCTAGTAAATGAACTTCTCTTCTTGACCCTTATTTCCAATTGCTCATACTCATGCTCATTAACAAAATCATTTTCATCATATGTCGAGTAACGAACTGAATTCCTTATACTTGAAATTTCACCCTTTTCATAAAGATATCTTACTTTTCTTCCCTGGTTGTCCTTATTGTTAATTTTGAGAAAGTTGAGGGACTTCGAATAAATATGCATACAAACTTAAGGAGTTAGTGCACAATTACCTCAATTAATATATTTTTGAGTATTAAGTTGCTAAATGTCTATAAAATGAAATGGTTGTTGAAATACAATTAGAAATAAAACTCAATGCAAATATAAGTGTTAAATAAGTATCATCATCACTACTTTTTACCTCTCTCCTCAAAAAAGGCAAATAAAGATTGGAAATGGGAGTAATGACTCCATTGATGGTTTTGGAATGAATAAGGAAGAATTAACTCACATATTCATCCAAAATTATTAAAAGAAAACCCATTTCATATAAACTTAAATTCGTATACATTAAGTAACACATTAAAGACCAATATGGTGAGTAATGGCCAAAAGGTGAATAAAAATGAGATTTAAAGCCATAGGAATATTTTAGGCTTAATTATGGACCAATGGTTAGAATTTAGGATCATGTGACCACTGTTTGACCCTTCAATTCATATTTAAAAGATTGGATTGAAGTTTTACCAAGGAATTAAATCAATTTCATCAATGTCGCACATTTAAGCCTACGTTCAGTTTCATTTCACATGTCACATGCCCCCCTCAACCACGTGAGCCATATAAGGGTCTTAATTTGATCATCTGGATTGGGCCTCGATCCAACGGCGTTGAGGTCATCCTCTACCTCAAGCCGCGAGGATGTAACCGCTGAATAGAGGACCTGACCTCCCACAGACTTGTTCTTGCTCCTCGATCAACCAAAGTTAATGATTCCTTCTCCATTCAATTCTCCACTCTTTTCTGTTCAATTCAAGATATTACTCGCGTACTGAAACACACCGAATGTGAAAAGTTAAGCGATCATCCAGAGGCTCTCTCACGGCCCATTCTCCTAGGCTAAGGGTAGCCACTCCAACTATAAATAGAAGCATAGGCGCCTTCGTCAGAGCATAAGCAATCGAAGTATCCTCTCAATTTCTCAGAGCTCCCACTATCTACCGTTGACACCTCTACCTCCTCTCGAGGTTTATGGCATATTTTCTCAGATCTCAATGACACCAGCAACCCAATAGATTAGTCTGGTGAGTTCGCCACCTCTTGCTCTTCGTTTCCAATACCTGATCACAAATTTTGGTTTGGTTTTGCAGATACACCCAAATTGGTAGGGCCTTCTTCATAGCCATGGCAGACACGAGAGAGGAGGAAGAAGCCATGTAGTGAATTCCCTCTCTTACCCTTTGCTCGATATTTTCCATTGTTTTCTTGTTGATGGTACTTCCGCCTTTTTGCTTTTTTTTTCGCATTTGATTGAGACCACGTAGGCGTTGACCCATGATGTGGGAATATGTGATTGGGACATGCCACATGGGTCGGTCCCTTCTCACTTCTTTTCTTTTTTTTCTAATCTTTAGCCACGTGGATTTATTTCGAAATTTCATTGGTCAGTTCTTTAATAATTTGTGGTAAATCGATCCTTTATTTGAAAAATACAAATAAATACTCGTTAGAAAGCTTATTTCATGTAGAATATGATTTTATGGTTTTTGATTCCTTATTCTCATTTATATTTCAATATTTAATATAAACATCATTTTAATTATATAAAATGTTGTAAAATTGATAATGAATTCATTTTGACCTCAAATTAATTAAATAAATATGTTTTCTTAGTTAGAAAAATATCACAAATCGAATGGAATAGTTTTCAAACCCAAAATCAAACTTTTGTCTTGAAGGTATAAAATTAGGGTTTAAACCCTTAAGTTACATCAAACCCTAATCCTTGTGTTAAAATACTTGAATATAGGGTTTAAGGATCTTAGACATCAATAACCAAAGCATATACAATCCTAGGATTACTCAAGTGAGGTATGTGCATTCTAATACTAAAGTTGGGCTTTTTTATCCACACCTATATTCCCAATGAGGTATGAGCCTATTTTATTTATTCTTGCAATTCTTTTATAAATGATTTAAGGGTCTTGGACCCCACTTGCAATTGTTTAAAACTTTATTCCATCTTCCATTGAATTACTTTAACATGATGATGAAAATGACTAGTTAACTAATATAGTGTACATGAGTATAAACCACCCAAAGTATTGGCATGAGCCCAGGGGAATGAGACCACTCTCCCCAATTTATAAAATATTAGGGTGTTTGGGAATGTGTTACCCTCCCTAACCCAGAGGTTGAGGTTCAGTAGGTGCCTCAACCCTATGTTAGTATAATTTAGTCACATTTAATCATGCATGCAAATTTATTATTATTCTACTTGGCAGAACTTCTTATTTGATATACTTGCCTCATGCTCTTGTTATCTAGTAGCTAGTGAACCTTTATTTGTCATACTTAAACTATTGAAATGTCCTTCAACTAAAATTGACACATACTTTTATCTCCTTTTGCTGGGTGACCCCAACCACCCAGAGCCAGGAAGAGAGGTAGGACCTACTCGTGGTGTAGCTGACCAAGTGTGAGACTATCCAGAAGATGACTAGGTTGTTGTTGCTAGATCCAGTAGTATTTCAGTTTTCATTTCAATTAAATCTATATAATAACATAGGTTTTTATTACATTCCGCTGCTCCTATTGATGTTAATTTGTATTTGGTCCATTCTTATTTAATTGGAACTCTTATACTATCATCCTTCATCTTCAAGTTTTTATAAAAAGATGGATGTGTGTATTTTCCATTATATTTTAGTAAGGAGGTGATCTCGCCTCTCACATGATGGTATCAGAGCCTATAGGGTAGCTACTAGGGCACGACGTTGAAAGTGAAGGTGTCTAGAAAGGGTCAGAGCTTGAGGGCTGGCAATATTTTCCTCCACACCAATAGCTTGGTTTACGGGGACTCCTGAGATCATATGTTCCTACCTGGCCTGATCTGATACAAAATGCCCAAAATAGTATGCTTATAGGCAATAGTAGTCTCATCTCTTTCTATCCAAAAATCCTTAGAAATCTCTCACCGTAAACCTTGTCTTTCAGGAGAGGAAACATGTTTGGAGACTACTCTGATGACTATAGCCCTGAAACCCTTATCATCCAGCCTCCACCAATGATGACCCCTGAATAATAGTTAGCAATGATGTGTCAACTCCTCTCATATACTTTAGTGGGACATCATTCTACTGTTACGGCTTCTTCTAGTTGTTGGCTAAATGGACATCTATAAATCCCTTTTGTTTTGATTATGACAAACATTTCATTGTTATTAATCTAACGAGCTACTTGAGTGTGCAGGATTAAGGTGGATGACAAAGCAACTAGGGAAAATCCAAGAGCTTACTTATTTATATTTTCATGCAATGTAATCACTGTTGTAAAAACTTGTACAAATATATAATGTACAAGTAATTAGATTGCATGTAAATCAAGCGTTAGATTCTCCCTAGCTAAACACCACATTTAGACAAGTCATCCCATTCAAATAGGATCACTTATGCACACTCACACATATAATTAGTGCCTAAATTGAAACCTTGAAACAGGATCAATCTCAGTCGACCAACTCCTCGACCGAGACACTCTCGGTCGACAATCTTCTTGACCGAGAAAGATCCAAAGTAGCCGTTAGACACAACTGACAAAGTAGTTGGCAGTTGGAGATATACGTTGCAAATCACTTGATCCAGAGAGCCTGTCGGTCGACAAACCTTCGACCGAGAGGTGTCTCGGTCGACCATTCCTCGACCGAGATGATCTCTGACAGAAACTGCAGAGTTAATTAATTAGCCGTTGCTAAAGCAACAAACTTGTACCTAACGGCTAGTTAAGCACTTAGAAACCCCTAGAAGTTGTCTAGAATGTCCTTAAGCATCCTTAGGCCATTCCTATAAATAGGACAAGCCATAGGGCACTAAAACTCACTTGTTACACTTGAGAAACTTTTGAGCATACTTGAGCAATCTATTTGTGAGCAAACTGAGCATTGTGATCATTGGCCTACTTTCTCCTTAGCTCAAATTCGTTTCCTATAGGCTAGTATCTCCTATCCACTGCAATCACAAGTTCACACACTTGGTTAGGAGATCTATACGCTTGATCTAGGCAAATCAAGCCTTGGGCTATAAAGGATAAGTTGAAATTTCCTTTTTCTTTCTTGTTCCCTATTATTGTTTGTACTCTCCTTGCTACTCCTAGGTTGGAGGCTGCGGATTGGAGAGGGTGAAGATCTTCTTGGCGAAGAAGGAGACTTTGAGCTACTTCAGAAGGCTGGTACAATGGGAGGTTACTTCTAGAGAGGAAGGCTACTTCAAGGGGGAGCTTGGAGTTACTTCAAGAAGGCTACCTCAAAGTTGGTGCACCTACTTCAAGTGAAGGCTGTTCAAAGGGTGTAAAGGAAAGTATTGTATTTTGTATAAATCCTCGAGAGGTAATAAAATAAATACTTTCAAATTCCGGTTGGGTAAGCAACCGGGTAGTGGACTGACAACTTTAGTATTTGCTAAAGTTGGAACCACTCTAAACGCTTGTCTCCTTCTTCTAATCTCAATTGTGGTTGTTTGAGTTAAACAATTATTAAATTTTTTATAAAACTCTATTAACCCCCCCTCTAGTAGTTTTCAGTTGGTATCAGAGCGAGGCTTCAAGGAACCCTAACAAGGTCTTGAAGAAATGGGTGACGGAGTGCTCAACAACCTCAACATTGAAGGGACACTTGTTGCTAGGCCTCCAGCGTTCGATGGAACAAACTACCAATATTGGAAGAGAAGGATGCAATTCTACTTCCAAGGCATCAACTGGGATTTATGGAGAATGGTGTCTACTCCATATGTGGATCCTTAAAATGAATTTGCGGCATGGGATGCAAACACGGTAAAGCTGGCCCAAATGAATGCAAAAGCTGTAAGCATTTTATATTGTTCTATTTCAGTAGGAGAATTTAATAGAATATCTAATTGTGATACAGCTTATGATATTTGGCATAGACTTTCCATAACCTATGAGGGTACAGTCCAAGTCAAAAATTCCAAAGTTATCATGTTTAAAACAAAGTTTGAACATTTTCGTATGGATCCTGATGAATCTATTAGTGAAATGTTTGCAAAATTCTCTACTATTGTTAATGGTTTAAGTGCCCTAGGAAAACCTGTCCTTGAGGAAGATCTGGTATCAAAAATCCTTCGATCACTTCCTCCAAAATACAAACCAAAGGTGACAGCCATTGAGGAAGCAAACGACCTCACTCGATTGAAAATGGAGCAACTTATTGGCAACCTAGAAGCTCATGAATCAACCCTAGCAGAGGAAGAAGAATAGCACGTGAACTTCAGCAAGGGAAGAAGAAGGATGTGGCTCTCAAAGCTTCAAAGGTCGTCACACAAGAAAGTGAGGAGTCAAGTGAAGAAGAAGGAGAAGAAGCCTTGATCGTCAACGGTAAGAAATACAAAAGATTTAAATCTAACAAAATTTCCAGTTCTTCTTCTACCCCTCCTAGGTGCTTTGAATGTGGGAATAAAGGACATCTCAAAAATGAATGTCCTAAAGCAAAGAAGGGAAAGAAAAGCTCACACAAGAAGAAGGCAGAAAAAGCCTATAAAGCTGCATGGGACGAGTCAAGTGATAGTGAAAACGGAGATGAAAAAGTGGAATGTCTAATGGCAAGAGAAGATAATGAAGACTCTCAAGAGGTAAGCCTAATTGATCTTCCTAAAGAAGAGTTAGTTACTAGTATACAAGAAACTCATGATAAGTATGTTGATGTCAAGAAGAAACTAAAGAAGGTTATCAAATCAAATGATGAGCTCATTGCCAAATTAGATAATCTTTCTTCTGAAAAGAACAACATTGATCTTGAGAATTTATCTTTAAAAACATCTTTAGATGATTGCACTAGAAAGCTACTCACTTTAGAAACCAATGTTGATCTTCTTTCTAAAGAAAAAGACTGAATTGTTAGCTAAACTACAAGATTTTCAAACTCAACCTATTTTGTGTAACCATTCGGACTATGATAATATTGTAAAAGAAAAGGATTCATTATTCTCTGATTTAGATCAAGCAAGAAAAGATCTACACAAGAAGATGAATGACATTGCTAATTTGCAAAGAGAACTTTATGAGTTAAGAAGAAAAGATATCCTTGATAACATACTGAGAGCTGGCACTATTTTCAACGGAAGAAAAGGTTTGGGATATGCTCCAAAGAAAAATCAACCCAAAAGAACTCAAACTATGTTTGTACCCAAGAACACAATGGCTCGAAAGAGAAATGAAGTTGATTCTATTACTTGCCATTTCTGCTTACGTCTTGGACACTATTCCTTTTCATGCCCCTACAAGACTAAGGATTCCGACTTAGTTTGGGTCCCAAAAACCCAAACATAGTAGAATGGAATGTAGTTGAGATATGACCAAATGCTTTATTTTGCTATTTATATTGTCTTATCTCAACTAAACAAAAGGTTTCATGCATATTGTTATTTTTCTGCACTGTTGTACTGAAACAGAAACTCTATCGGTTGAAGTATTGTCGATCGAGCTTTTAATCGGTCGAAGTATTGTCGACCGAGCTTTTAATCGGTCGAAGTATTGTCGACCGACCGGATGTCTGTAACAAATCAAAATCTACAGCAAGTAAATAGCAACTATTTCGGTCGAAAAATTGGTCAACCGAGCAAATTTCTGTGTTTCTTTGCTTGTGATACAGTAACCTTCTCGATCGACAAATTGTCGACCGAGACAGATATCGGTCGAACAATTGTCGACCGACTGGCTTTCTGTATCAGAATTTTTATACAAGTATGTACTTAAATGATTCTAACCATATCGGACCATCACATGGGTACCAAAATCTACCTTCTAATGCAGGAATGGGTGGTTGACAGTGGATGCTCCAAACATATGACCGGGAACAAGGATGCATTTCAAACCTTTGAAGAAAAGAAAAGTGGAACGGTCACCTTTGGAGACAATGGTAAGGGCAAAATCGTTGGAATAGGTAATGTTGGTACAAACCTCGAAATTAAAAATGTTCTACTTGTTGATGGTTTGCATCATAATTTGATAAGTGTGAGTCAATTATGTGATAGTGGTTATGATGTGTTATTTAACAAAACCTGCTACAAGTTATTGATAGAAAACACTACAAATGTTGTTTATGAAGGAAATAGAGTTGGCAATCTTTATATTCTTAAACCTAACTCTATGAAATCAGTAGTGGGAAAATGCTTGCTTGCAAATGAAAATACCTTACAACTATGGCATAAAAAGCTAGGACATGCTAGTTCACATGTTATTAAAAAGTTAGTGAAATATGATCTTGTTCGTGGATTACCTACTTTATCTTTTGATCAAGTTGAAAATTGTGAACCATGCACAATGGGAAAGCAAACCAAAACATCTTTTAAATCAAAACATGTACTTAGCACCAGTAGATCCTTAGAATTAATTCATATGGATTTATTTGGACCAATGAGGACACAATCAATTGGTGGTAAAAGATACTGTTTTGTTATTGTTGATGATTATAGTAGATATACATGGGTACATTTTATTGCAACTAAAGATGATACTATTCATGTTTTTATGCAATTTTGTTCCAAGATTGAAAATCTCTTACAAAGCAAAATATGTACCATTAGAAGTGATCATGGTGGGGAATTTGAAAATCATACATTTGAGGAATTTTGTACATCTCAAGGGTATACTCATAATTTTTCTGCTCCACGTACCCCACAACAAAATGGTATAGTTGAAAGGAAAAATCGATCACTACAAGAAATGGCTAGAACTATGATGCTTGAACACAACACACCCAAAACCTTTTGGGCTGAAGCTGTAAACACTGCATGCTATGTGTTGAATAGAGTAACTTTTCACTCTCATTTGAAGAAAACTCCATATGAAATAATACATTCTAAGAAACCTAGAGTTGACTATTTTCATACTTTTGGCTCCACATGCTACATCTTAAATACCAAAGATGATAGAGATAAGTTTGACTCTAAATCACACAAAGCATTCTTTTTGGGATATTCCACTTCTAGCAAAGCTTTTAGAGTATATACCACTATCTCTAGAAAAGTTGAGGAATCCATTCATGTTTCTTTTCATGAGGAGTCAAAATCTGAAAATCTAGACATCATAGATCTCACTAATCAATTTGAAAATTTAACCATACCAAATGATAGTGAGAAAGTTACTACAACCAATCCCCAAGTTGAAACACAACCTACACCTAGGCTTATTAAGGATCATCCCCAAGAACTAATTATTGGAGATCCTAATGATAAAGTCAAAACTCGGTCTTCCTTCAAAGATGTTGCAAACATGGCTTTTGTTTCTATCATTGAACCTAAGAAGATATTCGAAGCTCTTAAGGATGATTATTGGATAATAGCCATGCAAGAAGAGTTGAATCAATTCACTAAAAATGATGTATGGGATTTAGTTCCTAAACCACAAGATAAAACCATCATAGGAACTAAATGGGTTTTTAGGAATAAGCTCAATGAGGCAGGAGAAGTCATAAGGAATAAAGCTCGGTTATTAGCACAAGGATATAATCAACAAGAAGGAATAGATTTTGATGAAACATATGCACCCGTAGCTAGACTTGAAGCTATTAGAATGTTACTAGCTATTGCTTCCCATAAAAACATCAAGCTCTATCAAATGGATGTCAAAAGTGCATTTCTAAATGGCATCATTCAAGAAGAAGTTTATGTTGCCCAACCACCTGGTTTTGAAATACCAGAAAAAGGTGACTATGTTTATAAACTTAAGAAATCACTTTATGGTTTAAAACAAGCACCTAGGAATTGGTATGAAAGGCTCAAGACATATCTTTTTGATAATGGTTTTTCTATTGGAAATTCAGACTCTACTTTATTTTTCAAAACATATACATCTGATTTCCTAGTTGTGCAAATATATGTTGATGACATTATTTTTGGAGCTTCTAATGATTCATTGTGCACACAATTCAGTGACATTATGCAAAAAGAATTTGAAATGAGACTTATGGGTGAACTAACTTTCTTTCTTGGTTTTCAAATTAAGCAAACACCTGCAGGAATTTTTATAAGCCAAGAAAAATATACTAAAGAACTCTTAAAACGTTTTGGGATGGATCAGTGTAAACATGCTACTACTCCTATGGCTACTTCTATTAAAATTGATAAGGATGAAAATGGGGAACCTATTGATGATTCCTTATATAGAGCCATGATTGGTAGTTTGCTTTACTTAACGGCTTCTAGACCGGACATTATGTTTTCCGTTGGTCTTTGTGCTCGATTTCAATCACAACCTATGCACTCTCATTTTTTAGCAGTTAAACGAATTCTTCGTTATTTAGCCGGTACTACTTGCTTTGGTTTATGGTATCCAAAAGGACAATCCTTGGATTTTAAAGCTTATACTGATGCATATTATGCTGGTTGTCGACTTGATCGCAAGAGTACTAGTGGTGGTTGTTTCTTTTTAGGGAGAGCTTCAGTATCTTGGTTTAGCAAGAAACAAAATATGGTTGCCCTATCTACAACTGAAGCTGAATATATGGCAGCCGGGTCCTGTTGTGCTCAAGTGCTTTATATGCAATAGGTGTTAAGCAATTATGGTTTTCATCTTTCATCTACGCCTATTTTTTGTGACAACACGAGTGCCATAAACTTAGCACACAATCCTATTTTACACAACCGAGCTAAACATATTGAAATCCGTCATCACTTTTTAAGGGATCATATCTCCAAGAATCATGTTTCCCTTCATCATGTTGATACGGAAGATCAGTTGGCTGATATTTTTTACGAAACTGCTTCCACTAGATCAATTCAACAAAATTAGGAAGCAACTGCTTATCACTCCTTTGGAAGATGTTTTCTTTGATATTTGTGCTTCTTAACGAAAACTTTTACTTGCATCATTTAGGCTTTTAAATGGACATCTTTTTCATTAGATTTAATGGGATATCTAATTAAGGGGGAGTTTTTATTCTTAACGGTTATCTTTTTGAAATGACAAAGGGGGAGAGATAAATATAAAACCATAACTTAGTAATTATGAAAAACTCAATCAATGAGTTTCATAAATAAACTCTTGGCTTTACATTGAAAGTTGCTATATTCCCTAGTGAACTGGATTTCATGTTCCATAATTCATGGGGAATAATAAGCACACATTTTATAAACAAGAGGAAAAGCTACAAAAGGTAATCTAAAGGTATGAAACTCATATGTCTTATATTTCCTTTATTTATATTTTGCAAATGTTTGTCATCTTCAAAAAGGGGGAGATTGTTGGCTAAATGGACATCTATAAATCCCTTTTGTTTTGATTATGACAAACATTTCATTCTTATTAATCTAACGAGCTACTTGAGTATGCAGGATTAAGGTGGATGACAAAGCAACTAGGGAAAATCCAAGAGCTTACTTATTTATATTTTCATGCAATGTAATCACTGTTGTAAAAACTTGTACAAATATATAATGTACAAGTAATTAGATTGCATGTAAATCAAGCGTTAGATTCTCCCTAGCTAAACACCACATTTAGACAAGTCATCCCATTCAAATAGGATCACTTATGCACACTCACACATATAATTAGTGCCTAAGTTGAAACCTTGAAACAGGATCAATCTCGGTCGACCAACTCCTCGACCGAGACACTCTCGGTCGACAATCTTCTCGACCGAGAAAGATCCAAAGTAGCCGTTAGACACAACTGACAAAGTAGTTGGCAGTTGGAGATAGACGTTGCAAATCACTTGATCCAGAGAGCCTGTCGGTCGACAAACCTTCGACTGAGAGGTGTCTCGGTCGACCATTCCTCGACTGAGATGATCTCTGACAGAAACTGCAGAGTTAATTAATTAGCCGTTGCTAAAGCAACAAACTTGTACCTAACGGCTAGTTAAGCACTTAGAAACCCCTAGAAGTTGTCTAGAACGTCCTTAAGCATCCTTAGGCCATTCCTATAAATAGGACAAGCCATAGGACACTAAAACTCACTTGTTACACTTGAGAAACTTTTGAGCATACTTGAGCAATCTATTTGTTAGCAAACTGAGCATTGTGATCATTGGCCTACTTTCTCCTTAGCTCAAATTCGTGTCCTATAGGCTAGTATCTCCTATCCACTGCAATCACAAGTTCACACACTTGGTTAGGAGATCTATACGCTTGATCTAGGCAAATCAAGCCTTGGGCTATAAAGGATAAGTTGAAATTTCCTTTTTCTTTCTTGTTCCCTATTATTGTTTGTACTCTCCTTGCTACTCCTAGGTTGGAGGCTGCGGATTGGAGAGGGTCAAGATCTTCTTGGCGAAGAAGGAGACTTTGAGCTACTTCATAAGGCTGGTGCAACGGGAGGTTACTTCTAGAGAGGAAGGCTACTTCAAGGGGGAGCTTGGAGTTACTTCAAGAAGGCTACCTCAAAGTTGGTGCACCTACTTCAAGTGAAGGATGTTCAAAGGGTGTAAAGGAAAGTATTGTATTTTGTATAAATCCTCGAGAGGTAATAAAATAAATACTTTCAAATCCCGGTTGGGTAAGCAACCGGGTAGTGGACTGACAACTTTAGTATTTGCTAAAGTTGGAACCACTCTAAACGCCTGTCTCCTTCTTCTAATCTCAATTGTGGTTGTTTGAGTTAAACAATTATTAAAATTTTTATAAAACTCTATTCACCCCCCCTCTAGTAGTTTTCACTAGTAAGCCTAAGGAGTTCAACTTGGCCGACTTCATAAATATGTAGCCACCATCTTTAAAAGGAGAGAATGAGGCCAATATGGTGGAAAAGGCCGATGATTGGGGGATAGCCCTAAAACACACCTTTGACAACATGGCGTTCCCTCCTCACTAGAAGGTGCACTTTGTGGCCTATGTCTTGGATGGCCCAACTCGTATTTGGTGGAATGGAATCTCAAAAAACTGAGACACCAATGAAATGACATGGGAAGACTTCTTGAAGCTGTTTAGAGAGAAATATGTCTACCTAACGTACCTTAAGAAGAAGGAGGTTGAATTCTACAGTCTTTGCCAAGGGAACATGAGTGTCTCTAAGTACATTTAGCGTGTACTACTTTTGGAGCATTATGATGTTGATCTGGGAATAGAGCACAGATCGACCTTGTTCTTGGAGGGACTCAACTTCAATGTGGGCCGCCATCTGGTCCCAGAATTTCCACTCACCTTCCAGCAAATGGTGGACAAGTCCATGGCCATAGAGTCCTACCCTGGCTTCCAAGCCTCTAGATCTGATAGCAATAAGAGGAAGAATCATGGTGGATATCAAGGGAGAGACTGATGCAATTGATGCTCTCACTCTCACCCAAATGGAAAGTGCCCTATGGGAAATGCTCCACCTTGGAGGGAGGATCGTCCTACACATGTCTACAATGAGTGTGGTCAGCTTGGTCATATTCGACCAAATTGTCCTACATTCCAACGAGGACATGCCCCTACCCAGTAGCCACCTCAATGTCAGAATCGGCCTCTATAGAATAACAACAACAACAACAACAACAACAACAACCACAATAACCATCAAGGGCACCAATCGCCAGTGGAAAGGTGAAATGGGAGAGTGTTTGCCCTATATGTTGAAGAAGTTGATGGAGGCAATGAGGTCATTGAAAGTACTCTACACCTTAACATGCATCCGATTAAAGCACTTTTTGATTCTGGATAGTCACATACCTTCATATCTATATAATTTGCCTCTATGCTAGTTAGTATATGAATTTATGGACCATGTATTAGATGTCAAAACCCCTAGTGGTAGAATATGCTCATCCTATCTCAAACTGGCCAATGTATCTTGGGGAATATGTTTCGATCGGATTTTATTTTGTTGGACATGAAAACGTTTGATATTATCCTGGGTATGAATTGGCTAAAGAGATATAAGGGAGTTCTATTCTGTGAATAATCAAAGGCTAGCTTGTTACACCCTAAAGAAGGAAGGATGTGTAACAAAGGTAGAAAATGAGAAGAACGGCAATTTATCATCTCCACCATGAAAGGCGAGAAACTTGTCTCACAAGGGTGTAGGGCGTACTTAGCATCAATAGTTCTTGATGCCACACCTCCTGCCCTCGACTATATAGAAGTGGTGAAGGATTTCCCTGAAGAGTTACCTGGGTTGCCTCCAACTCATGATGTGGAATTCTCCATCGAGCTTGTTGTTCATATGTATTCCCTGAGAGCCAATCATGGGATGATTGGTGGGATACATTAAGATTGATTTGATAAAGATCAAAGGCAAGCTTCCAATTCTTTCTAGTTCAATCATATGAGATAATGATAGAATGGATTGAATGTCTAGAGAATGACAATACTCAATGATGTATGCTTTCAGGTTAAGGACCTGAACAATGAGATCATACATATGTTAAGAGTTTGTACATTCTTATTATGTCCCTAGTCTAATGTCATTATGGAAGGTAGATAGACAACAATGACACACAAGACTAGATTGTGGTGTTGGTTGATGACAGAATCTCATTAGTCATTATATGGAGATATCAAACCAAACACATAGGTAGTTGTTAGAGAACAAGTGTACCAGACAAACCCACCGTGAGATTGACACATGGAACCAAGACATGGTAGTCACAGTCAGTTCTCGCAGTGATGGTGGTGAGTGTGATTCTTTGACCTAAAATCACTACACTCAACACATGTCCTTGGGTACACTTTGACATCATCAAACGCAATCCTGAAACATGGGTTTTTATAAAGGTGATGATTGGTTTTGACACATGGGGCTTTTGAGGGGTGAGTGATAGATATGGGATTTGTCCCTCCTGAGGGAGTTTGATATCCATGGCCACTTGATGAGTAGGATTGAGATAGGCGTGTACGCATGTGTGAATCAATATGTGATATTGATGTCATACATATCTCCTCAAATCTACTCTGAGATCAATAAAGTGAATGAACATTGACAGGATGACTGTTCCATGCCTTGAGTTCATTCGGGATATCTGTGACAAAGGAATTATACATTCACTGTAACACCATTCATGAATTGTAGGATTGAAAGTTGTTCTCCAACTTTCTATTTCACTAGGGTAGCACTGATGTGTGACTAGGCACCTCTATTTTCTTGTGAAGTCATAAGTGTTATGGACTTTCACTGCCAATGTGAAATGGACCTATAGGGTCACACACATAGGATTTAACCTGGAAGAGGAGTTTATCCACAAATAATGTTTAGATTGATTACTGAAGGAGTTTAGTAGTTCAATTAAACACATAATCAATTGATAGCTCATAATCATAGTATTTAAGGTGTTGGACCAGATGATTAAGAGTATCAGATTGATTGGAACTGCATTTGACTGATTTTGCATAGTCAGCTGCCCCAACCGATCAGCTCATGGAATGATCCAATCGGCTCAGGTTGGTGAACCGATCGGCTCAACTGGGAGACGATTGGCTCATGTATCAGTGAGATGATCAACTTAATTGTTGAACCAGTCGATTCATGTGACCAACCAAGATCGTTTGGAAAGTTAGAAGACTATTTCGCAAATACAATTTGTTTCACTTGTACAAATTCGATTCGGACAAGGATTAATATTTGATTAATCGAAAACAAATATTAAAGTCAATTTGAGTTGGATCAGGACCACGAACCGATCGGCTCATAGCCCCAGACGATCAGCTCAGGTCCCAAATGATCATTTCAGGGTGTGAACCGATCGATTCAACTGGCGCAGATTGGTTGTTTTGTGGAAAATCTCGAATCATTCTACTCCTACTTTACACTACTAAAAAAATGGTCTTTAACTATAAAAAAAAAATTGTAGCGAAAGCCCCATATTTTGTAGCTAAATGCTTTAACAACATATTTCTTTACACAAACAAATTGTAGTATATGCTCGTATAGCTAAAGCCTTTAACTATATTTTTCAAATATGTAGTTACATTATCCATTCGCTACAAATTCATATGTATCCGGAAGCGTGGTTAGATATTGTCCTTACATATTTAAATATAAGTATAAGTGTAGATAAATGTATGACTACAATTTCATATATAGTCAGTATGTAGAAAAAACATGAAGTTAATACATATTAAATGTTAATGTGTAGGGAAAGGAAGCAGTTACTATATACATATATATGTAATTGATTATGCATCTAGCTACATATGTAGTGTCATTTAGTACACATACATATATGCTTTAGTTCGACTATATATTCATATATATATATATATAGTGTAACTTGTTAGTACACAAGCTCTTTTAGTAACAACATTATAGTATTTAGAGCAAGTTATGCTCATTATGCCAACAATCTTACTTTCATTTATAATGAAGTGTCAAATGTACATGGGGAGGACGTATACCTTGCCCCTATTACATGTGTATAAAAAAAGCATATACATATATCAATGATTCAGTGGTCTACTAACATCTTTGCGAAAGAGTTGTGTCATTCTCGGCTAGTTTTAACATCCTTATTGTCTGCTTTTGTTCGATCTCTTGTTGTTGTTGCACCATCACGAAGAAGAGCATGAGGCTGAGGAGCTTGTCCAGACATTGTTGGGCCAGGAAGACTACTCCAGGGTCACATCAGAAATGGCAGACTTGATGTACGATGCAATGGTGTTGCTTTCCGTGAGGCATGTGAACATTGAGGATGTCCTTGAAGTGCTAAGGAAAAGATTTTCCCAATCAGGCATCAAGGAGAAGAGCAGCAGAAAGAAGCCGTCCAGCTGAGGAGATCACTGCTTAGTCTTAGTTATACTTCTGGTACAAGATAACAGAGCCATTAACTACAACAATTTTCTTAATTTGACTTGCTGTGTTGTATCGTGCCTAAGTTTTCATGAGTGCCAACCTTCTTATCTTGAAATTATACTATGTATGCTCTGTTGTATTTATATAAATATCTTTTTTGCAACTAAACTTGCAATTCTTTAGTGAAAATATAAATAAGACAATCTTGACTTGGTTGAGCAGGGTTGCCCTCTTCATGAAAGGGGGTTATGAAGTACATAATTTTCTGCAAGAAAATAAGAAATTCACAATCAATACATCATACAACTTTGTAACACTAAAATTGAAATGTTGAATCTTAAAAAGTACATGATTAATGAATGTAATAGACATGCCATATATCACCCAAGTAACACAGCTTGGGAATGAATATAGAAGAAAGCACCCTTATGCTTCTGTAAAACAGATATAAGATTGATGTATGGGCAGAACTATAGACTCTGAAATATGTTTTTAGGATTCAAAATGTTGTCATCTAACTGACCTGAAAGAGTATGCTCTTAGGGGTACTTGGGAATTCAGCCGCCTCGCTGAATCAAGTCTCACCTCACAAGGTGGGTGTGGTGTAATAATCTACATAGAGGCATCCTCATTCACTGTTGGAAGGCCTAATGCAAGGGTAGTTGCAGTTGTAATGAGAATTGTGAAACAAATATCGATACTAGAACTATGGAAAATAGGTAGATAGTTAAAGAATTGTGAGAAGTAATATAGAAACTGTAATTGATTGAAGCATATAGTGTTGGTAAAAGGTGGTGCCAACTATCTTGACACTCACCATTATGGAAGGGGTAAATTGGCAAGAGACATTTGTTTATTTATTAGAATTGTTTTATGATATTGCCCATGTTTCTCAATACCTGATCCTCAGTTTGTACTTCATGCATAGTTCAGCTCATACAAAGTTCAATGGAGATAGGAAGAATTTCAAAAGCATTTCAAGATGATTCCCCTAAATCTTAAGCACCCAAGGAAACAAAGCAAGACTTGACCTGATGTAAAGTTTCTGGTGTTGTGGATATGGTAACTAATAATATAAGAGATCTTTCAGAAATGTTGGAGCCTCAAACTTCATGAAGGATACCGGAGATGGTGCAGAAGGTAGTACTGCCAAAGGAGCATGCGCTGCAACTCCTTGGAAAAGAGAGTCCCCCATCTGTAGAGAGGGGAAGGGAGAGACTAAGGAAAACAATGGCATTTTTAACATATGTTATATTTTATACTCCTAGAACAAACCACGATGAAGAACTTGTAAGAAATCCAATTGTTCCACCTATCAACATTGATTTTGATGCTTAATCTCAGTTTTCAAATGACAAAAACCTGCTAGACGATCTGAACAGGACTATTTTATTCACATCTAGTGTTATTATCATGCAACCTGCCCCTCATAATCTTCTTTTACATGCATAGAGTTATAATTGTAGATACATGATTATAGATATACATCTATAGAAGTAGGGCCTACACTTCATTCACTACTAAGGATAATGCCTCACTTTCCTTGACTCTTGCACCTCGCCTAAGGCCCCAAGAAATATAGAAATGCTTCCTTGTGTTGCCTACATATTCCCTTGCATCTAAATGGGAGAATGTGTACAATCTCACACATTGACTCCTCTCATCCCTAAAATTGCACAGTTTATACTTTATAATATATTAACTTTTCTAGTTTCATTTGACATTAGGCATAGAGTCTCAGTCTCTATGGAATAATATATAGGTACTAGTGTGTATTAATGTACCCCTCCCTATATTTGCACTTCCAGGAGGTTGTACCCATACCCATATCAACAACCATAGATGAATCCATACAATAAAATCCAACACAAGAGTTGTTGCAAAGCTAATTAGAAAATAGTAGAGGTTGTTTGCACTAGATTTATAGTCATGCTTTTGACTCAATTGTGTAGACAATTTGAACTGACTACTGACCAGCATGCAGTTGCTAAAACTCAGTAGAACAATGGCCTAAAGAACAATACAAGTCATAGAACATTAACCTCCATTGTGCGGATGGACACACCAATCAAAGAAAGTGGATAGCTAACAATTTTGAATCCCATTTCTTCAAGTTCATTTGGAATTAAGATCGGAGTTTTCCCACCACCTTCAAGCATGTTTGCCTGTAAAAAGAGAAGTGTCAGTGACAAGAAGTTTTATTACAGGGCACCTAGTAGTACCCTCACATCTGACGCATAAATATCATACCACGGGACACTAAAAAACAAAGAGAAGAGCTTTTTCTAGTTTTTGTATTTTGGTTTCTTTTTATCAGAGATTGTGGCACAACATACTAGAGGTTCCAAGAATTGTCAGCTTCAGATTTTTCCAATTAATTAAGGCTAAGAGCACAGATCAAATTAGAATGCATCGTCTGTATCATTATATGAAATATTATTTAATAGTAGACAGCTACTATTATGATAACAAAAATGTGCAGTTATGTACGTTGTAATAATCACTAACCTATAAGCATATAGAAGGAAAATATAACTAAACTCGGTCAACGATTCAATGTAACATATGGTCGCACTTCAGGTGACCTATTTTTGTAAAGGTAAAAGCAGCTACCTGTAAAAACTTGCTTCTAATAACAGTGAAGAGAAGAGTAAAACTAGTAATCTAAGTGTTATTGGTTACAGATATTAGCTACATTATAGGTAGGGTAATCATTGCAAGAAGAAACTTCAAAATTCTAATTAAGAAATCCCAGGAAGCAATAATTTTCTACACTTCATCTCAAGTTTTAGAAATCAGAACCCAATGTTGCCAAACAACGATGTTGGCACCCATCAATAATAGATATCCTGATGGTTTTCAGCAAGCACTAGACTAAACAACCAGTTAGAAGCATAATTGTCAAGTGCCGACCTAGTCATGTCGCCTTGGAGGCTTCCTTCATATATAGCACCTGATTTTACTTTTTGTGGAGTCCTAGCAATCTATTTTTGGAATCTCTATGTCCATGTTTAGGGTCCTAGCATCATATGAGGGGCCAAACCATTTTATTGTATTTAGTTCCTATGTCATGGGCTCCGGTGACCAGGGTGGTTGGTGCATTTATTCATTTGTCAGTATCAATATGTGACTCAGAAAGCACTAGACTAAACAACCAGTTAGGAGCATAACAAGTGCTGACCTAGTCATGTCACCTTGGAGGCTTCCTTCATATATAGCACCTGATTTTACTTTTTGTGGATTCCTTGCAATCTATTTTTGGAATCTCTATGTCCATGTTTAGGGTCCTAGCATCATATGAGGGGCCAAACCATTTTATTGTATTTAGTTTCTATGTCATGGGCTCCGGTGACCAGGGTGGCTGGTGCCTTTATTCATTTGTCAGTATCAATATGTGACTCAGAAAGCACCCAAAGTGATGCTTAAGCATTTTTGACTCAGAACCTACATAACTTGGAGCTACGCGACACTTTAGGCATCTGTAAAAGAAGGAGGTTCTGTTCCCCTGCTTTGGTCCGTTTTACGGGCCACTTAAGTGCAATTTTTCGGAAAGGCACTTTTCATTCTGCCCATCCTGGTAAGGGTATTACTCAACACAGTATCATGTGTACATTACTCCAACAAAAACAACAGTGTACATGTAATTTTGTACTCTGGTCACATTACTTATGTGTACTTAGTTATATTCTACTAGTTTATTGTTTCATTAATTTGTAGATTTAGTGTTGTTCAATACTTCCGTACACATATTACCAATGTTACTTTGTGTGAAATTCATGTAGCTAGAAACTGTATAATTATATTGAGTGCTACTAGCATACATCACTAACTTTTTACTGTATTATTTATCAACTGAGTTATACTATTAATCTATTTGAACTATTTTAATGGTTAGTATTATGAAATGGTTTATCGTCATTTTATTTTGAATTCATAAGATTGTGTGTTGCTCTTTGTATTTCTGTGTTGGCAGTATCTTGTCACTTTTTAATTCCATGTTTCTTACTTATATAATATAGTGTTTGGTCGCGGACAAAACACACCCTAAAGTTGCTAAAAATTGTAACATATGTATTAACAAATGTGGAGCATATACAGATTATCATTTGGATAATATAAACTATCCTTTTTAGAACAACTAAAAGAGTTTGGTCCAATATTCAAACGGGAAAATTATGATGAAGAATGTTATGATAAGAAAGTTCAAAATTTCAGAAGTAGCTAAAACTACAATATCCACCGAGTCAGGAAGCACAAATAAGGAAATCAACACATTCTAGATTCCAAATGTGCTCTCAGCTCAACTTGTAAAAGTAAACCATCATATGAAATGTGTATATTGAATGTGAGATCTCAAATTAATGTTTATCAGTTCTTGTTTACTATTAGTATATATATTTTACTGTGTTATTTTTACTTAGTGTGTTTTGGCATTAGACTTCTAGTTATCTATTAGCCTCTTTTCTTTTATCCCATATTGCTTGGCTCTACTCTATATCTTACTCTCTCGTCTTATAAAAGAGAGTGCCATGTACTTGTTTTACTCGCTCAATAAGAAGCCTTTTATGATTTTAGATGGTATCAGAGCCACCTCATCCTCCCTAAGCCCCTCCCACCCAAACCCTAAAACCCATGTCCCCATAAGCCCTAGTTGCCACCCTCTCCCACCCCTTCCTAGTCTCCACCAGCCCTGCCGCCGCAAAACATAGACTCAAAAAACTAAAGAAGGGAAAAGTCAAGGCCCTGCAAGAAAAGAAAATGCTAGTTTTACTCTTGATAATGGTCACAATGTAGATTATACTCCTCTTATTCAGATGATATAAAAGTTATAAACTACAAAGGAACAACACTTCCATGAGGTAACCAAAAAGTTAGCAATTCTTTGTCTTCCTTTTATCAAGGAATTCCATTACCCAATCAGGCACTGCAGACATCAGAGCCAGCTTTGGTGAATCTTCTATCTCTCATCAGAAGGAGCAATTTATACATTTATCCTCTTTGGTTGCTGAATGTACATGAGAAAGATGCCCTGGATCTAATACATGAAAAGGCATTGTGACATTATTCATATTATAAATTATCAATCAATTATCCTTCAACATGAGGTTTTGTTTTTGTTTAATTGAGCCTTTATAACCAAACGACCAACTTTGGCATTTATTCTAGTTAGACTCTAGAATTTTTAAGAATCACACATGTGGAAGACCATTAATACAATGAGTGTCTTAACAATGTTAATCATACAAACAAACCTCCCAGGAAAAGATTCGTCACAGAAGTATTGATAACACCCAAATTTACGTGTATTTGCTAAGCATTTATCTGTGGTCTTGTGTCGTTATAGCCTTAGTATTCCCTATAATGCTTATGTTTTAGTACCGTTTATCTTGTCATAGGTAAAGTAGCTAAAATAGCCAATAAAGTAGCTAATATAGCAAGTTTTGGGACTAGCAGGCACCGAACTTGTGATGGCAGCTATTCTCCATATTTTCTTTCCAACTGAGGCCCAGTAAAACTATATTATCTTCTATATCTTCTAATGATGAACACATATTCATCACTGTCTGAGTCACTTTGTGGGCCCAGTTTTGCTCTGATTAATTGCTTTTATTGTCTTATCTTCTAATATGCAAATTTACCTAGCTTAATTGATTTATCTTCATTTAGTTGAGATGTGTACCCCTATGTGCAGGTCAAAGTGGGCACAAAGGCCCAATCTCCTCGGCCCATCTTGCAACAGGGGTCAATCCCCCTCTCCTTCCTTTCCTTCCCTTTCTTTTCTACTACACAGCGACACCCCTTCCCCTCTCAATAACCGCGGTCGCGGTTTCTCACCACATAACTGCGGTCGCAGTTTTGCCCTCCAACATCGCGACCAAAAGCTACTCTCCGGATCGCGGCTCTATCTCGCTAGACCGTGACCTCCCCATCCAGGCACACCGCGACCACCTGCAACACCTGCTCAAAACCACACCCGCGGTTCCGCTCCAACAACCACGACCTAACGGACTACAACTGCGGTTTCCTTTCTCCCACCCGCAGTCTTCTGCCTGCCACCTATCTGCGGTATCCTTCCCTCACCTGCGGTTTCTCCTCCTCCGTTGAACCGCAACCTCCACACATCATCAACAACCGCGACCCCTATTCTTTCCAACACTGCGGTCACGGTTTTCTCGCTACCTATCCGTGGTTTCTCCTTCCCTGTCCGCCACCTTCACCCATTTGTCTACGGTTCTGCTCTCCATGACCGCGACATGCGGTAGGAGGCACTGCGACCTCTTCTCCACCTACTCGCGATCTACACCAACGCCCTCGACCGCGGTTCTACTCTCTTTGTTGCACCTCAATGCCTTGCGGCATCAACCTACCCTCCTCAAACCGCGACTGCAGTTCCACCCCCCGCAACTGCGATTCCTTCACCACAGACCGCGACTCAGCTACTCAACAGCACCCGCGGTCTATGCACTCCTCGACCGAGGTCTAAACAGACCAGATACCCAGCCTCCTTTATAAATACCCCCACTCCAGATCTGTAGGGGAGGGGGGATCAAGTTGAGATTGGAAAGCTGCCCGCTTTTCTCCAGCTCAAGGAGGACCCCGACCCGGAGTCCCTCGGGAGAGCATGGAGGTCCGAGAAGACTGCGGTGCTCACTCCATGCTATCCTATACAGCAAGCTTCCATTTTCTCTCCATCCATCCACCTATTTCCACCCAGATATGTGGTGGAAATCTAGATCTGGATCATCCTCCACCTCTGTTCATCCACTGAGCTGCTGTTTGGGGCAGATCTAGAGAGAGAGGACCAAGGAGTCTAGATCTGATCAAGGAGGAGGGCCAAAAGACAAGATCCAGCCTATATGGAGGCAAAGGAGCGAGAGCCACCTCTCCTCCACAGGCTAAATCTTATTTTCTTCCCCTTTCTTCTGTTGTGTTCCTTGGTTTCTTGTACAATGATGTTCTTCCATCTTTGTTCGGTGCCAACTATGCGTGTCCATGGCTAGTTGATCTCCTTCTTGGCTATGTAGCCTGTTTTGGGCATGTTTATGTACTTTTGCCTTACACAATTATTTTAGATCTAGTATGTTTGCTTGTTCTATCTTCTCTCTCTAGTCGTGATTACTAGTTTGGTTGATCTCTTTCTAGTTTGAACTATTGTTTCTACCTGAATCGTGAGATCCATGTAGGAATAGATGCAAGAAGATAGTTTGGACCAGAGTCCGAGAGGAGGACGGTCCAACGGTTGTCTGTTCCTAACATCTCAGCACATTCTAGACCCGAGAGGACATCTAGAATATGTTGAGATGTTGATGTGTCATCCTTGAGAGAGGTTTGATGGCAAACCATAGATGGGTTTAGTCAAGCTATGCGAGAGCAAGTGGGACGACCCACAGGAACAGCCACGACAGTACGTACTATGTTTGGTTTCAAGATGCTTGCTCAGGTGTTCGGGGGTTGTCTATGCCCGAGAACGGGTGCATAGACTGCCCAGCTTGTGGTTACATAGCCAGGAACTCCTTCTCTTTGTTTAGTAGAATCTCACGAACTCTATTTTGTTTTTGTTTCTTTTTTTTGTTTTGTTATATTTCGTGACAACCTGCTAGACTAATTCTAGCACATATTTTCATCGACTATCGTTTTGGCTTATCTGACTAAAGAACGAAATTTGTGGCATCCTAAAAGTCACCACATCTCTGTGTTCGACCCCTTATATCTACTTTGACCCCGTAATAAAGTTGTGGGCGTCCATGAAAGATTCGGGTTATAAATTCAAAGTTTCGACTCACTTTTGAGGCCGATCAACTTTTGGTGCCGTTGTCGGGGACGTGGTTTTCCATGTTTACACGCCTAAAAGATTTTGTTCCTTTTAAGCCAGTATATATATATATATATATATATATATATATATATATATGAATAGTCTTTATTTTATTTTAAACATACTTGTATGAAATGTACATACAAGTAATACTTCAGGACTATCGATTTCATAGATCCATGTGAGAAATCTTCAGACCCCAGGTCCTAACAGTATGTCAAGCATCACAAATTAGTTTTTAGAGTTAAATACCTCCCAAGGGAATAGTTTCACCCTCCAGCTCAACCTTCGTAGGAGCATTCATGTCGTTCAACCAGTCCAGATCAGTCCAAAATTTTTTTCCAAGATCATATAGGTATATGCCATTCTCCAATTCTTCCTCATACCCTTCATACGTTGGAGATTATTTTAGGTCCCACTATTATAATAAGGACACAAAATATTCCATATTTGAATTAGTAACTCTAAATGTAGAAGCTAATGTACTAATAACTGTTCCTGGAAGATATCGTCAATACTAGATCAACATATAAACTGACCCGAGGGGATAAGAACATACAAAAAAAGATGTTGATGGAAGTTGATATGGAGCAAGTCAATCCATGGAAGAATCAAATGTTAAAACCTAGATGTTGTGCTACGTTCAACTACTTATGACCCTGTTAAATCAATTTTTTTTCTTGGGTAGTTACAATGAAAACAAACTTACTTCTAGTCTACAGTAATAAAGGTGCAAATTGGTGAGGTTAAAACAACATACTAATTTTTGTTTTATAGTCTTATAGTCCATGAAGCCTCTACCTAGTTTGAGGAGTAACATATTTTTTGTGTTGAATCCTTTCATGAGAAATTAAACTATAAATCAACCATATTCATCCTCAACTACCAATTGTAAATGTAACCAGAGACATATCAGTGCACAACTAGCAAATATGAAGACATAGGAACATAGTGTACTACTAATACCTTGCATATATAGGATGCTACTTAGAGACCCTCTTGCCACACAAATCTCATGTGCACATTCCAACAAGAGTCCTCCACTTCAAGTGCATTTACCGGTCCATGCCTTAACTTGGTCATGTAGAAAAATAGGGGTGTTGGACATTAGAGAAATGCCAAAGTAAAGTTAACTAGTTCCCTAAAATACCAAGCATCATATTAGGCCAGGAATACCTGTGGTTTTCCCAATTTCTTGATGGTGTTGGTCATCGCCTCCTTAAGTAGAGGCCACCAAGGATTGGGATTGTCAACATGTCATTTTTGGCTTGCCAAACTTGTCATCCATGAAAACCTTCGACTAGAACTTCCCAAGATGATGGCTTGGTTAGAATATAATTGAAAGAGAATGAACACTCTTACATATGAAAACAATCCTCACTAGCACACCCCCTCCACAACTCTCCACATGCTGAAAACAAAAATAATCTCTCTCAGATCTTTCATTCCACAGCTTAAAGAAATACTCAACAATAGTAACAATCGGGTATTTTTCATCTGTGAGATTAACAAATTATCAATTGTCTCATGCAAAAATCATGGTTGTGTTGGGAAGAAAAATGGTTGTTCGGGCCTGCTGGACTTGTAAGGGTACCTAATTAGTAGTCCCATCCTACCTTTATCTTTAAATCCATGTAGTTTTTAGTCATACACTCAATAATGAATTTCATGGAGTACATGACTAATAATGCATGATAATCAAATATGAGAGAAGCATGATATAGAATATAATTGTTAGAGTAACTATGCATAAAGTTGAAACATCTTAAACAACCAGTTTAGACAATCATGATGTATATTTTGTCTTTTTAAGGTGGCTGGAAAGGCACTAGAAAAACTCTAAGAAAGACTGATCCCCCAGACCTTTAGAGAAACTAGCAAGTCATAGGTCTGGAAACAAGAGCACTAGTAGAAACGAGTAAGTAATCTAAGTGATAGGTTAGCACATAAGCATTTCCCACTCATGTTTTTAGTGCAACAGAACTAGTACATATATGAGATTCTCACCATGTGGTAGCTAGGTTGTAGGAGATATTGCCTACCAACTACTACTAAAAGTAAGAACATGGAGTTTTACAAACTGACATATGTTCTGCTGTACAAAGATATGAGGTTTTCAGCCACAGAAACATGGTGGTTAATCTGTCTAAAATTTCAAAAGCAATTTACTGAAGTCCCAAACCAGGGACCCAAAGAAATGTTGGTATAACAAGTCAACTTGTTTAAAGATTTGCATAAGGGGACCACATCCTCTATGTTTATCAGTTGCAAGCTAGATGATAGTAGGACCATTAGTCTCCACCACCAGATTTTGGATGTTCAATAGAAAAACAATTTTGCAGGCCATCAATATAGCATAGGCTTCATCCATAGTAGGAGATCAGCAGCCCGACCCCATCCTTGTAACAACAGCAATAACCTTTTGGGAATGGTTCCTGAAGACAGTAGTAAAACATGTTCTGTTGCCACTAACACAGGCCCTATCAGTGCTAACCTTGATGATTACCAGCTCAGGGGCTTTCCATCTACAATTTTATCGATATGGGGCTATAGAAGTGTGGGGTTTCTTATATCTATTAGCAATCTCGTGGTGAGAGTTGACCTGCTCAAGTAAATTTGCTTTGGCTACTATTGTGTTGGAGAAGGCCTGGTTGAAGATGAGATCATTACAACCATTCCAAACAATGACACAGGATATAACAAAGTCTATAATGTCAATCTTGATCACAATTTTAGAAGACAGAGCTATGTATCAATCATTGATGTCCTCAAAATGACTATACATATGTCCTTGAAACAAAGTTTATTATATCAAGTTCAAACATGGTGGAGTAGATGTAATCCATGATTGGTGAAGTTGTCTTGATTCAGGATGCAACCAATGAAGTGCTTTTAGGGAACACTCTTCTAAGTTCTAATATATGGATTTTAGAGCAAACTACAAGGGGAACAATGTCCCAAGTGTGCTTTCTTTGAAACCACTCCATCTTATGTATCAACCACCATCTGGGATGGGACATCCTAGCGACAAATAAAATTTTAGTTTGTAATAATATTTGTTAAGTATTAGAATTATCTCATTAAATGTTGTGTGTCTTTGCCACATCCTTCCTAGTCCCTGGTCCATGACATCCATGTGTCCCAGTCTCATAGCACCAGTGATCTGTACACTTCATCCATAGAATTAAGATCCCACCTATATGCCTCCTATCACCTGCTACAGCCTAGTTACACATTGCTACTACATATATATCTATATATCTCCCACCTACATCCCTTACCTATATATCAATGACAGAGTTTTCATATTTAATTTAGTACCACTATAACATTCCTACTACCATAATCACAAAGTAACTAGTAAGGGTGTCTCAGTGAATCATCAACTATTAGAGAATCTGTTGTATTGATCTTTCCTTTACACTAGATCTGTGTTGTCACTCCTTTTCGTACATCTCTAGACTAACACCTAGATGACTTGTGCTTCCCTTGTTGCGGATTCACCACATCATGGCATCTAACCATTTGGACAGCCTCAAAGTGGACCTGTGACATCATTCAAGAAGATCGTTTATTTTGCCAAACCAAAGACTTAAAAATATCTTCCAAGGGAGTCAATATCTGAGGTAGAAAATAATCTTAAAATAATCTAAATGCATGTAGGGGTAGGCGCCCCTAAATTAAATGCACTCATTGGAAGTTGATGCATGTACATTTTCATTATTATTTAGCTATTTACAAACCCAACACAGTACTAACATTTTAGTAGTAACATTACAAACCAAAAACACAGGATGACCTTCTAATTGTATAAGAAATGCACATCCCAATGCAAGCAAACAATTTTCTAGCTCAAACAATGATAAGTGAATGACAAAAACCTGGACTCCAAGACATTGAAGATGGTATATCTTCAATCAAATTCTTCTATGTAGCTTCAATCATGATAGTACTGAAAGCTAACCTACTTGGATGGTTGACATAGTAATTTCTTCAATGGAGACTGCTTGGCATGTGAAAGTGGGTTGTGGTGTACCCATTGCACAACCTGCTCTTGTGATCTGACTTCCTATTGTGGCCTGCTCATTACCACTGTGGAGTCTCAAGATATAAGCAAGTGAATATGGATAATCTGGGATATCTCTAGCATCTAAGGCACTAATCTCAGATATCTTCAGTAATCAATTTTCAACTATGAGCATGAACAATCTAGTTAAAAATAGTCTAGAGGTGTATTCAATTATCATTTCTGTTATCGTGGATTAATTGCTTTGACAATAAGTTGCATTATCTCAGTAAAGAAAGTGAATGGCAGCTCAAGGCTATGAAAAAAATCATAAACTCCAAGTACGGAATCTAAAGGACCATAGATTGAAAGAAAAAATGTAAGTATCAACTAAACCTTGAAAAAAATCTAGATACAAAAAATGTGGTTATCACACACAAAGCTAGATTCTCTTACCAAAACAAAGTTTACCTTTAGTAGAGGCAGAGGAAAATGTTTCAAGATTTCATCCATAAGATCTTGAAGATTATAGAGTCGTCCAAGTGAATAGCCAGTTCTGAATCAAATGTCTAGACAACAACTTCTTTGCTGAAAAATTTACTTGCCAGCAACACAGTAGTCAAGTCACAGTGAAGCTTTTGTAATGCACTTGCCATCTCTGGAATTATTGAATACACCTTACCTCTAGAACATTATACTGATATGTGTGTGTAGATTGACAAAAAAAATAACTATGATTCAATTGAAACAAGAACACAAAATGAGTTGAGAACTTAGAGAATTAGCATCAGTGCTGCAATTCCTAAATGAAACAAATCTGTACGACAGACATATTGCAGATTATAAAGCTCTTTGCAATGGGCATAATTTTGTAGCTTCAAAATGGGAAAAATTATTTGTAGAGACCACACGTTCTAGATCCAAAATGTCAAAAGTGCTAGAGCATTTGATGAATTGAAAAGTGTGTTGGTCTTTCAAAATATGTGTTTATAGAACACACGATTCTAGCACATCCCCAGAAATCAACGAAATCAGTTATGGGGAGAGTTGAAGCTCAAAGGAATATGATGTGATGGATTCCAACATAAAAAATCGAGCAAGAAGTGGATCAGCTACAAATCCATAGAGTATCTATGCATAATAACATTTAGACGTTCATGGAATTCAAGGATTTGATTTGCCACCTACCTACATAGTTTACATGCAATGAATATATGTGCATGCAATGTCTAGCTTCAATATAATAAAGAACACTTTTTCAAACTTTAGAAATATGAAACCTACTATATCTTGCATCAATCTGTATAAAGATAAAGTATTCTTCAATGATCAAGAACAATAACCATGTTTATTTCTAGTATAGCTTTTAGAGCATTATTGGGTAAAGTGCTATAATTCACAATGATTTAGCTCTTATGGCTGTTTGGATGAATGGTTAGAAGATGATGTTGCTGCAATCATGTTCTCTTGACTCATAATTTATGTTGCTTGTTGGTTTATATACCTCTGTGATTATGATCTCTTTTTTTGGATTTTAGATTCTTGAAAGTGGGTTCTGTTCAGGTGATACTGAATTCTGAAAGTGGTGCTTCAAAGGTGCAAAATCTTTTGCACACAAAGACAGAGCAGTAATTGAGAAGCAAGGAAGCAGCTAGGGGCGAGCTTCCTATTGCTAGTCATCAAATTGGAGTCTAGCTAACACAACTAACTCACAAAAGTCCAGATAATGCACAAAATATTTTAAACAGTAGATGGCCATACTCATGAAAAGGTAAGCTGCATAGAAAAAGATGAACTTCAGACATCATAAGATAACAGAGAAAAAACATAATGACCTAGACATCCATGCGATAACTTCAAACTATAGACACATTACTTTTTCCATCCAACCACAAATAAAAAATATTCCACAAAAAATATGCAACTACTTACCAACCCATATGGGTAAATGCATTAATCTAATGAGTGTGCCAATAAACTAAAGGTCAATTGTGGTTCATCAGCTAATTGCTTCTTTAGTGACCTGCAAGAAGAGGAGAAAGTATATATTAGTAAGCATCATTTAGCACACAAGATAACAAGAAAGAAGCAAGTGATACAAACTCCAATTAACTAATCCAGCGGTTGATTACTAATAGCATATTTTCTTTTGTTGAATCAATAGCAACTAATTACTACTAAAAGAGCATCTGTTGCAGCTTCCTAGAAAAGAAAGCCCAGTAAATTCCATATCAAAATCATAATGAAATTAATAGTAAATGCAAGTTAAGGTCTAGGCAATAAATATTGTGGTGTTTTTCATGGAAAAAAGAACTAGCATAATTATCATAACTTAAACAATGATATGAAAAAAGAACTAGCATCAATCCCAATAGTCATCCTCTCCAACCCCATTACATCCCCACTACCACATTTCAGAGTAGCAAATTTTGCTTGTTCAGCAACCCCCACACATTGTAGAGAAACCCAAGTACCAATCCACCTGTCTGTGTTCCATTGTCATCAGAGGAGCATTGTTGATAGTCACCACTGTCATCAGAGGAGCTTTGTTAATAGTAACCATTGTTGATATCTGAAAAAACAATATGAAAGAAACAAAAGCCATAAGAAACACCAATCTCGTGATGGCTCATGGTAGCTCCAGAATAGCCAAAATTCTCAAAGTTAATGTAGAAGTAACAAAATAAAGAAAGGTACTAAATCTATGGAGCGGGCATACATAGGTGATCACTGGATGAGTAAAGAATACAAGCATAATTGCATACCTTTGCACAATATCCCCAGCCAATTCATGATACCACGTGCAGCTTGAAACATCTCCTCAAAATCTGTCAGAGTGACCTATGCAGAAAGAAAGAAATCTAAGTTAGACCAATCCAATAAGATACCACTAGTTCATGGTTTAAGATTTATCATTGAAAATTATAATTTACAACCATCCCTTTCTTTTGCAGCATAAAAAAATGCATCACAAATTTCATTATCATAGGAGAAACCCCTTTCTTTTAATCTTATTTTGCTCTCTGGAACCAATGTAAATGATGCCATAAACAAATGTCATGATAGTCTGTTTTACCAATTTCATGTCAACCTATAACACTAATATTCATAGTAAACTAGATACACAAAGATCTAGGATAAAACCAACATTAAAATGTAGAAAAGTCCCAATGGACAGTTGGTCAGTAGATAGAACCTTGTTATGTTGTTGTGTACTTCCATCCATTTTCCTCATAGACCAGAGGACCATTCATCAAACAACCAAGTTGCATGCTTGACTCAGACTATACCTTAAATTGTGATGAATGTAGTTTTCCCTCTAAGAGCAATGCCAACAAACTAATCTCGATGTAGGCAGTTGTCCCAATAAAAATATAGTCAGAAATCAATAAAAATGGGATGAATGTAGTTGTCCCTGTTCACTTAAGGTTAACCATCAAAATGTAGTAGATCGGGCAATTGTACAACATCAGTCTTAGGTGCCAGATGGAGAATTCCGTCAGTTTGACAAGGACAAAAGAGAAGTTGTAGAAAAAGGAGGCTAGGTTGAGGAAGCATCTTACTATTATAGAAAACACTCCTAGCATGCCCCAAAGAATAAGCAAAGACAACTTTTCAAGTCAACTAATTTGGATTGTGGGCTTAAAAGAGGACCGTGCTGAACATTAAATGTTTAACTTGGGATGTGTTGCATGCTCCTCTACGTATCCACTATAAATTTGAGAGTTCTAGGGATGGGAGCCCCTTCGGATCCCTTCTCATGGGATTAAGTTGATGACATTGTGAAAGGAATTGCTAGAGATGACTACCAATTTGATTTTTCGGATGATGACTCCACATTCCCATTCTGCTCTTGTTCTCATTCTTTTCTATCTGTTGAGTAAAAAGTAAAGAACGATGTTCAAAATATAAAGATTTGTGATTAGATGACAAATTGATTACACTTGTGTTGTGTCCAGAATAGTGAAACAAGCATTCATGCAGTGAGGGGCTGCCTGCACATACCTCCGTTGTGGACAAGTCTGAAACTGCCAAATGCAACAAAGTTCTTCAGCACCAACAACCTTTAGAAGTGAATATGAGACAACTGAAGGTGGGTTTCTGTGAATGCAGACACTGTTGTGAATAGGAAGCAAGGCAATCAGAGCACCGTCTTCATTATGAGGGATGTCCAAGGCACGTGGCTAGCTGGAGACACAACTAAGCATGGTGGTTGTGATCCTCTAGAAGAGAACTACTTGCAATAAGCAGATGATGGAAGGAGTACGCGAGACAGCTTGCAATAAATGGCATAGCCTTCACAAACTTTTCCACCCTCTTTATCAATGGTCCACAACCCTACCCACCCAAGTACCTCATCTGGTAGAAGGTATTAGAAGAAGATGTGCATGGTTTGGACAACACAAACCTTCTACATATTGGTAGACTAGTGAACTACGTGGATGAAAAATTAGCCAAATGGTACCTCAAGCAACCAAATGGCTGACAAGCTATCTATCTACTATACTGACGTTACTTTTTTATGTAGTGAACTAGAAAGTTGTACATGCATCCAAAGCCTAGAAAGGGTTGAAGTGTAATAGATGTCCTGGTAGTCTGAAAAAAGAAATCGATGGTCAATAGCATTTCACTATCAGTTAAGGCCACGACATAAGAGATCAATGACTTTTACAAATGCAAACTTGACTGTAGAAAATCTGCATGAATAGGAATTCTTGCAAAAGGTTAACCATGTGCTATATATGGCATTTTAAGAGCAATATTATGCGTAGGCTCACGTGCCAAAGATTTTAGAAGGTAATAGGTCTTCAAAGGTGTCAAAAACTTTCTCAATAGAAACATACATCAGCATGCCCCTTGACTCTGATCCGAGCTTACAAACATCTGAATCTTCAAATGCAAAATCCCACACCATCCAGAAAGGCTCTGAAAGCTCATATACACCTAGAACAAAAGAAAATAGCAAGGGAATAAACAAATATCAGCAATTTAGAATTTATAGACTTGGAATCAAATTGAATATCACTAGAAGAAAAAGATAGTGACATCTAAAAGCTTCTTTATCTGAACAAAGTAGTGATGTGACCTCATGTTGTTGTTGATTGTGATCTCAAAGTTGAATACCGCAACGGTTTACATGCATTCCTCCTGATAATGATATAAAAAGAATGATCCTCCTGAGTAATTCAACCAAAATCAATAAATCTTTGTTCTCGAGTATGTAAACCAAGAGCATTGGCCATGAACCACCATGAAAGCAATATGTAAATGCTGCCTATTTGGTACAGACATGTGCAAATGAAAAGAAAACTTTTCATCATTAAAGAGTAATTGTACTATTTACTCCCATACATGGAAACCAAAGAGCATGATCCAAGTCACAAATATAAGAAGGCAAGAGATATTTATGGCATAGATAATCATCATTCTGCAGATGGCAGATACACAATAGATTTGTTAGTGCTCACATCATAAATACTATTAGAAAAATACTTCCATCTTGCTACAATGAACCAAATACCATTCTCCTCACCTCCCATTGTGACAACCATAGAGCTAGAAGAAGCAAACTAAAGTCTACAAGCCCCCTAAATGATGAACCTTAGGTTTATTCAGTAGTATAACAAAATATAGGGCACATACCATCTTCTACATAAATTTAACCCTATCTTATTAGTATAAATCACACGAGGGTGGGGGGGTCTGGAATAGATATTCCATTAGTAGGAAACCCATATACAGTTATCTTGGCTAACATTCATCTAACATCCATAGTGAGAAAATGAGCAAGCTCACAACTCAAAACAATATCTCAACCATTTAGGCTTCAACCAGAGCCTATATGGGAGACAAGCATTCCAACTAAGATGGGCAAACTGCCTCTATAACAGCCCACCAAATAAATTACAAGAGAAACACTAGTAATGCCACTACCTAATAGTTCATATATGTTTGTATTTTGAGAATATAAACTTCCTCACAAATAAATAGTAGGTAGGCCATCCCAAGTAAAACAAAGGAGACTTTGTGAAGCTAAAGCTTGGATGAGCCCGCCTGCTATGTGCCTCACCTCCTAATAATCAAATTTTTTTAACAACATGAAGCTATCAAACAAATCAATCTAAAATCAAGTTCCAGAGTTTCTTTACACAATGTCTAATTATTAGTAATCCATAAAGCTGATTCACCTTACAATAAATCAATATACATCACAACTGCTCAATTGGAATTGATTAGGTAAAGACAAGAAGCTAGCCAAGAGAATGGTGAACTCAAGTGTCCATATCTCACTACTCATTTGAGGAAAAATACCACTTGAGAGCCAGAATGAGTTCAAGAACTATATACCCAAAAACTAAAACTCAAGAAAATACCTTAGTAGGTAATGGTATATGCAAATCGGAATCTAATGAAAAATTATATGGGTGAAAATCAAAAGAAAACTCTACTTCTATGTTGCTGACCCTAAACAGATTCAAGAGGATGTAATGGGAAGAAAAGATATTGATGCTTTATAAAAGACAAAAAGAGAACTATATCTCTATTTTGCCTCCACCTTTAAGGGGGAATTTCAATTATCTTAGATTTAACATTCACTACGCGTTTTATGATTCACATGTAGACACGTTCCTATGACTCTAGAGAATTTAGGATGTCATGACAAATGCCTTCTCCTTTGTATCTGTCCTTCTTTTGAAATGGGACATGATTCAATATGTATAAGAAGCGATACAGTGGTTTGCATAAAATATAGGAATCATAACCCTTGGCAAAACCAATTTCAAAAGATGATAAAGTGAGGGCCTTCTTCTCTTGTATGAGAAATCCTTAGAAGCTATATGCATATCTAGAGCTTCTAAAACATGCAACTAGTCTTGAAGACGACTTTACTGATTTGTGGGAAAAGCTCAATGCAATGTTATCCATGCCCGACAAGTACCCATTTGAAGTGAGATTGTAAAAGATGACATATTACATGTTAGAAAATTAATGTCATAAAACTGAAGCTAATGTAGTTTATGCAACAAGAGCCTGATCATGTTCATGGACTAGACAATGAAAGGAAAAATCTTTGAAAAATTTCAATGTACAAATTTGAAGAAATGAGATAAGAATAACCTGATGCTTGTCGTGTTGTTTCCGTTGTTGAAACCAGATATGTTGTCATTGTTCCCGATGATTGACACTCACATTTCTAGCAGGGTTAATTGCTATCAACAGATATGTTCCTCCACAAATCATATAAATTGTTCCTACGCAAAAGGAACATATACAGGATCAGTTTCCATTGTCGAAACTAGATATGTTGTCACTGTTCCTGATGATCGACACTTACATCAATACTAGGTGAAGAAAACTTCACATGTCTAGACCTATGGACCTTAATAGCATGGTACATGTGAAACATGATATTAGCAGCAAGATCAACATGGGAGCAAAAAAATCAGTAATAAATTTAGAAGAATGAAATTCAACACAACATAGTAACCTAGACATGCAAGTATGCAACCTCAGACATCCAGATCACCTACATCTGAACGTGATATCCAAATGAGAGGTTGATTCCATAAACCCTGTCGTGAGAGTCATGACCATTTCTAATCATGTCCCTATATAAATACATAGATCTATAAAAGCCATATCAACCATTAATTTATCTCAGAGTTTAGCATCCTATCCCACACAATATTTTACCTACAATTCAACAACATACTAGGTTCAGCACCACATGCATGCAATTTAGTTCCACGCCATATACCTACATTTCAACAAGCTACTTGTGGTTCAACACCATATGCGTGCAATTTAGTTCAACACCATATACCTACAAGTCAGCAACATACTTGCATGAATCTACTCCAACAACTATATTTCCTTAAGAATTTTAAACACTAGAGTTGTATAGAGTGTGCAAGCACCAATAATAGCAGATCATACTCAAGAACACCTCCACAATTGTAAAGAACAAATAATAAGAACACTTCAGGTCTTCAGAGAATACCAAAGAGTCACTTGCATCCAGGAAAGCCATCAACATGCCATCTTGGTCATAGGGAAAATGGAGAAGTCTTTGCAATTTAGTGACAACGAGAATGTGACATGTGGGATCTGCTCCTTGAGTGAGAGAAATGCTAGTGACAATCACAAACTAAAGACTTAGGCAACTTAAAAGCACTTTACACGGTAGCTTACCAGACCTTGATATATCAACCCTCTAGTGGCCATCTTGACTCATTTGTGACTCCAATCAGGAGAGAGGTTAGCCAACTTTAGTCAATAAGGGTGATTGAGCTCTTTCTCAGTGAGAGATTTTAAGCTTTTCAAGTTTAAGGAAGATAAAGCCTATAAAGTCTAGAAGACAGAACAACAAAAATGAATATATGCATAAAAAAAGAGACATCAAATGGCTGCCACAGACAGGACATATGTAATAAATGAAGGACCATATAGTGCTCAGCATACCATTTCAATTGAGTTGGTAGTCTTTGACAAATTCATTGATGCCTATGCATATTACATGTCCCAATAAATGGCATTTCCACCAACCTAGTACCATGGATTCTGTTCAAAATACAAAAACTTAATACATCAAGGAAAAAGTTAACACAATGGACAAATTCTAGCATATATATTAAGGATGTCAACATCGTGATAGTTCTCAATTAGAGCTACATCCAATTATAGAAGAATATTGTTTTGCAAAGTACATATAGTCATTCCAAAGTTCTATACATACAACTAGCAAAAAATAGAATATCTTACACCCTAAAGTGAATCAGTAATCATTGATATATATATATATATATATATATCATTACAATTACTAATTCGATTTGATTACAAATGGTTCCCTAGTTTCAAGAAGTTGTAATTGATGCTATTGTTGAAAGGTTTCGTATTTCCTATCCAAAATCCTTAATCTAGACCGACATCTCTCTGAACCAAAATTTCTATCAATCTCCAGCTATCTACTTGATTGACCTAGGACCATCGGATCTTAACCCTAAGCCTAATGTAGACATACATGTGAAGGCAGTCCTCACAAAGGGGCATCTGCACCAACCTATGTATTTTACATTTTTTAAACATATATATAGTTAATATACCTAGCTATCTACCTATCTATATATATATAGTTATATTCGACTATATTAATTTCTAAATATACTTATACCAAGTTTCTCAAAGCTTAGTCAATCATTGAATTGACCTATATCATACCTGACTTGGACTTTGCTAGACCTAAATATCCTACTTTTGACCCGAGGTGATCTAGATTTGACCTAGTTAAACCTTAATCTAGCCTACCTTGCCCAAATTTGACTGAAATCAGACCTAATTTTACATGACATGACCAAATCAGACCTAACTTCCATTTATTTGCCTTAATTGAACCTAAATTAATAGTTGAGGAGATAGATAGAAAGACAAGTCGGATAAAAAAGCTAATAGATCGACACTCTAAACATTATAGGTGAAGTGACTTGCCTCAATCACCCTTAGATGAGGTTTCCACTAGTGAGAAGATGTGGAGATGCAGGGCTATGGAAGTATGAAGTATTTACCAAGTAGGAGAAATTCATCAGCTAACTAAATCCAACTAAGAGAAATTCATCAATAGTAAATCCGGACGAATAAGTGTCTGGAGAACAAAGTTCATGCATACCTCTCTACAAGTTCGTCCGCAATAGAGACAGTCAGGGTCACTTTGATCAAAATGTATCGCATCAACTTGAGGCACACTATCTTTGTGATCCGAAATGAAATAGAAAAGATGGGATTTCATCAGAATGAACATATCCAGCATTGGCTGGCCAAATGACCAAGAAAAAGATAGTAAATTTTGATTCATATTGTCTACTAGAATAAGTGATACATCCTCATAAGGAAAATTTTCATCAATGGAACCATAAAATCGGCAAGCTTTGACCCTAATGAATGTTCTTCTCCTAGCTCCTCTCCTCCTTTTTGCTTCCTCGCCGGTCTTGGTCCTCCCAAAAACTCTTCTCTGATCTTCGGGGCTAGGTGTTAAACGAGGGGAGGAATGGGGTGTGTGGAGAGAGTGTGTTCGTGCTCTAGTGTTGTGAGGAAATGAGAACATGGTGAGAGAGAGAATGCAATTGTGAGGGTTGGGGGTAGGGATGCCGATCGAGGTTGACGGGGGTGGAGGAGACGAGGTGGCGTCGAGCGTGAATGGGGAGGATGGGCAGTACCGAGCGACGCGCAAGACTAAGGAAAACACGGAGTATCTGGCGCGAATACGGGAGACAATGGAGCTAGCGCGCAAAAATTGAAATTTTCAGATGTGTTGGTTCTTATTTGAGAGGAGAGGCTTCACAGGAGGAGTGCTAGTTTTGTAATGGATCAAAATTTGTAGGTAATTTGTAGCTATTATCATCAACTACATTTTCTTTGTTTACATATTTTAAGTTTGTAACGAATCACACACTTTAACTACATATACAATATATGTAGTTAAATCATACTTTTTTTGTAGTGTTAATCCTGCATTGCCCGGGGTAGAGAACCATGTCCCATGACCCTCCTATATATATAGGGGTAGTGGGGGCTTCTCAGGAACAAAAACAAATCAGAACACCAGTTGCTCTGCAAAGTTGCCATTATCTCTAGTTGTGGTAACCGAGAGAGCCCGAGCAAGTGCTACCCAATAAGGGAGGCACAACAAGGGAAAGACAACTGTAGAAAAGCAATTGGTTGCAGGAGAGTGTGTTGGTGACTAGTACGCCGACAGGAGGGTGTGACTCCTTCCGATTCCTTGTGGGACAAGGAGATCGGAATATTAGGTGGTCTGTGTGGACTACTTTAGAGGCAGGAGACTTCTACCGCTCAGAGGACAGTTATCAATCCCGATAGTTCCGGTGAGACCAGGAGCTGCACAAACACCGTCCAAGACCGGAAGTGACGACAACGCAAGCCGCGAGGTAATGTTACCGAGCAAGCCTAGGGACAAGGTATGCCTCTGCAAACCATCCTTCATATTGTATAGACATTGACGCGATTCCTTTATTCTAGGTTTGGGAGAAGAATTTTTTTTGTTTCCGCTGCCTTCTCTATCTCCCCTAAAACCCAACAGTGGTATCTGAGCCACGTCAACTGCTCTATACTTTAGGATTATTGATGTGATCGATTTTGGTTTTTCGCCTTTATTTATTGCATACGATGCGAATAAAATTGGCTTTTTGCATGTACAATCCTAAATCCCAATATACATATATGATATGTAATATGAATGCACTCGATACGCGTCACCCTTAAATGAGTTTTTTGGTAGATGTATAGTGTGGTTATGGCTAATAAACCCTATGTATGTGTGCTTGGTTGAATGTGGTTGCTTGCATCTTGGTCTGCGCACTGATTCCCTATCTCCTATCCCTAATGTAACTCAAGATAACTCGAGATTTCTTTCCTACCTTTGTTCCCCCCGAATGTAACTCTGGGTTTCCCAATTCAAATGTAAAATAGGATAGATCTTTTATTTCCTTTATATCAAAGAACAGAAGACAACCTGACGACAATTGAGACGATCGGTTCAAGGAGTGAACCTATCAGTTGGCGATCCAGATGACCGGTTCGAGGAGTGAGACGAGCGGGTGGAAGCCATGAGGAGATGCATGACGACCAGGCGAACCGATCGGCTGGTGGCACCCAACCGACCGACCTGACGACGATCCAATCAATCATGGAGATGAGTTGATCAAACCCAATAAAGGCAAAGCACAAAGTTCATCTTGTATAGGTTGCATGCGATATTGACCTAGATGACCGTGATTCCTCTTGGCTCGAGGAATCACATTAGGATGGCCATAATCATCGCTTTTATCGTTTCACATGTTTTCTGTGGGATATAGCATGTATATGATATGTACTATGTATTGTGGTGATTGTATATGTATATGTACCTATAAAAACCAAATCCCCCATTAAATATTAAAGTTTTAGATGCCTTCCAAATGTGACACACGTGAGAAGCTTGATCGGCCAAGTGTGGGCACGCCCTAGCGTGGTACACTGTCTATCTCGTGGAAGCATGAAGGATGGATATGTGGGTCTGCCCTAGCAGGGTGCATATTCATTGTGTTGGCTTTGGGTCAGACTGAACAAGTTGACTTAGATAGGATCTAGCACCTTGAGGCATGGAGGTGATCATGGCAACGAGTTTCATATGACATCTTTCAAGAGTTGCATATGATGCAATTGGCAAAAGTTGCCTACTTGGAAGATCTAAGTTGTGGGTGACAACCCTAGATGGTCCATGACTCAGAGGATTTTAGGATCTTGACCCACTAGAAGATTGTACACTGCAATTTTCCAAATTGATGGTGATGGCTATCAATTTGAACAAAAATAGTGGGAGCGAAAATCAATTAAAGTCCTAATTATATCGTCAACCTTTCAAATCAATCAAATAAGTCAAAATTGAATTTCGGACTAAATTTCATATATTTCCTTTTGTAGTACAAATGACAACAAACAACAATCACTTTTCGTTGCGATCGGTCCTTCAAAAGGACAAGTTGAATGGGACTAACTTCCACGACTGGTTTAGGACATTGAGAATTGTTCTCACTCAAGAGTGAAAGCTCTATGTCCTAGATACTCCAATTCTAGAGGAACCTACTCCTACCGCACCAAAGGCAGAAAGGGATGCTTATAAGAAGTATTGTGATGATGCCATTGATGCAAAATGCTTGATGTTGTGATCCATGAACCATGAGTATCTAGGACGAAAAGAGACAACATGAGAACATGGGTGTCATTGAGATGATCCAGCATCTCAAGAACATGTATGAAGATCAAGCACAAAAAGAGAGATATGATGTCTCCAGGGCACTATTCAAGTGTGTCATGACAGAAGGAGATCTAGTTGGTCCTCACACACTCAAGATGATTGGGTATGTGGAGAACCTGACGAGACTAGGATTTCCCCTGAGCCAAGAGTTGGCTACTGATGTGATACTGCAATCGTTTCCAAAATCCTACAGCCAGTTTGTTATGAACTACAACATGAATAACTTTGACGAGCCATTGACATAGTTGTTGGGCATGTTGAGGACAGTCGAGGCACAGATGAAGAAGGACAAGCCTAAGTCTGTGATGATGATCAGTAGCAAGAAAGGCAAGTCCAAGCGTAAGGGAAAATGTAAGGCTAAGAAAGGTTCTGATGCCAGCCAGTAGCCCAAGCCGTCTTCAACTCTCAAGGCCAAGGGAGGTGTGACCAAGAGAGGCAATTGCCACCATTGTCAAAAGCCAGGACATTGGAAAAGGAATTGTCCACTCTATCTGGAAGAACTAAAGAAGAAGGAGGTGACAGACGTATCCACCTGAAGGTGTCATGAAATAAACTTGTAACATCTTTAAGGTATATGATTTCAAGATATAAAATGTAAAGCACTCAATAAATGGGGCAAGTGTTGCCGCCATAGATAGGAGTACTTTAGTTTATTTTTAGCCTTAAAGGCATGTAATAGAGTTATGAACTACTATTTGCCAATAGATAGAAACACATTAATTTTGCATATTGCATGACAATGATGGAAATTGATAAAGTTGATGTTTCAATCTTGGTGGAAATGCCTTGTTTATCTTGTGGTACTTGGTATGCATAAGATAAAATGATACCTAAAAGTTATTGATAACTCAAACAATAAAATTAGCATAAATCATGAGAAATTCATTTCTAGTTTCCATATGATGGATAAATCTAGACTCTTTTGGTTAGAGAACTAGTAAGAGACATGAATCTCTTAGACATGATTAATCAATATTCACTAATGGTAGTGAAAGAATGATTATCCTATTAGGTATAATACATGTGATGTATTTACATACCTATTAGAGTTAATGCCAATACTTCAAACGGTGTTTAGAGAAATACCAATATGAATATCTTGAAGTGTTCAAGAATATCATAGATGAAGTGTGAATTTGGTAAAGTGTTGATTCTTGATGAGATCAATCAATGAAATACTTGGACCAAATGTTTGAGAACCTTATGAGTGATTGTGATAATGTATCATAGTAAGCTCGTGATTAAGGCATGGTGATGTCTAAATGAAAAGGAGTCATACTCTAAGGAGTTAGAGGATGATGATCAAATAACTATGTTCTTGTCAAATAAAGAATACCCTACAGTAACAAAGGATATTAAGAATCACAAAGTGTTGTGAGTTATCAAATTCCTTAACAGATACACCTCAAATATCTATATGATGAGTTGGTCATATGATGAGTCAACAATCTAGATGATATTGAGGAACCAGATTTTGAGTTATGGTTTATGACCATTACATCCTAAAATGACTTCCATGTGAATCATAAGGTATTACCTTGATGGTAGCACCCATTGGGATGAAATCCATAAGTGTGAATGAGTCTTAAGCGTTAAGACACATGGATAACATTTCAAGTAGGATGATGCTTGTTGATTGCAACTTAATGACTACAAGATTTGGCATACGGATACTAAAACCGCATTCCTGTAAGGAATAAAACAAGGATGTGTATGTGACACAACCTATAAGGTTTATGAATCCATAAATGCAAATAAAGTCTATAAGTTACAATGGACTAATCCATGTGATTGATTGAATACAAGAAACTCAAAGATGGATCTTTACTTTGATGATATAGTCAAAGGGTTTGACTGATATGTCAAAGATAAAGAAGATATATGTGGTTTAATGGGAGTGTATTCATGATGAATGCATATTCATCTGAGTATAATCGCCTCGTTTGGCACTGTTTTTCCCTGATTATTCGCTTTTACTAGCTCTATCTTCTTACATGCGAGATGACTTGGTTTAACTGCTTTTCCGAGCTTTCTTTGACCATATCTTCTTATATGCAACTTATATTGGTTTGACTGAATTTTTCCCTATTTTCATTTGATTGTGCAGGTCAAAATTAAGCACTTGGGCCTTGTCTATTCATCCCATCTCATCAGATCGTGGCCCTTATCTTTTCCCTTCCTGATCCGTCTCTTCTCCACCAAGCCACGGTTAACCCTACAATCGCGACCAAGCGATGCCCGTGGTTCCTCCTGACCTAGCCGTGACCGCGGCAAAATGACCGCGATCTCCACAAACCCCGCGCCCTGAAGAAGCCAATGTCGCGACTGCACAACAAACCCCACGATCGTGGCCTTTTCTCTGCCCGCAGCAACATGAAGATTGCGACCTGCAGCTTAGCCGTGACCACGACTCCAGCTATCAATACCCGCGACTACGGAAGTCTGACCCCTGCAATCGCGACTGCATGCCCCGCAACTGCGGCAATGTGCTAACACCCGCGACCTATCTTCCCACCACCTGTCACACCTTGCCACCTCTTCCTCTCTATTGATCGCCATCAGTCTGTTAGCCATGAGCAGCAACTACCGCACCCGCGGCAATGCCCGCAGTTTGCCTCCGGCGCCGCGACCTGCCTCCCTCCATCATGACCCACCGTCGCCGTGGAGAGACCCATCGCCAACCATCAACAACGCTCATCTCCCCACGACACCCTGGATCATGACTGCGATACCAGTTGGTCGATATCTACAGGCTCGCACATGTGTGCCCTCTCCCCACCTGCGCTCGAGGAAACGATAGCCTGATCCCTCCTTCCGCCTCCGCCTTCACCCTACCCCCTACCGCTCTCCTCTTCCTATGGCAGTGGAAACCTTCCACTTCCAGAGATCTCGACTCATCCCTTCTCCACCCGCGATCAACATCTGCCATCGAGCAACGAAGCCACCACCTGTCGTATGGCCCAACGGAGGCAATCGCGACCTCTGTTGCTCCCACGATCTTGTCTCCTCTCCACCCGCAGACCTGGTCGAGGTGCAGCACCATGCAACGACCCCGCACAACAGCCCATGACCCACTTACCTCCACGTTCCACCCTCGCTCCTTCACCTATGCCAGGTCGTGGCTCTTCCTCACACAGAGCAGCACAAAGGCCGCGACCACGACAAAGGCCGCGACCACGACAAAAGTCGCGACCTCGACAAAGGTCGCGACCTCGACAAAGGCCGCGACCACGACAAGTTCCGCGACCACGACAAAGGCCGCAACCACGACAAAGGTCGCGACCTTAAGACGGTGCCCAGCCTTCCTATAAATAGGACACGACCCCAGTCAGTCAAGGCATCATCTCCAGACGCCGCTAGGCTGCCGGTCTGCCCCGACAACAAGAAGAAGGAGGTGCAGAGAGAAGATCTACCCCGTCTGCCGTGGTGTTCTTCCCTCTCCTTCCATATCTGCCCCGACAATAAGAAGAAGGAGGTGGAGAGAGAAGATCTGCCCCGTTTGTCGTGGTGTTCTTCCCTCTCCTTCCAGATCTGCCCCAACATTGTGTAGAAGACCGTTTCTCCATCGAGCGGCGACCATCTTCTTCACCATGATCATGGCAAAATCTTCTCCTTCTCTTGTTTTTCTTGTTTCTATCACCATGAGCGAGTAGTTTACTTTCGCTGGGGTGCAGGGACTAGCCTCGCTGCCCATGCTTTCATATCCTTTTTGTTAAACATTCCATGACATGTATATAATCTTTCATTTTGTTGTTAATCGTCGATGTGTGCTTGTGGACTGATCACCTGCTTGCATTTATCTTGTTCGTTTCCTATGTTGCGAGAACTTCAATGCGTAGGTTTTGAATGTCGATTAACGTGGTTGACTCCCAAACTAGAAATAGAGTGGGATTCCTTGAAGTCGTAAGTGTATGATCCGTGTGGTGACGAGCCATCTAGCCCACGGTGACGCTTATGTGTGCCTAACGCCTGTATAGGGGGCCCACAACTTCATTTGGATTTCTGTATCTTCAGAGCCGTAAGTATGTGATCTGGATGATGACGAGACATCTGATGCCTAAGGTGATGCTTACGCGAATCTAACGCCCGTATGGGGGGTTCTGCAGCAGCTCTATTTGAATGATTATATCTTGACTGGATGTTTGATGTTTGGATGTGATTGCATGTGTAGTGGTGGTGAAACCCGGGACCATCCCAGTGATTTCCATCATTAATCTTTAATCAACCTTTAATCCTGCTCTTTTACTTTCCTCGTATTTAGTTTATTTAAAATCAACCAACCTTGTTCTAAATATTAGTCTTGATTCAACTAGATTTGACTAGAAAAAGATTCTTAAAAATGTTGTCCCTTGGGATTCGATCCTCAACTATACTGCGATAAGACCCGTCCGCTTGCGGGTGGTATTATTGCACGTTGTTTTGGTTAAAAACTTAGGGATTTCAACCCTAAGTGAGTTTGTTAGTGCGATAATATAAGCCACGTCAAATTCTGGCACCGTTGCCGGGGACAACGGAATCATCTATTTAAATCTAGTTCTTTTGAGACTAATTTAGGTTTTTCTTTTACTTTTGATACTATCGATCACATATACTTGAATTTGGTTCTACTCCATCCATCTCATTAGCAAAAGATCCTTTTATCCTAGGTACCCACAAAGTCTAGTGTATGCACCGCTCAGACAGTTTTGGACTCTCCGCTAGCTTTGACCCTGAGATAGACAGAACCTTTCACCGTCATTACAGAGAGAACCAAGCAAGAATGGCTCAAGAGGAGGAAATTGCTCGAAGGGTAGCTCAAGCCCTCAATGCACAAAGAGATAGGCTTATGCAAGAAGCCCGAGTCGCAGTTCAAGAAGAAATCCAAGCAGCTCAAGCAGCAGCTCAGCAAGCAGAGTTACAAAAAGACCTGAGGGAGTTCTCAATCCCTAAAGCTGCTGACGTTCATCACCCAGTGCAACCTCCTCCCATCAACGCTCCCAACTTTGACATACGGGCGCATTGGATCACGTTTCTTCAAAACAATCCTTTCTATGGTAAGCAAGGAGAAGATAGTCAAGAACATCTTCTGAGATTCATAGACTTGTGCGCCATGACAAAGCAGAATGGAGTCACAGATGACACCATCAGACTCCGTCTCTTCAAGTACTCTCTCGCTGATAGAGCTATGAGTTGGTATAACTCCTTGCAATGCGAACCCATCACCACTTGGGAACAACTTCAAAATATTTTTCTGGAAAAGTTTTATCCACCTTCTCTCACCTACGAGATTAGGGTCCGAATAACGCAATTCACCCAGGCCCCTGGAGAATCTCTAGCTGAAGCATGGGAAAGATACAAGGAGCTCCTATGCAAGTGCCCACATCACGCCATTCCGAAGAATCAACTCATTGAAATCTTTTATAGAGGTGTAGACGATGACATCAAGAGGTTTTTGGATTCCTCGTCTGGAGGAAACTTCATGCATCAGAGTTATGATAGCGCATGGAAGGTTGTCACCCTTGGAGATGAAAACCAAGCCAACTGGGGAAGACCTGTGGGAAAAGGAGTGGTGAAGGTAGCTATGGCCGAAGCAACACCTGAGTACAAATCTATCACTGAATCTCTCAAACTCCTAGTTGCAAAGCAAGACCATCTAGAATCATCCCTCGCAGCTTATGAAAGAAGACGTTTGCCCCCTCGACAACAAGAGCAAGTTACAGCCTCACTCTTCTGCGAAGCATGCAAAGGAACTGACCATTCTACTCTAGCCTGTAACATTCTCTATGATGTTGTCTTGAGCAATACCTGTGCTCAAGGAGATGGTGGTCAAATGGAAAATCCGAATGTTGTCAACACCATCCCTGGCCAAGGGTACTATAATCCGAATCAGAATAGGAACCATCCAGGTTTTCAATATGGAAACCCTTCTGGAGCGGAGAACTCATGAAAACTTGGTTCAAATACTCAACAACGAGGCCCGTCAGGATTCCAGTATAACCAACAACAGAATTTTGGGAATCAAGGGAACTTTAGAGGTAACTTCCAGAATAGAAACTACAACAATTACCAGAACAATTCTCAGTTTCAAAACCCCAACCATGTCCCCTACCAACAGCAACAACAAGGGTAGCAAGTCGGTCCCATCTCTCCTGATGACAAATTGTTAGCTATTGAGAAGATGATGCAGTCGCAACAGACTATGATAGCTAACCAGCAAGCCCATCAAAAGGCTATTGAATCTCAATTAGCTCAACTTGCGGCTAGCATGAAGCCACCTACTGGAGTCTTTGCTGGACAACCCAAAAACAATCCTAAACATCCTGAGAAACTTAAGGCTGTCACCACCAGGTCTGGGAAATACTATTCTGACTCCCCTGCTAAGATACCAATAGCGGAAACAAACGATGATAACTTTGCAAATGACCAAGACTCTGCAACACCTGAGTCCCAACTGAAGGAACAACCAACCGCTGATAGGACAGACAAAGCAAGATTGGAGGAACCGTTGACTGGGGAGGCTGAAGACACACCTGAGTCGGATGTGCCAATATACAAGCCTCATCCTCCTTTCCCAGCTCGTTTGAAGCAGACAAAGCTCGATACTCGATTCAACAAGTTTAAAGAAGCTATGAAGAAGCTTCATGTAGATATCCCCTTTCTAGATGCGCTGGCCGAGATACCAGCCTGGACTAAGTACTTAAAGTCTCTCCTTACAAGGAAGTACATAACTGAAGAATACGAGACAGTCAAGCTAGCATCAACCACTTCAGATATCATCAGAGCAAGATGCCCAAGAAGCAGAAGGACCCAGGGTCCTTTGGGATTTCATGTCATATCGGTGACTCCTCATGTAAGAAGGGATTGGCCGATCTCGGTGCTAGCATTTCTATCATGCCACTAAGCCTTTGTAAGAGGCTAGGGTTTGCAGAACTTCTCCCTCTGGGAATGACCATACAACTTGCGGATAACTCCACAACTCTTCCCTTAGGAATGATTGAAGATGTCCCTGTCAAGGTTAGAAAAGACTCTTATGTCCCCTGTGACTTTGTCATCATGGACATAAAGGAAGATGCCAGATACCCTCTTATCTTTGGTCATCCATTCCTCGCCACTGCAAGAGCCTTGATCGACGTCGAAGCAGGGACCTTGTTGCTCAGACTAAGGAAAGAAACCCTTGAGTTCAAAGTTTTCGAAAGCATGCGAAGACCGAGCATGCAGGAAGAAGTCTATTTGATTGATTGCATTGAGAAAATGTCTCTCCTCACACAAGAGGAATATGAACAAGACGATCCTTTAGAAGAGGCTCTAACACACCCCTCTGCTGAAAATTTCATCAACGACCAAGTTAAGGATTGTATCCTCCACCTCGACTCTGTAGAAGTATGTCCTGAAGCTAAGTTCGAGGAACTCAAAGTTGTAAATGTATCTGAAGAGCCATGTGTGAAGCCAGAAGCCCCTTCCCGAGGGACTTAAATATGTGTTTTTGGATGATCTTAAGGTTTGTCCAGTTATTATAAATTCTGATCTAACGACCGAACAAGAAGATAAACTCCTGAAAGAGTTAAAGGAGAGAAAGAAAGTTATCAGCTACAAGATGAGCGACCTCACTGGGGTCAGCCAAGCGCTTTGCATGCAGAAAATCCCTATGGTGGAAGACCACAGGCCGATTGTTGAGCATCAGCGGAAGTTGAACCTTAATATGAAGGAAGTGGTCCACCGCGAAATCATCAAGTTGCTCACTATTGGAATCATCTATCCGATATCTGACTCACCGTGGGTGAGTCATGTGCATGTCGTTTCAAAGAAAGGTGGCACTACTGTGATACGGAATGAAGAAAATGAACTCATCCCCACTCGAACAGTAATCGGGTGGAGGATTTGCATCGATTACCAAAAATTGAACAAAGCCACATGCAAGGATCATTTTACGATGCCTTTCCTAGATCAAGTCTTAGAGAGATTAGCTCATCAGGAATATTTTTGCTATCTTGATGGTTACTCTGGATTCTATCAAATCCCTATACATCTAGATGACTAAGACAAAACTACGTTTACATGTCCCTTTGGAACATACGCCTTTAGAAGGATGCCATTTGGACTTTGCAATGCGCCTGCAACCTTCCAACGCTGCATGGTGGCCATATTTGCTGGTCTAACCGAAACCATTATGGAAATTTTTATGGATGATTTCTCTGTATATGGGGATTCGTATGATTTATGCCTAAGGCACCTCTCCCTTGTCTTTAAACGATGCGAAGAAACACATCTAGTGCTTAATTGGGAGAAATGTCATTTCATGGTAAAAGAAGGTATTGTCCTTGGCCATAGAGTCAGTAACTGAGAATTGAAGTGGACAAGGCCAAGATCGAAGTGATCTCCAAACTTTCAATCCCAACCAATGTAAGAGAAGTCCGTGCATTCCTTGGTCATGTAGGTTTCTACATAAGGTTTATCAAGGATTTCTCCAAGATAACCAAGCCCATGACAAACTTGTTGCTGAAGGACGCGGATTTCCATTTTGACGAAGAGTGTATCAAGAGTTTCAACAACATAAAGCATGCCCTTACAACAAAACCCATCATTCAAGACCCGGATTGGGATCACCTATTCGAAATTATGTGTGATGCCAGTGATTACACTGTGGGTGCCGTTCTGGGCCAATGTATAGAGAAGAAACATCATGTCATCTATTATGCATTGAAGACCCTTGACGAAGCCCAGAGGAACTATGAAACTACTGAGAAGGAACTCCTAGCAGTCGTATATACCTTTGATAAGTTTAGATCCTACCTTATTGGTTCAAAGGTGATTGTCTACACAGATCACACTGCTATTTGTTGTCCTCTAAAAAAGAAAGATGCAAAACCAAGGCTAATAAGATGGATTCTCCTATTGCAAGAATTTGATCTTGAGATTAGAGATAAAAGAGGCACAGAAAATGTTTTAGCAGACCAATTAAGTCGTATCCACACTCTGGAAACCGAGAAGATACCAATTAATGAATCTCTCCCAAATGACCAGCTTATGAAAGTATCAGAAGCTACTCCTTGGTACTCAGACTATGTGAACCACCTTGCCGCTGGTGTCATCCTCCTCGAGTGTACTGGCAATGCTTTAAAGAAATTCATGCATGATGTGAAGCAATATCACTGGGATGAACTGTACCTCTTCAAGCTCTGTGCTGACGGTCTCTACAGACGTTGTATCGCTGAGGAAGAAGCCCAACTTATTTTAGAACAATGCCACTCAGGCCAAGTCGGAGGTCATATGAGTTTTAAGAAAACTTCTTTGAAGGTTCTGCAATGTGGATTCTTTTGGCCAACCATATCCAGAGATGCTTACAATTTTGTTCTGTCGTGTGACAAGTGTCAGAGGACGGGAAACATTACGAAAAGAGATGAGATGCCACTTAAGCTATAGCAAGAAGTTGAGATTTTTGATGTTTGGGGAGTGGACTACATGGGTCCATTCCCATCCTCACATGGATTTTCCTACATCCTAGTCGCGGTTGATTATGTCTCCAAATGGGTAGAGGCAATACCAACGGTTACTAGCGATTCAAAACCCGTCATTAAAATATTCAAAGATATCATTTTTCCCCGTTTTGGAGTTCTACGCACTGTGATCTCTGACGGAGGTTCTCATTTTCTGGAAAGAAGCTTTGAAGCGTTTTTGAGAAGATATGGTGTAACACACAAGGTAGCTTCCCCCTACCACCAACAAACAAGTGGGCAAGTAAAGGTTTTGAACCGTCAACTCAAAGCTATCCTGGAAAAGACAGTAGGACGCAACCGAAAGGATTGGTCAGTGAAAATCAATGACGCTTTATGGGCCTACCGAACTGCGTTTAAAACTCCTCTTGGAACAACACCCTTCAGACTCATTTATGGAAAATCATGTCACCTGCCCGTGGAACTAGAACATAAAGCATGGTGGGCAATCAAACAATTGAATTTTGACATGAAGAAAGCAGGCGAAGCCAGGATTCTACAACTTCAAGAGTTGGATGAACTCTGAATGACAACTTATGAAAATGCACGAATCTACAAGGAACGCATGAAACTTTGGCATGATGGTCATCTGAAGAGGAAGGACATTCAAGTGGGAGACCAAATTCTGCTGTTCAACTCAAGACTGAGGTTATTCCCAAGAAAACTCCGTTCTCGATGGTCTGGACCATACATTGTCAAGAGCTTTGATGCGATGATTTTGAGTCGCATTTATAGACCTTTTTCATATGTGTTTTGTGCTCTAATTACTCATTTTCATGGATAATATTGCATAATTCACTTAATTTGGTCTTTGCCATCATATTATATCAAATCCCCTTTGTTTTACTATTTTGAGCATTATTTATCATTCTATCATAAATTGTGTGGATTTACTTGGTCCTGTTGTGAAATTTCAGGAAAAACAAGTATTTGCTTCCGTCGATACCATCGACCAAGCCACAGGTTTCCAGCCAAGAAGAGCAGCACAGAGTCGATACCATCGACACCCAAGTCGATGGCATCGAGATCACTTCAGGTTGCTGGCGAGGAAATGGTCGATACCATCGACACCCAAGTCGATGGTATCGAGATCACCACAGGCGCTCAGACTAAAAGAAAGGAAAGCTGCCGCTAATCCGTTGGGTCGATACCATCGACCCGCGTCGATGGTATCGATGCCGGCAGATATGCGTTGGATCTGTTTTGATCTCGATCGGACGGCTGTTGTTATTTGACGACCTAATTAGGGACTTATACCTAATGACGGCCGCCCACACGAGAGGATGATCTCATTTTTGGATTGCACGAGTGCCGAGGAAGGAGAGAAAGGAGAATGGAGGCCAGAAGCTCATCCCGGGTGATTCGGATGCTGCCGAAGACGATTTCCACCACCGATAGGCGGGGAAGCTCGTGTTCTACACCAAGGATCTACCGGTTCTTCTCCGTTCAGGGGTTTTCCCACTTGTTTCACGTTTTTCTTATGAATTTCCCCATTTCTACCATGTATTCGTGTGAGATGAACATGAGAGGCTAAAACCCTCAATCTTTAGGACCGGGAGTAGCCCGGGAATACATTGTATGACATTTTTATATTGATAATTCATATTTTCTCTCTCAAATCCGTGGTATAGATTCGTTTTCTCCATTTCTATTGTTATGCTTGATCACCATAATAATAACTTAATGCCCTTAATCACTTCGACAGAAGGATTAACGGTTGAAAAGAGACAAAATCTACATTAATTAATAAAACCCTTGAAAAAGGAGTTGTAAAATTAATGGTGGGAACTGAGGGACCATTTATAATGCACTTAGTTTAGGGGAATGATTACTACGACGGTGGAATCAACCTAAACCTAAGTAGTGAATTACACCACGACAGTGGGTAATTCTGTATTCATGCCACTACCCAGATAGAGAGAGAAGTGTGAGGAATTATATGAAACCTAATACAATGTTGACCCGCGGTGAAACCGCCATCCTAAAGATATCCTTTTGAATTGATTAAATTAACCTTTAATCGATTGTTTTCTTTGTTTGATTTTTATTTTCTTTTAATTTCAACATCAAAACCCTACTTTGTTAACCAGCCTAGCTGATTGCGATTAGTTAGTAGAAGTCTCCAATAATTCACGTATCCCTGAGTTCGACTCGGGCCTCACAAGGCCTATATTACTCGACGCGTATACTTGCGTTTAAGCGCGTAGTAAAATACACGTCAAGTTTTTGGCGCCGTTGCCGGGGATACGGCGAATTATTGGCACTTTGAGTGCTAAGAGCGGCCACTCTAGGCCACATTTTTTTTATTTTTTTTTTAAACAATTTCAAAAATTCCTTTATTTCTCTATACTTGTGTTTACTCGTTCAAAGCATTGTACTGAACCCCTATTTTCATATTTCAGGTACTTTGCATGGTGCACACACGTAGTAGAGATTACGTGAATCGCACACCTGAGGTTCCATCTGCGGGACCAGAGGACGAGGACTTCTACGAGCAAGAGCACCAAAGCTACATAGATTCCGAATCTGAGCAAGAGCAAGCAGAAGAAATGGCTGAACCGCAGACGATATGGGAGAAGATCAAAGCGTCTTCTTCATCAGCTTCGAAGGGGCCTATAAAGAAATAGGGGCTAAACATTCCAACCTACAAGATCGATCCAGCATTGATTAACCTGGTTAAATCAAACGCATTTCACGGGCTGAAAAATGAAGATCCAGTAGCACACATTAGTCAGTTTGTTGAAAATTGTGATATGGTGAAGATAGATAGGTTTCCACAGGATGTTCTGTACCTCAAGTTATTCCCAAGTTCCCTAGCAGGAGTAGCGAGAGAGTGGCTTCATAACCTCGACGACGAGTTTGTTGAATCATGGGATCATATGGTGGAGGTTTTCTTCGAGAGGTTCTTCCCTCCTGAGAAGACCAATGATATGATTAGGAAGATTCACAATTTCACCCAACAGGCGGGTGAAACGTATTCTGAGACTTGGGAGCAATTCCAAGTCATGTTGAGGAGATGTCCACATCATGGATTGGACAAGGAAACCCAAGTGAAGATCTTTTATTTTGCTCTCTCCGAGCATGATAGAAGCAACTTGGACTCGGCCGGTTCAGGATTTTTCTTGAACAACACTGACACGAGATGCTGGGAAATACTGAAGAATATGGCACGGAAGCAATCTTGGGGAGAAAGAGAAAGAGGCCCAGTTGAGCAAGCAAGAGTTGCCAGTGAGTCAAAGGCAATGAGAGAGCTAAATGAGAAGATGGATCTTCTCGCAAAGAAGTTACTGCAGAAGGAAGACAATGAGTCCGAGGATGAGGCTCAAGTCAAGTATATGAGGCAACAGCAAGGGTACAGGAATAATGATTACTCATGGCGAAAGGACAAGAAATTTTCATGGAAGGACCCAAACAATTTTCTGCAGGATCCGGACGCCAAGCCTGCACCGGTCACGGAGGATAAGAGCACGGAGTTGCTCAATCAGGTCATCAAGCAAAACCAGGAGTTAATGAACACATTTGGGCAACAAATCAAGCAACAGGGTGAATTTATGAACCAGTTTGGGCAGACTTTGCAGAGCCACGAGGCTCAAATGAGAACTATAGAGACTTCCATGGCGCAAATGGCAGCCGAGATTGCAAGCTTGAAGAAGCCGGCACATCCGGGTTTTCCGAGGAACACCAATGTTCACGAGGGAAACCAACAGGCCAAGGCCATCTTATTGAGGAGCGACAAGAAAGTGTTAAATCGAAGGGCGGATGATACAAGCACACCGCAGGGCACAGTTGAAGAAGCAACCATCAAAGAGCAGCCCACACCTGTCATAGAGAAAACTAAGGACATAGCTGAAGATGGTAAGGTAGAACAAGCCACTGAGGAAGAACCACAGAAATTAACTCCCTATGTGCCACCTCATCAAAGGGCACATACCGTTCCGGTCCCATATCCCAATAGTGCAAAGGCAAGAAAGGTGGATGCACAGTTTAAGAAATTTTTGGACAGCTTTAGGAAGTTATCAGTGAATATTCCTTTGCTAGAGGCGATTGAGCAAATCCCGTCGTATGGGAAGTTTCTTAAAGATGTAATCACCAAGAAGAGGAAAATACCCGACACTGAGGTCGTGGTGCTGAAGGAGCAAGTAAGTGCTTTTATTATGGGCACTTTGCCGCCAAAGAGACAGGACCCCAGTTGTTTCAATATTTCTTGTTTTATCGGGAAGTTCAAATTTGGAGAGGCACTTTGTGATTCCGGGGCAAGCATCAATCTGATGCCCCTTTCTACATTCAAGAAGCTTGGATTAAAGGAATCAAGGCCAAGCAACATGACCATCCAATTGGCTGATAATTCTGTGGTGAAACCATATGGAATCTGTGAGGACGTCTTGGTAAAGGTAGACCGCTTTGTTTTTCCGGCTGATTTCGTGGTTATGGAAATGTAGGATGAGCACGGCAATGAGTTGCTACTTGGACGCCCATTCCAAGCGACAGCTGATATGATCTTGGAGATGGGGAGAGGTCGCTTGACCTTGGGCATTGCGGATGATCGTTTTGAGATGGTCATGCCCAATAGTAATGCATCCACTAAAGCAAAAGCACAGTGCAACATGGTGAAGCATGTGGAACACAATATCTCACTTTGTCTTGGGAAGCCATTCTTGGATATGGCTCATGTGATGAGCAAGATAGATAATGGGACCTTAGCTGTGGACATTATGGAGCAAACTAAAGTTGTCTCTTTATGCAAAGTTGTTGGGTTTCCAAATGATGAGAATGAGGACATTCCACCTTCGTGGGAGGATGATGCGATTATTACTTCAGTTTTTGATTCATATCCGGAATTGCCTTTGGAGGCGTGTTTGCTAAATGTCACTTATGATTGGATGCAGAGTACTTCACTCAAGGAGTGCGCCAAAATGCTTCAGATGCTTCCATGTTTCTACACGAGGCACTATGAAGACTTAGGTACACTTCCCCCACCACTGCAATCATCTCTCATTTGCCCGCCTGATCTGGAATTGAAGCCACTTCCCCCGCATCTCAAGTATGTCTTTCTAGCTGAGAAGGACAAGTTACCAGTGATTGTATCTGCATACTTGAGTGCGGATGAGGAGGAGCAACTACTGATAGTGCTCAAGAACCACCGTGGAGCCTTTGGGTGGTCAGTCGCAGACATCAAGGGGATCTCCCGTACACTTTGCCAACACAAGATTCGGCTCGAGGAGGGAGCCAAGCCAGTCATACAGCCTCAAAGACGTCTAAATCCAAGCATGATGGAGGTTGTCAAGAAGGAAGTCATAAAACTTCTTGCTGCAGGGATCATATATGCCATATCAAATTCAACGTGGGTGAGTCCCACACAGGTAGTCCCTAAAAAGGGGGGAATCACTGTCACTACAAATCTTTTGAATGAACCTGTCACCACCCGATTGGTAACCGGGTGGCATGTGTGCATTGACTACCGCCGATTGAATGCCGCAACTCTTAAAGATCATTTTCCATTGCCATTTATCGATCAGATTTTGGAACGTCTTGCCGGTCGGTCGCATTTTTGTTTTCTAGATGGATATTCGGGGTATAACCAGATTTCTATTGATCCTTTGGATCAAGAGAAGTCTAAGTTTACATGTCCCTATGGGACTTTTGCCTACCGCCGTATGCCGTTTGGATTATGTAATGCGCCAGCGACTTTTCAACGCTGCATGCTCGCCATATTCTCTGACATGGTGGAGCGGTGTCTTGAAGTTTTCATGAACGACTTCTCATTTTATGGAACGTCTTTTGATGAATGCCTTTATAACTTAGATAAGGTATTGCAGTGGTGCGAGGACACACACTTGGTCCTCAATTGGGAGAAATGTCACATGATGGTGACGGAAGGAATTGTGCTAGGACACAAGGTGTCTAGCAAGGGTCTTGAGGTAGACCCCGTAAAAATTGAGGTGATTTCTAAGCTACCCCCACCAAATTCTGTAAAAGGGGTGAGAAGCTTTTTAGGACACGTCGGGTTTTATCGGCGATTCATCAAGGATTTTTCAAAAATCGCAAAACCTTTATCGGAATTGTTGGAAAAAGATGCAGTTTTTGATTTCAATGAGAAATGTCTTCACACATTCGAGGTTTTGAAACAAAAGTTGATTTCGGCTCCGGTTGTTCAAACGCCGGATTGGACAAAGCCATTCGAGTTGATGTGTGATGCTTCTGATTATGCAGTGGGAGCCATTTTGGGGCAAAGGGTAGATAATAAGCCTGTTGTGATTTTCTATGCCTCCAAAACACTTAATGATGCTCAATTGAACTACACAACTACGGAAAAAGAGTTACTTGCCTTCGTGTTTGCTTTTGAAAAATTTCGGCAGTACTTAGTGGGTTCTAAGGTAGTTGTGTGGACCGATCACGCTGCAATAAAATATTTGATGGAGAAGAAAGATGCAAAGCCTAGACTAATTAGGTGGATTTTGCTCCTACAAGAATTTGATATTGAAATCAAGGACAAGTCGGGAATTGAAAATGTGGTGGCTGACCACTTGTCTAGGTTAGAGAGGGTTGATGAACAAGGTTTGCACATACCCATTACCGAGACCTTTCCCGATGAACAACTTTTAAAAATTGATTCTAAAGAACTGTGGTTTGCGGAAATCATTAACTATTTGGATTGCGGGATCATCCCGGATGATTGGTCTTATCAAGAGAAAAAGAAATTCTTTCATTCGTTGAGATATTATTTTTGGGATGACCCAATTTTGTTGAAGCAGTGCAGGGATGGTATTCTTCGCAGGTGTGTACCGAAGGTGGACTATGAGAGTATTCTCCACCATTGCCATGCGTCGCCTACGGGAGGACACCATGCTAGCTCACGGACAGCAGCCAAGGTGTTGGAGAGCGGCCTTTATTGGCCCACTTTGTTCCGGGATGCCTATGATTTTGTTAGGCAATGTGACCCATGCCAGCGCACAGGTAACAACTCAAGGAGACAAGAAATGCCCCTGAATGTATTTCAGGAAGTTGAGGTATTTGACTTATGGGGCATCGACGTCATGGGACCCTTTGTGTCCTCAAATTCAAATATGTATATCTTACTTGTTGTTGATTATGTGTCGAAGTGGGTGGAGGCAATCCCCACAAGGACTAATGATTCGAATGTAGTGTGCAGGTTTGTCAAAGAGAACATTTTCTGCAGGTTCGGGATACCCCGAATGATCATAAGTGATGGAGGCACACACTTCCGAAATCAGAAATTTGCGACACTTTTGAAGAAATATGGGGTGAAGCACAACATCGGCACCCCATATCATCCACAGACGCAAGGACAAGTGGAGGTATCAAATAGGGAAATCAAGAAGATTTTAGAAAGGACCGTAGCATCCACAAGGAAGAATTGGAGTGCATTGCTACCAGACGCACTTTGGGCATATAGAACGGCATACAAAACACCTATAGGCACCACGCCTTTTAGGTTAGCGTATGGCCGGGCTTGCCACCTTCTGGTGGAGCTGGAGCACAAGGCCCATTGGGCGCTAAGAAGGCTGAACTTGCGCTATGATGATGCCGGGAGAAAAAGGATGTTTGAATTGAATGAATTGGATGAGCTACGCATGATGGCATATGAGAATGCCCGCATCTACAAGGAGCGCACAAAGCTGATCCACGATCGCCATATTGAGATGCGCACGTTCAAGAAGGGAGACAGTGTTCTATTGTTCAACTCCCGTCTCGAATTGCATCCCGGGAAGCTGAAATCCCGGTGGAGTGGACCCTTCATAGTGGAAGAGGTGAAACCGCACGGAGCGATTCTTGTGCGTGATGGAGATGCCACGTTCTTGGTGAACAGGAAACGCTTGAAGTTGTATTTTGGTGAAAACTACAAGAGGAAAGTGAATGAGGTCAAACTCATTTCACTTGTGCATGAATGAGATAATGGGAAGACGTCTAGCCTAAGACGCTAAAGAAGGGCGCTTGTTGGGAGGCAACCCAACCATTGGTACATTAGGATAGTTTAATTTTAGTCATAGATTGCTTTTATTTCGTTTAGATTTTAGTTTAAAAAAGATACCTTGATCCGTTTGTTAAATGTGCAGGCACAGGAAGGGTCGATACCATTGACACACTGGTCGATGGTATCGACATGGGTGCAGGTTGATTGCTGCAAAAATTGCACTGCGTCGATACCATCGACGACCAGGTCGATGGTATCGACATGGTTACAGGCAGGTCGCAATAAAAGTGTCGATGGTATCGACACCCCAGTCGATACCATCGAGATCTCTGGAGAAGTTCAGACGAATTTTGCTCAGTCAACTCGATACCATCGACGGCCTCGTCGATGGTATCGACATCATCACAGGTTGAATGCAACAAAATGGCGGTGTCGCAATAAAAGCAAGTCGATACCATCGACCCCCGTCGATGGTGTCGACGGACATGTCACCGATCCGCACACAGACATCGACGACGATCGCAAGAGCCACGTCAACGATCTGGGTGCTGCGTCGATACCATCGACTTCCGTCGATGGTATCGACTCGTCAGCAATCCGGGTTTCTTGATCCAGCAAACGTCAGCCGTCGATACTCGCGAGGGAGGCGGATACCAGCGAGACGTGTCGATACCATCGACCCGTGTCGATGGTATCGACGGGTCAACAGTGGCGCCGATCAAGTCTATTTAAGGGGACTTGCAACGTCATTTGACGTCACACCTTTAGAGCAAGTATCCTCCTTTGCGTCGAGCACTCCCCAGAGCCCTCCAAGACTGAAGAGAAGCGACATCGAGCGAGGATCTTCATCGAGCGGAGAATTTCTTCTCCATCTTCACCGAGCTCTTTTCTTCTAATCCCATCTTTTCTCGCAACCATGGTGCATGTCGCCGAAGCGTCGTCCTCAAGCGCACACCCTATGGAGATCGAGGAGTTCGTTCCTCCCCCAACCGCTTCCGTCTCTCGTCCGCGCATGGTGCATCCTTCCGCAGAGACGAAGAAGGTCTATGAAGAGATAATGAAGCACAAGTTCGAGCCAACCCGGTATGTGGACTGGAATATGCTCCAGGAGCTGGGGTTCGAGGCCAACTTGGCCTATGTGTTGGTCGGGCAAGCACGGCACACCGGTCGACTTTACGAGCAGATGGAATGTCATGCGGATGGGCAGCCGCTTTTCGGCGAATGGCCCACCTACAAGGAACTGGTGGCAGAGTTCATGGCGTCTCTCGACGTCTGCGTCGTATCAAACGACGTGGTAGCATCGGACCAGGCGTGGGTCAAAGGAAGGGTGTCCTTCTGACTCTTCAACAACGATTACAACATCACGTTGAAGCAGTTCAACGACATCTTCAATTGGAACCACAGACGCAACGATCACCGACGCCCGGACGCCCGCACCGACTATGACAAAATCTTCACCGAGCTAGTTACAGTGCCGGCGGGAAAGACTGTGAGCTACCGTAATGCAGCGGTAGCAGATTTTGAGCACCCGTTCGTCCGGGTCCTACATAGGATGTTGAGCTTGACATTCTTCGCTCGAAGTGATCTTGCTTTGAGCAAGTTTCAGGAGAGTGATCTGTTCTTCCTCTACGCACTCCTGAAACGTCAAGAGTGCAACTGGGGGCGTTCTGGCTACAGCGCGTCCTGGCGGTGAAGAGGAGTACAAGGAAGGCTCCAATCCATTTTGGTAGTCTTGTCACCAAGTTGGCATCTTACTTGGGGCTGAACTTTCAGTCCATGACTCCGATCTCTACAAGGAGCAAGGTGAACGTGCAACACTTGCACCGTTCAAACCTTATCCTTCTCCGGGACGGGTTGGCGTACGCACATTGCCACGTCAACCAAGCTTATCAGGAGCGCTCACTGCCAGACGACGTCTTCAACATCTAGGGCGCGCAGCATTTCAGGTGGCCAATCATAGCCATCGAGTCCTCCAAAGAAGAAGGCGGAGGTCACGAGCAAGAAGGCGAGGCTGCGGAGGAAGAGGAGGCTTTCACACCTCTTCGTGCACATGTGGCACCACGGAAGCGTCCTAGGATGCATCCGGGTGCATCTTCATCATCACAGCCACCGCCGCCATCACCACAGCACGAGCAGCCAGCCGCGGATCCCTACTCCATGCAGGGAATGTACACCATGCTGCAGGATATCCAGCAGACTCAGCAGCAGCACATGGCTATGTATACCGGCATTCATGAGACTACGAGTCGGTTACTTGATAATCAACGGGCTATGTTCGAGAACGAGCGGCTCATCCTCGCCAACCAAGAGCAAATACACAACCGGTTGCAGCGGATAGAGACGCAACAGGAGCCCTTCTTCGACCATTACTGGAGTCGAGACTACTTTGGAGGCTATCTACAGCCTCCGCCGAGGACCCAATATGATCCAAGCTTCCAGGGGGAGTACCTGTCTTGGGATCCTACGGCACCGCAATACCCACCGCCGCCTCCGCAGGATTGATCAGGGTATCACTGTTCCACCCTTAAGTTGGTTTTTGACTATGAGGCCATAGTAGAATTCAAGCTTAGGGGGGTGGCTGGAACAACTCTATCTTTTATCTTTTCTTTTGTTGTTTTTAGTTTTTGCTTTGTTATTTGTTCTTGCAATTTTAGTTTTTGTTTAGGATCCACATCTATCTAGTGTAACTGTGGATGTCTTAAGAGTTGTCATCTCACTGTTTTCATGAGAAATTTAAGGGAATTTAAAAAATTTTGTGCCTTTTGGATAGCTTGACTTGGTTGTCTTTGGGGAACTTGTCCTATGAAAATGATTGATTATGTCAACTTTGAAGCAATATGTCACACTCACACCCCCGTCGACTCATGAAAAGTGGATAGTAATGGTTGTTTGAGCCTAACCTAATCAAATGGTAATGAGACCTTAATTGGATATAAGAGAAAGAACCCTTTGAATTGCTACACATGTCAGTGAGGAGGGACACATAATATTCTTCTAAGGTTCAGTCACGTAATCTTGTGATCATTCCACTTCATATTTTTTTCATAATCCACCTAAGAATTGGAAGTAAAGTACAGTTTTAATTCCTTTTGCGTGCATAGCATTTAGATAGGACTTGCATTGATATTTTCCATGCTTTTGCATAAAACGAAAAAATATATAGTGATTCATGCACATTACCTTTAGGTGCATGTCATGTAGTTGCACTCATAACTTTCATGATTTTCATGCTCAAGTACACCATGTACTTCAGTTTTTCCTAAAAAGTGATCTAAACAGTTCCATACCCTCGAAAGAATGCAAAGATTTCTAATCATGAAGGAAATAGCCTTATACATGTATCTCTAAGCAATTATGGATATGTGGGCTAAAAGAAAGAAAAAATTCTGAAAATCTGAAAAAATTGAGAAAAGAAAAAAAAAGAAAAAGAATTTAGAAGGAAAAGGAATAAGAGGGAGAAAGGAACATGATATCACTTGCATAACAGGGAAATTGAGTGCATGATGTGGCTTAATTAGATTTCCATCTCATTTTGAGGTGGAAGGTTAGTGCATGCATCATTCCACCCAATCTTAAGCATTAGGGCATTTTCAATGTGCATTTGCATCATTTAGGACATTTTGTTATGTGCATGTTGAAACTGTGCAATACTTCCAAGATTCTTCCATGAACCACCCATTCCATCCACCCGTTGCTCGGATTGGTAGGCCACCGTGATTTTCTCCTCACTCATGTTTATCAGGAGAACTGCTTCCATGTAGATGGTAGTTAGGGCGAGCAACGTAATGTAGGCGATCACAAGATTCACCAATGCTGAATCGGCAAATTTTATTATGTTAACTGCCTTATGTGATAGTGTTCATCGGTTTGAAGGATAATTTCTCTTATTGATGATTATTGTCGCCTGTAGGGTAATTACTTTTCTGTGATTAGTAAAGGCCGGTTTGAGAACATCCAGCGGGAGTCATGTGGGATGTGGGGTGATGTGTTGATTTTTAGTTGACATCTGCAATTCTATTCTAAGGATTAGTTGCTCGAGGGCGAGCAATGTTTAAGCTTAGGGGAGTTTGATGCAATGATTTTGAGTCGCATCTATAGACCTTTTTCATATGTGTTTTGTGCTCTAATTACTCATTTTCATGGATAATATTGCATAATTCACTTAATTTGGTCTTTGCCATCATATTATATCAAATCCCCTTTGTTTTACTATTTTGAGCATTATTTATCATTCTATCATAAATTGTGTGGATTTACTTGGTCCTGTTGTGAAATTTCAGGAAAAACAAGTATCTGCTTCCGTCGATACCATCGACCAAGCCACAGGTTGCCAGCCGAGAAGAGCAGCACAGAGTCGATACCATCGACACCCAAGTCGATGGCATCGAGATCACTTCAGGTTGCTGGCGAGGAAATGGTCGATACCATCGACACCCAAGTCGATGGTATCGAGATCACCACAGGCGCTCAGACTAAAAGAAAGGAAAGCTGCCACTAATCTCCTGGGTCGATACCATCGACCCACGTCGATGGTATCGACGTGGCAGATATGCGTTGGATCTGTTTTGATCTCGATCGGACGACTGTTGTTATTTGACGACCTAATTAGGGACTTATACCTAATGACGGCCGCCCACACGAGAGGATGATCTCATTTTTGGATTGCACGAGTGCCGAGGAAGGAGAGAAAGGAGAACGAAGGCCAGAAGCTCATCCCGGGTGATTCGGACGCTGCCGAAGACGATTTCCACCACCGACAGGCGGGGAAGCTCGTGTTCTACGCCAAGGATCTACCAGTTCTTCTCCGTTCAGGGGTTTTCCTACTTGTTTCACGTTTTTCTTATGAATTCCCCCATTTCTACCATGTATTCGTGTGAGATGAACATGAGAGGCTAAAACCCTCAATCTTTAGGACCGGGAGTAGCCCGGAAATACATTGTATGACATTTGTATATTGATAATTCATATTTTCTCTCTCAAATCCGTGGTATAGATTCATTTTCTCCATTTCTATTGTTATGTTTGATCACCATAATAATAACTTAATGCCCTTAATCACTTCGACAGAAGGATTAACGGTTGAAAAGAGACGAAATCTACATTAATTAATAAAACCCTTGACAAAGGAGTTGTAAAATTAATGGTGGGAACTGAGGGACCGTTTATAATGCACTTAGTTTAGGGGAATTATTACTACGACGGTGGAATCAACCTAAACCTAAGTAGTGAATTACACCACGACAGTGGGTAATTCTGTATTCAGGCCACTACCCGGATAGAGAGAGAAGTGTGAGGAATTATATGAAACCTAATACAATGTTGACCCGCGGTGAAACTGCCATCCTAAAGATATCCTTTTGAATTGATTAAATTAACCTTTAATCGATTGTTTTCTTTGTTTGATTTTTATTTTCTTTTAATTTCAACAACAAAACCCTACTTTGTTAACCGGCCTAGCTGATTGCGATTAGTTAGTAGAAGTCTCCAATAATTCATGTATCCCTGAGTTCGACTCGGGCCTCACAAGGCCTATATTACTCGACGCGTATACTTGCGTTTAAGCGCGTAGTAAAATACACGTCAAGCATCTATCCACATGGTGCATTTACTTTATGGAGTGAGAAGTCAGGTGATTTTGTGGCAAACGACCAACGCTTGAAAAGATACTTCACGACAGCCGATACTAGCACCAAAGAATTGTTGAATCTGTCCAAACCGACATACCCACCAGAAAGCATAAAAAATCACGTCGAGGCATTGACGTAAAACAAAGGCGTTTGTCAGGAGGCAACCCGATCTTTAACTTAGCTTTTAACTTTTAATTTTGTTTTTAGAAAATTTTGCACCTGATAGACAATGCATCGCAAGATGCAGTCTTAAGTTCTGATAGATTCCATTTTGAGATTTCAGATGGAGGATGTGTCGCCGAAAGGAATGCAACCACATCTGGTGGACCAACCGGCTTGAGTTTTCCCCTCCATCTCGGATTTAGAGTTTGCTCGGGACGAGCAAATTTCTAAGTTTGGGGTGGAGGGTGGATGGTACGTACTTTACTTTCCACCCTCTCCTATCTGTTTCTGACTTAAGATTTCATCGTTGAAATTTTGTTGCAATTTTGAGCAAATTTTTTGAAAATTTTCAAAATTTTCAAAAGTTTTCATAGCAATTTGTATAGAAACTTGATGTAGTTGTGACGCTTTTGTTTCAATCAAAGCCTTTACCTAGCCGGCTATCCTATTTTTCCATGCAGTTTTGAATCGTTATACCCTCCTTATTCGAAGCGAAGCCTCAAGGAGAACAATTTCTGAGACTAGCCTATGATTAGAAACCACTGTGTGAAGCTTATGAATCCTAACATCATGATCAGTAGATATGGCAAGTATTTGTCAAACTGAGAGGGATCAAACACGTTGTGCTTCCTATCTGACTAGTGGAACAATAGCATGGAATCTCTATCGGATCCTCATCAAGACATTATTTGAGCAGAGTATGATAAGGAGAACGACCCGGTGCACTGAATTGTAAATCAAGTTGCATTCTGATCTGAACTCTCTTATACACTTCTTCTATCATCTTCGTACCCCTCCGTTCATCAAAACTAAACAAAAATAGCCAATAGTGTGCCAAACCCTGAGTTCAGGGTGGCACACTCTCTCTCCCTTTATGTTTCTTCCATACCCCTCGCTACGAAACAGGGGTGTATCACCAAGAAAAGATGCCAAAGCGCACACAAAAAGAAATGCAATCTCGAGTCGAATAGAGGAGAGATTCACACAAAAAATGCAATCAATGAAATTGCAAATCATATAATAAAAATCTCGAGTCGAATAGAGGAGAGATTTATTTCTTCCTTCCATACCACCCTTCACTCCCTTTTCCACCTACCAGCACAATTAATGCCCCCTCATCCTAAAAACACCAGTGTCAGATCAGGTGCACACTTGTTGTTCTGCGGGTATCTCTGGACTTTTATGAAACTCTCTAACATGCTTGATTCTGGAAAAAGTAGAGAGGAAGTGATATTGGGAAGCGAACTCAGGTACGAAGATATGGAAAGATGTGTTTTGTGATCTCAGGATGTTGAGACACCTAGTCATACCGAGCAAAAAAGAAATAATCGTGATGTGAAGATGAGGCAATCGCGCGAGTTGAACGTATTCATTAGGCGACCGTTTTAGATTTTGTGTTACTCGAGGACGAGCAACAGTTAAGTTTGGGGTATTTTGATGAATGCATATTCATCTGAGTATAATCGCCTTGTTTGGCACTGTTTTGCCCTGATTATTCGCTTTTACTAGCTCTATCTTCTTACATGCGAGATGACTTGGTTTAACTGCTTTTCCGAGCTTTCTTTGACCATATCTTCTTATATGCAACTTATATTGGTTTGACTGAATTTTTCCCTATTTTCATTTGATTGTGCAGGTCAAAATTAAGCACTTGGGCCTTGTCTATTCAGCCATCTCATCAGATCGTGGCCCTTATCTTTTCCCTTCCTGATCTGTCTCTTCTCCAGCAAGCCGCAGTTAACCCTACAATCGTGACCAAGCGATGCCCGCGGTTCCTCCTGACCTAGCTGCGACTGCGGAAAAATGACCACGATCTCCACAAACCCCGCGGCCTAAAGAAGACAATGTCGTGACTGCAAAGCAAACCCCGCGATCATGGCCTTTGCTCTGCCCGTGACAACATGAAGACCGCGACCTGCAGCTTAGCCGCAAGCACGACTCCAGCTATCAATACCCGCGACCGCGGAAGTCTTTCCCCTACAATCGCGACTGCACGCCCCGCGACTGCGGCAATCTTCTAACACCCGCGACCTATCTTCCCGCCACCTGCCACACCTTGCCTCCTCTTCCTCTCTACAGATCACCATCAATCTGTTAGCCGCGACCTACAACTACCATGCCCGCGGCAATGCCCTCGGTTTGCCTCCGGCGCCGCGACCTGCCTCCCTCCATCATGACCCACCGTCGCCGCGGAGAGACCCATCGCCAACCATCAACAACGCTCAGCTCCCCACGACACCCTGGATCGTGACTGCGATCCCAGTTGGTCGATATCTGCAGGCTCACACCTGTGCGCCCTCTCCCCACCTACACTTGAGGCAACGATAGCCTGATCCCTCCTTCTGCCTCCACCTTCACCCTGCCCCCTGTCGCTCTCCTCTTCCTACGGCGGTGGCAACCTTCCACTTCCAGAGATCGCGACTCATCCCTTCTCCACCCGTGATCAACATCCGCCATCGAGCAACGAAGCCACCACCTGCCGTATGACCCTACGTAGGCAATCATGACCTCCGTTGCTCCCACGATCTTGTCTCCTCTCCACCCGCAGACCTAGTCGAGGTGCAGCACCATGCAGCGACCCCGCACAGCAGCCCATGACCCAGCTACCTCCACGTTCCGCCCTCGCTCCTTCACCTATGCCAGGTCGTGGCTCTTCCTCACACAGAGCAGCACAAAGTCCACGACCACGACAAAGGCCGCGACCACGACAAAAGTTATGACCTCGACAAAGGCTGTGACCTCGACAAAGGCCGCGTCCACGACAAGTTGCGTGACCACGACAAAGGCCGCAACCACGACAAAGGTCGCAACCTTAACACGGTGCCTAGCCTACCTATAAATAAGACACGACCCCAGTCAGTCAAGGCATCATCTCCAGATGCCGCTAGGCTATCGGTCTGCCCTAACAACAAGAAGAAGGAGGTGGAGAGAGAAGATCTGCCCCGTCTACCGTGGTGTTCTTCCCTCTCCTTCTAGATCTGCCCCAACAACAAGAAGAAGGAGGTGGAGAGAGAAGATCTACCCCGTCTGCCGTGGTGTTCTTCCCTCTCCTTCTAGATCTGCCCCGACGTTGTGTAGAAGACCGTTTCTCCACCGAGCAGCGACCATCTTCTTCACCATGCTCATGGCAGAATCTTCTCCTTCTCTTGTTTTTCTTGTTTCTCTCACCATGAGCGAGTAGATTACTTTCGCTGGGGTGCGGGGACTAGCCCCGCTGCCCATGCTTTCATATCCTTTTTGTTAAACATTCCATGGCATGTATATAATCTTTCATTTTGTTGTTAATCGTCGATGTGTGCTTGTGGACTGATCACCTGCTTGCATTTATCTTGTTCATTTCCTATGTTGCGAGAACTTCAATGTGTAGGTTTTGAATGTCGATTAACGCGGTTGACTCTCAAACTAGAAATAGAGTGGGATTCCTTGAAGTCGTAAGTGTATGATCCGTGTGGTGACAAGCCATCTAGCCCACAGTGACGCTTCTGTGTGCCTAACGCCTGTATAGAGGGCCCACAAATTCATTTGGATTTCTGTATCTTCGTATCTGTAAGTATGTGATCTGGATGGTGACGAGACATCTGATGCCTAAGGTGATGCTTACGCGAACCTAACGCCCGTATGGGGGTTATGCAACAGCTCTATTTGAATGATTATATCTTTGCTTGGATGTTTGATGTTTGGATGTGATTGCATGTGTAGTGATTGTGAAACCCGGGACCATCCCAGTGATTTCCATCATTAATCTTTAATCAACCTTTAATCCTGCTCTTTTACTTTCCTCGTATTTAGTTTAATTAAAATCAACCAACCTTGTTCTAAATATTAGTCTTGATTCAACTAGATTCGACTAGAAAAAGATTCTTAAAAACGTTGTCCCTTGGGATTCGATCCTCAACTATACTACAATAAGACCCGTCCGCTTGCGGGTGGTATTATTGCACGTTGTTTTGGTTAAAAACTTAGGGATTTCAACCCTTAGTGAGTTTGTTAGTGCGATAATATAGGCCACTTCAATTCACATTCCGCATGTTGATGTGAAATGGAAATGTTCTAGAATGGAAATCCAAAGTGAAAATTATCTTTAAGGAAGATAGAGAAATTTCCTATGTGATAGGAATAGAGATCTACAGAGATAGTTCTCAAAAACCTCTTGACCTAAAAAGAGAAAGCATACATTGGCAATCTATACTGAAGGGTTCAACATGCACAAATTCAGTGGGAGAAAACTTATCCATGTTACATGGAGTTAGTATCCCAAAGACAAGTGTACAATTCTTATGAAGAATGGGAACACTACGATTAGATATGGATCTATCATGTATGCAATTATCCCATTATCTTGCATGTATGGACATAGCAAGAATAAAATGCATTTATCATCTTGTATGTGGGATATGACAATATGATATGGTCATCATGATAACTCGTATGTGGGACATGACGAGTGGATGTATGTCTAGTTCCAGTATGGGTTACTGGAATACCATAAGAACTTGATAAGTACTTGAGAAGTACTAGTTCTATGGAAATAAGGAAGGGTTCACTGTAAAGAGTTACACTGATGCGAACTTCCAAAAAGGACAGAAAATTAATCACAAAATATATATGGGATGTATAAAAGTGAATGTTTGTTGATAAAAGGAAGCATTCCGTTAAAGCTGTTTAAAAGGAAATGTCAAGTATTTGTGTGTTAGAGAACAACAGTGGATACTATATGGATCTAGGAGTTCATAGAGATGAACTTATAGATATTCCGGTCATTGATGACAAGTTAGGAGAGCTTGGGCATGCAATGTGGCTAAAGGTTAGCAAAGGAATACTAGATCGCATATTACGGCAACTCCATCTCATACGTATGACGTACAATGAAGAGATGTGAGACATGTAGTTAATACTGACTTTTGCAAGGTGTTGCCATAACTCACTATGTTAGCACTAGAGCATAGAAACATGTGGGACATGTTTGAAAATCACTATGAATATGATTCAAGGGTGATTAGCTCACAGTGCAAGTGGGAGTCTGTTGGTATGTATGCCCTGAGAGCCAATCATGGGATGATTGGTGGGATACATTAAGATTGATTTGATAAAGATCACAGGAAAGCTTCCAATTCTTTCTGGTTCAATCATATGAGATATTGATAGAACGGATTGAATGTCTAGAGAATGATAGTACTCAATGACGTATGCTTTCAGGTTAAGGACCTAAACAATAAGATCATACAGATGCTAAGAGTTTGTACATTATTATTATGTCCCTAGTCGGATGTCATTGTGGAAGATAGATAGACATCAATGACACACAAGACTAGATTGTCGTGTTGGTTGATGACAGAATCTTGTTAGTCATGATATGGAGATATCAAACCAAACACATAGGTACTTGTTAGAGAACAAGTGTACCAGACAGACCCACCGTGAGTTTGACACATGGAACAATGACATGGTAGTCACAGTTAGTTCTCATGGTGATGGTGGTGAGTGTGATTCTTTGACCTGAAATCACTACATTCAATACATGTCATTGGGTACACTTTGACATCATCAAACGCAGTCCTGAAACATGGGTTGTTATAAAGGTGATGATTGGGTGGCTTTGACACATGGGGCTTTTGAGGGGTGAGTGATAGATATGGGATTTGTCCCTCCTGAGGGAGTTTGATATCCGTGGCCACTTGATGAGTAGGATTGAGATAGGCGTGCACACATGTGTGAATCAAAATGTGATATTGATGTCATACATATATCCTCCAATCTACTCTGAGATCAAGAAAGTGAATGAACGTTGACAGGATGATTGTTCCATATATGACTTGAGTTCATTTGAGATATCAGTGACAAAGGAATTATACATTCACTTTAACACCATTCACGGATTGTAGGATTGAAAGTTGTTCTCCAACTTTCTATTTCACTTGGGTAGCACTGATGTGTGACTAGGTGCCGCTCTTTGCTTACGAAGTCATAAGTGTTATGGACTTTCACTGCCAATGTGAAATGGACCTACAAGGTCCCACACATAGGATTTAACCTAGAAGAGGAGTTTATCCACAAACAATATTTAGATTGATTACTAAAGGAGTTTAGTAGTTAAATTAAATACTTAGTCAATTGATAGATAAAAATGATAGTGTTCAAGGTGTTGGACCAGATGATTAAGAGTATCAGATTGATTGGAACTACAATTGACTGATTTTGCATAGTTTGCTGCCCCAACCAATCGGCTCATGGGATGAACCGATCGACTCAGGTTGGTGAACCGATTGTCTCAACCGGTGAGACGATCGACTCATGTATCAATGATATGATTGGCTCAATTGTTGAACTGGTCAATTCATGTGACCAACTGAGATCGTTTGGAAAGTCAGAAGACTATTTTGCAAATACAATTTGTTTCACTTGTACAAATTCGATTGGGACAAGGTTTAATATTTGATTAATTGGAAACAAATATGAAAGTCAATTTGAGTTGGATCAGGACCACGAACCGATCGGCTCAGAGATGCAGACGATCGGCTCAGGTCCCAAATGACCGGTTCAGGGCCTGAAATGATCATTTTAGGGTGTGAATCGATCGGTTCAACTGGCGCAGATTGGTTGTTTTGTGGAAAATCTCGAATCCTTCTACTCCTGCTTTAATCCCGCATTGCCTGGGGTAGAGAACCCTGTCCCATGACCGTACTATATATAGGGGTAGTGGGGGCTTCTCAGGAAAAACAACAACTCAGAACACCAGTTTCTCTGCAAAGTTTTCGTTCTCTCTGGTTGTGGTAATCGAGAGATCCCGAGCAAGTGCTACCCGATAAGAGAGGCACAATAAGGGAAAGACAACTGTAGAAAAGCAACTAGTTGTAGGAGAGTGTGTTGGTGACTAGTACATTGACAGGAGGGCTTGATTCCTTCTGATTCCTTGTGGGACAAGGAGATCAGAGTTCTAGGTGGTCCATGTGGACTACTTATGAGGCGGGAGACTTCTGCTGCTCGAAGGACAGCTGTCAATCCCGACAGTCCCAGTGAGACCAGGAGATGCACAGACACCGTCCAAGACTGGAGGTGAAGACTGCGCAAGCCCCGAGGTAACGTCACCGAGCAAGCCTCAGGACAAGGTATGCCTCTGCAAACCATCCTTCCTATTGTATAGACGTTGACGTGATTCCTTCATTCTGGGTTTGGGAGAAGAACTTTTTTTGTTTCCGTTGCCTGCTCTGTCTCCCCTACAACCCAACACTTGCAACCGAAACTTCACCAATTTTGAAGCCACCTTATTGCTTAGCACCAGTTGAGCTTGCTGAGCTGAAGAAGCAACTTCAAGAACTTCTCAGCATGGGTTTCATTCACCCAAGTGTCTCACCTTGGGGATCCCCTATCTTGTTTGCAAAGAAGAAGGATGAATCAATGCGGATGTGCATGGACTACTGCATGCTCAACCAAGTCATCGTGAAGAATCATTATCCTCTACCACGCATTGGTGATTTCTTTGACTTTTGTAGTAGTTATTATCAAATGTGAGTGAAGGATGAAGATATATAAAAGACAGCCTTCAGAACTAGATATGGGCATTATGAATTCTTGGTCATGCCTTTCGGTCTGACCAATGCCCCTGGTGCCTCTATGGATCACCTGATGAATCGAGTATTTCATCCTTGCCTTGATTAGTTCGTCATGGTATTCATTGATGATGTTTTGATATATTCTGAGTTAGAAGAACAACATCATGAGCATCTGAGACTGGCACTCAATACACTGAGAGGGAATCAACTATATGCAAAATTCTCAAAGTGTGAGTTCTAGATAAAAAAAGTAATGTTCTTGGCTCATGTAATCTCTTTTGGACACATTGTTGTTGACCCTACAAATGTATAAGCTATAACAAAGTGGAAGGATCCAAAGAACCCATCTAAAATCTATAGTTTCCTCGGTCTAGCAGGTTACTACTGAAAATGTATCAAGAACTTCTCAAAGCTAGCCCTTCCTATGAAAAAATTGACGAGAAAAGAAGTCAAGTTTGTTTGGACTCCCGAGTGCGAAGATAGCTTTCAGAATCTAAAGCAAAGCCTGACGTTTGCACCTGTACTTGCATTACCAATTGAAAGAAAACACTATGTCATATACACTGATGCCTCCAAGAAAAGATTGGGATGTGTTATGATGCAAGAAGGTAAAGTGATTGCCTATGCCTCTCACCAATTGAATTTGAATGAAGAAAACTGGCCTACACATGACTTAGAGCTAGCAGCCATTGTTCATGCTCTAAAAATCTGGTGACACTATATTTATGGGGTCAAGTTTGAGGTTTTCTTTGATCACAAGAGTTTAAAGTACCTATTGACACAAAAGGACTTGAATCTGAGACAATGGAGGTGGATGGAATATCTTAAGGACTACGACTTTACCATCACATATCATCCCGGTAAAGCCAATGTAGTTGTTGATACTTTAAGTCAGAAGAGAACTGGTGCATGTGTTGCTATAACCTGTTCTATATGGAAGAACATGGAGTATGTTTCTTTCTGGAAACCACAACCTATGGAAATTTTGAATGATGAAGTTATCGACAAGCAATGTGTTCACATGTCTAGCTTATCCATCACCCCAATATGGATTTCAGATATTGTTGCTGCCCAGTTAGAAATCCCTGAGTTAGAAGACATGAAGACCTTAACCTTGAAGCCATAGTCTGATTTCTTTATCAGAGTGGATGGTGCTCTCCGCTTTCTCTAAAGAATGTGGATTCCTAATATCAGTGATATATGGCAAAAAGTTCTGAGCAAAGCCTATGGGTCTAAGTACACAATTCATCCTGGCACGACCAAAATGTACAAGGACCTACAGTGAAGTTTTTGGTGGAAGAATATGAAGAAGGACATAGCCCTATATGTGTCTAGATGCATGACTTGTCAACAAGTGAAGATAGAACATCAACGACCCGGTGGCCTTCTCAATCCACTTGAGATTCCAAAATGGAAATGGGAGAAGATAACTATGGATTTGGTTACTGGTTTTGCCAAGACCAGAAAGGGTTGTGATGTTGTGTGGGTAGAAATTGACCGTTTGACAAAGTCCTCCCACTTTTTACCCTTCAAATCCAACTATAAGGTCAAATACATTGCAAAACTATATGTGGAATGGATAGTTCATCTGCATGGTGTACCCAAGGCGATAGTATCTAACTGTGACCCAAAGTTCACCTCTCAATTGTGGAGTCAAATCCAAGAAGAAATGGGAGCAAGCCTACATTTCAATACTGCTTACCACCCACAAATTGATGGCCAGTCCGAAAGAACTATACAAATTTTGGAAGATCTGCTATGTACATGTGTTATGGACCGAGGAGGTGCATGGGATAGATTTCTACCATTGGCTGAGTTTGCGTACAATAATAGCTACCAAGCTAGCATTGGGGTGCCTCCATTTGAAGCCTTATATGGTAGACCTTGTTGTTCTCTGTTGCATTGGGACGATGTGGGAGAACACATTCTTGTGAAAATTGATAACATGAAAATGATGATAGAGAAGGTCCAGTTGATTAAAGAGTGTATGAAAGCCACACAAGAACGACAAAAAATGTATGTTGGCAAGCATAGGTTTGATGTAATATTCTTAGTGGGAGACCATGTATTCCTAAAAGTCAAACCTATATGCTCTATTGCAAGATCTAGAGCGAGCTTAGTCCATGTTATGTGGGTCCTTTTGAGATCCTGGCTAAGATAGGAGAGTGTGCATATCGTCTAGCTCTTCCTCCTACTTATGACAAGATTCACAATGTCTTCCATGTCTCTATGATGAGAAAGTACGTGAAGGACCCTACTCATGTGCTCACTATAGAACTTCTGGAGATTCATGAGAATTTGACGTACGAGGGGTTATCAGTGAAAATTCTTGACACTCGAGTGAAATAGATGAAGAACAAAGAGATTGAACTAGTGAAGGTCTTGTGGAAGTATCATGTGTTAGAAGAGTCAACTTGGGAACTTAGAGACGAGATGATGTGTAGTCACCCTTTCCTTTTTGCCTGAGATTTTGGTGACAAAATCCATTTTAACGGGTTTAGTGTTGTAATGAACTGAATTCCTTATACTTGAAATTTCACCCTTTTCATAAAGATATCTTACTTTTCTTCATTGGTTGTTCTTATTGTTAATTTTGAGAAAGTTGAGCGACTTGGAATAAATAGGCATACAAATTTAAGGAGTTAGTGCACAATTACCTCAATTATTATATTGTTGAGAGTTAAGTTGCGAAATGTCCATAAAAATGAAATGGTTGTTGAAATACATTTAGAAATAAAACTTAATGCAAATATAAGTGTTAAATAAGTATCATCATCACTCCTTTTTACCTCTCTCCTCATAAAAGGAAAATAAATCTTAGAAAGGGGAGTAATGACTCCATTGATGGTCTTGGAATGAATAAGGAAGAATTAACTCACATTTTCATCCAAAATTTTTAAAAGAAAACCCATTTCAAATAAACTTAAATTCTTATACATAAAGTAACACATTAAAGACCAATATGGTCATTAATGGCTAACGGGTGAACAAAAACAAGATTTAAAGCCATAGAAATATTCTAGAGTTAATGATGGACCAATGGTTCTAGTTTGGGATCATTTGACCACTATTTAACCCCTCAATTCATTTTTAGAAGATTGGATTAAAGTTTTACCAAGGAATTAAATCGATTTCATCAATGTTGCACACGAAGCCTAAGTTCAATTTCATTTCGCCTATCACGCGCCCCCTCACCCATGCGGGCCATCCAAGTGTTGGAATTTGATCATTCAAATTGGGCCTCGATCCAACGGTGTTGAGGTCATCCTCTACCTCCAGCCGCAAGGATGTAACCGCTGAACAGAGAACCCAACCTCCCTCATACATGTTCTCTCTCCTCGATCAACCAAAGTTATTGATTCCTTCGCCATTGAATTTGCCTCTCTTTTCCATTCAATTCGAGCTATTACTCATGTGCTGAAACGCACCGAGTGCAAAAAGCTAAGTGACCAGTTGGAGGCTCTCTCACAGCCAACCTAGGCCAAGGGTCGCCACCCCACCTATAAATACAAGCATAGGTGTCTTTGCCAGAACATAAGCAACTGAATATACCTATCAATTTTCCTAGAGCTCCCACTATTTGCCAGTGACACCTCTACATCCTCTTGAGATTTGCGGCACATTTCCTTGAATCTCGACGACACTAGAAACCCAATTGATTAGTCTGGTGAGTTTGCCACCTCTTGCTCTTCGTTTCGAGTACCTGATCACGAGTTTTGCTTTGGTTTTATGGAAACACCCAAAAGGGTAGGGCCTTCTGCACTATCATGGTAGGCATGAGAGAGGAGGAAGAAGCCATGTGGTGAATTCTCTCTTTTGCCCCTCACTCGATCTTTTCCTTTTTTTTCTCACCGAGGGTACTTCTGTCTTTTTGCTTTGTTTTATTTTATACTTCACCGAAGCCACAAGGGCGTTGACCCATGATGTGGCCATCTGTGATTGGGCCATATCACGCAGGCTGGTCCCTTCTCTCTTCTTTTCATTTTTTTTGCTAATCTTTAGCCACGTGGATTTATCTTGAAATTTCATTGGTCAGTACTTTAATAATTCGTAGTAAATCGATCCTTTATCAGAAAAATGCAAACAAATACTCGTTGGAAAGCTTATTTCACATAGAATCTGATTTTATGGTTTTTGAGTCCTTATTCGGATTTCTATTTCAATATTTAATATGAAAACCATTTTAGTTATATAAAATGTTCTAAAATTGATAACTAATTCATTTTAACCTAAATTTTTTAAATAAATATGTTTTCTTAGTTCAAAAAATATCACAAATTGATTGGACTAGTTTTCAAACCAAAATTGAAGTTTTGTCATAAAGGTATAAAATTAGGGTTTCAACCCTTAAGTTACATTAAACCCTAAGCCTTGTGTTAAAATACTTGAATTTAGGGTTTGAGGATCTTGGACATCAATAATTGAAGAAAATACAAACCTAGGATTACTAAAGTGAGGTATGTGCATTCTAATCCTAAAGTTGGTCTTAATTATCCACACCTATATTCCCAATGAGGCATGAGCCTAATTTGTTTATTCTTATAATTCTTCTATGAATGATTTAAGGGTCTTGGAACCCACATGCAATTGTTGATAAACTAATTCTATCTATCATTGAATTACTTTACAATGATGATGAAAATGATCAGTTAACTAATATAGTGTGCATGAGTACAAAGCACCCATAGTATTGGGCATAATCCCAGGGGAATGTGACTACTCTCCCAAATTTATAAAATATTAGGTTATTTGGGATTGTGTTACTCTCGCTCACCTAGAGGTTGAGGTTTGGTAGGTGCCTCAGCCCTATTTTAGTATAATTTAGTCACATTTAATCATGCATGCAAATTTATTATTGTTCTACTTGGCAGAATTTCTTATTTGATATATTTACCTCATACTCTTGATATCTAGTAGTTAGTGAACCTTTATTTTGTCATACTTAAACTGCTAACATGTCCTTTACCTAAAATTGAGACATACTTTTATCTCCTTTTGCTGGGTGAACGCAACCACCCAGATCCAGGAAGAGAGGTAGGACTTGCTCATCGTGTAGCTGACAAAGTGTGAGACTATCCTAAGGATGACTAGGTTACTATTGCTAGATACAGTCGTATTTTAGTTTTCATTTCAAATAAATCTATATAACATCATAGGTTTATATTACAGTCCAATGTTGCTATTGGCATTAATTTGTATTTGGACCAAGCTTATTTAATTAGAATTATTATACTATCATCCTTCATCTTCAAGTTTTTATAAAAATATGGATGTGTGTATTTTCCGTTAGATCTTAGTAAGGATTTGTGTACTTTTTGTTAGATTTTATACTATCATCCTTCATCTTCTCACCCAAGCTTGTATTCATGTGTCATCACCATAACACAGATGCTTCTAAACATTGACAACCATTCCTTTTTTTATTGATAAGGTTGTGGTTTGAAGTTTTACAGACCATTTGGAAGCTCTGATCTAACGCCCACATAATGGTCTCCCATCTTGTCAATAGCTCTATTAATGACTAAGTTAATGATGCATGATAAAACAACCACCCCCCCCCACACTACCAATCATGCACAATCTCATAGGCCTAAAACAAGTTTGGCCATCATTCTTTTTGGTTATTGTAGATCTAAGTTAGTTGAAGTAGATAAATTTTTTCACTCATGTTCTTTTCTTCTATATTAGAGAAAGGCTTGTCCATAGATCTAGATAATCTCGGGTACACATTTGACCAGTACACATGAGTGATTTGGCCTATGAACAGTGTATTAATTTCCATGATCTGCAATTAAAAAATTTATGTGCATGTAGAATGAAATTTCATTATATCTAAATGTCTTGTATTGACATATATGATATTTCTCATGCTCCTCAGTATTATTAGTTGTAGTAGATCTATATCTAGTTATAGTAGATCTAATGTTTTACTCTACTTCTTTTCTTCTCAATTGGAGAAAGGTTTGTCCATATATCTTGATAATCTAGGGTACGCAGCCGATTAATACACATGACTAGTTTGACTTATATATGTACTTCCTAGTGTTCAACAGACATGGTGCTTATATGTTGGTTTTTTATCAACTTCATTTTACTTTTCCCATTGTTGTGCCCCTCAATGTGTGTATGATTCTCTTTGGGTATTTTTTAGGTCCTCGTACCCACTCCGTGTACCACATCATCATCTAGTATATTAGACGAGTTCAACATATTTTCTAGAAATGAACATGACTATTATTTATGTTTAAAAGTATTGAATTGATTGAGAAAATACACGCCATATAAATTTGACCGCAACAATATGTCAAAAGGGCGTTAATTTCCATAATATGTTTCACATATTTTAATTATCCATGCTTCTTCATGCATAAAGATCATGTATATTATATTAAAATTTGACTGTAATACCTCATAAAATACCCAGAAGTGTATATTGGTCATCGAAGGTGATGATAATGGGTGAATCCACATAGTAGCTACTCTTATTTTCCACTCGTAATTTCTGATCCAACACTAGTGAAATTTTCATTATAGAAAATATTAAAAGGATGCCATGATTATGCATTGTGGACAATTGTACTATAATATAAATTTACTGAACTACTGATGAAAGGATTGGCAATTTCATGTCATTTTGTTCATTGGGTGATACTCATTCGAATAGACCCTGTTAATTAAAATGTATGTATAAAGGATCTCACAGATACTTGCGAAGTATGTGTTTTTAATGTCCGATACATTCTAATTGTATTTTACCATTAGCAGATCAAGGACACTGCTAAACTCGTAGTCAAAATATTGCCACAATGATTTGTACAATTTGGGTATGTTTTGGTTCACTTCACCCAATGTGGGTTATGTAATGGGAAATTATTTCTACAACACAGTCTCCACTAAAAGTTACACCCCCACCTCGAGAATACGCGCAGTATTAGCACGGTGTGTCTATTTTTTTACAGTGACATTCATTGCTTTCTTGCTGGAGGGAGATAGACTAATATATATTAGTAGATGGAGAGAGTGTGGAATGAGAAAAAGGAGGACATAGTGGATGGAGAGAGAAACTGTAATAAATAGAAAGAAGGTGGTAGTGCGTGCAGAGATGTGTAATAAATAGAAATAAGAAGGTAGTAGATAGAGAGAAGGTGTAATTAATATGAAGAAGGAGATAGTGGATGGGGAGAGAGAGTCCACTATATAAAAGAGAGAGGTAAAAAATAGAGAGAAATTTGTGACAAATTAAATCGAACATGTAATTTAGTATTGTTTAAGTCTAAACCAGGTCATTTAGTATTTATTCATGAGTAATGCTTATTTAAAAATCGGTATGATATATTTAATACTTGATTATAAATACTATTTAATCTAGAAGTGCTCACTAAATGATATATAAATTTGTAATGCACAAGTATTATTTAAAAATATGTATATAACTTATACATGAAATAATATAAAAAATAAAACCAGTATTGATTAACACTTTTATTGGTAGTATTTTAATTTAATATTTGCAATGTTCATAATGATATTTATCACTAATAATAATTTCTTATATATTATTATATTGTCTCTCACATCTGGAGACTTTTAACTTCTGCACTGTGTAAAAAATTTCTATGTACAATACCAAATATATTTTGTATTCTATGTTCACTTTGTTCGAGGTAAGGGTATAAGACTTTGTGGAAGTTGTGTGTTTTATATCAGTACACTTATATAATTTGGTTTGGGCAGCTATAGTTTCCAAAGAAAATGAGTTTTGGTACAGCCTTAGCAGGGATAAGGTGTTTATGTTTCAGACCATTAACAATGTAGGTTGATAATAGTCTGAATTATTAGCATCTGTCGTTCCTATTCGAAAAAGAAAATATTTTGTTCATTTATGTAGCTTAAGTTTGGTCTCATAAATATATACATGCTTTGGCGTATTGTTTACATGTGGCCTTTGATTGAACAATATCAATTGTTATAACATTTGGTCAATTTTTATTTGTTACGGGTGGCAGGTGGCTCCTAGTAACTCCGTTGATGAGATTTTCTTTTTAACATTCGTGAGACATAAACAGTTATCAAATGGATAAGTCGTGTGAAGGATATATACTAGAACGGCGGAGAATTCATGTGTGGCACCTAGCTTCTTGCAAATAACAAAAGAGGAGCATGATTAGTATACAGATTTAATGATATAGCCAACCATGATTAGTATATAGATTAGGTAAAACACCCTCTGAGTGTAACAGTTTCTCATGTAATGCATTTTTTTATTATTAATAAGATGGAGTTTTTGTTGGGAATCAAATTGTTTAAACTCAAATAACGTTTGCAAATTGTGATATTAATAATAAAAATAGAAATTGTCCATTAGTGTTATGGCTGCTATTGCTATTTATGATGGAAAAGTGTTATCCCAGTTGATGTTCGTGATCTGACTAGTATAGTGGTCTTGTTTCTAAAGGCGAACAAGTTATATCATCAGGTTATTGCTATTAATGACAAAATATAACGGTAAGATGCGACAAGTTTTTATTTCCGTCGTTGTTATCTATAACGATGAACTTATGTACATTTCTGTCAAACTTTTTCTGACGTTGTTGTTACTGTTCTTGTAGTGGTTGGCAACAATACACATGACAGTATATGTGTTCAAAATTTTACTCATCAACAATATACATGACAATAGATATGTGTACACAATCGTACACATGGAAGTATACATGTGTACAAAACTGTACAATAATATAAATGTGTACGCAACAATATATGTATCAGTACACTTGTGTTCAAGACTTTACACATGGAAGTAAACATTTGTACAAAACTGTACCAACAATACATATGGCATGTCTACAAAACCGTTCATATGATAATATACTTATGTATAAAACTGTACACATGTGTACAAAGTTATACATATATCATTAAACGTAACAAAAGAGATGTGTATAAAATTGTGCATGACAATATATGTGACAGTACACATATGTATAAAATTGTACATGACAATATATATGGCAGTATGTACAAATTTGTATACAATAGTATACACGACAAAACACATGTACATGACAGTAAGTGTATGAAACTATACACATAAGAATTACACGTGTATACAAGAGTAATATAGAAAAAATCAAAATCAGAAATTCAACTCCTCATACCCTTCTTAAGTCATATTAATCCTTCTTAATCTACGACCCATACTTACAGCTGCACTGAACCACATCCTAGTACAGTCTCACGACAGCAAGGAAAACGAGACTTTCGTGCAGGACACAATCCCAATCTGGCTTGCCTACGCCGGCTGTCACTACCAAAAAACATAGAATAGGTGACAGTCATGTAAAAAGTTATGCACTTTAGGTGACATGTTTGTACATGACTTATAATTTGGGCTGGCCTATGTAAAATAGATGACATACATTTTTGTATATTTGAAAGGGTGACATACTTTAGTTGACATGCATGTATGTCACTTATAGTCTGTGCAACATAGGTGACAGACATTTTATCATACTTGAAAGGGTGACACACTATAGGTGATATACATTTGAATCACCTATGTTCTAATGGAGGTTTACACATGTATATGAGTCAAGTGTAATATATAATGAGACATAACATTTAGGTGACATGTATGTGTGTCACCAAAGTTATAGATGACATAAATTCATGTCACCTAACCTTAGAATTTTTACAGAATTACTATGAGAGGACACTGTCTTGATATGGGTCTTGAACTCTCGCAAATGCATTACGGCGGACTTACTGTTAGAGGAAATTCTCGTGATATGGGCCCAAACCCTCACATATGCATTTTTAGAAATTTTGTGAGTGGACATTGCCAATATATGGGCCCCAGTTCCTAAGAAATGTATTGAAAGGGACTTTTTGTGAGAAGAAATGTGTCATGGCTCCTCCCGAGTGTATTTTTGTTGGAATATATCAACACTTATTTGGTCATCGTGTGTTGTACGACGTCGCGATGCGAGGGCACTGAGCCACTACACGTGACGACGACACCAATGACGATTATGTTTATCTCCCACCTACCTCTGATTAATTATTGCACCTACCCTGGTGTCGCTGATGGCGGGGGTTCTCTGCTCGTCTCGTTGCCCCACACCATACCATCCAGATCCGACTTCCATAGTGTCTCTCGAACGCGAATGGAAGGCGACCAGAAAGGTTCAGTGGTAACTTCAAGTCTGATTCAACTTATCGACTTTTGTTGGACTTGGCCAGACCGGCGGTGGCTGCCCTTTTTTCGGAAGCCACGCCCATAGCAGCAAGGGATTAGGCCACGAGCGCGCTCGGAGCATCCCTGGTGCCTAGCCATTCAGGTCTCAGCACGTTGAGGATCGATACGATAGAGACCGACATCAATCCCCGGAGGCGACAGCCCATACACGATTCCCTATAGTCGTGTGTTAAGTAGGCTTGGCATTGGTCAACCCAGCAGGACAGACTACCCTGCTGGCCGCCATACACTGGAGGGTTCCCTCCATGTCTCGGTTCTACTCTCTTTAATGGAAAAATTTAGTTCTCCCACATCGACAACGATACATTATGACTGTCTTGCTACGTCACAGGTGAAAAGTCGTGAGGTTGTTCCTGTGGTCCCTTGCCGCGTGGGGCCTACATCCTGCATGGTTAGACCTACTGCACAAGTTTCATGTCCTTTTAGGAACCTCCATACATGCCACGGCAAACCGTTAGCAGCTAACAATTTTTCTAACCATCTTCGGGTTGTTCATTTATCTTCACTGTGTCGTGTTGATGGAATACATAAGGAGTTGGAGTATGTTGATGTTTGGAGGGCTTGGTGTTTGCTCTTTGTTCTTCCAAGCGTTGGATGTGTGGTGTATACCTTGGCATCCTGCCATGGTCTAAAGCATATCATCATCAAGCTTCTGATGGCTCTGATGTTACTACCACTCTACCTCGACAGCCTGGTGAGGCATCACTCGATGTGATAGTTGGTTTGTCTGCTCCCATCAATTCTGGCTTTCAAGATTCTGTTCCTTGCACCCTATCAACTCGTGAGCGTATTGAGCCACCGCCTCTGCCTGTTGACCAACTACAGCTCAACACATAACTTTTAGATTCTATCTTCCACACAGGTGTACCTACCGTAAAGAGCATCCCTCTTTCGTTTGCCCTTTGCCGACACTCTTCGTGCTTGCTTACTCCAGGTGGCTTCTTGCCCACGCTCTATTGATGCATGTGAAAACTACTAGAGGGGGGGTGAATAGAGTTTTATAAAGATTTTAATAATAATTTAAACTCAAACAACCACAATGAAGATATTGGACAAGGAGACACAGGATTTAGAGTGGTTCCAACTATAGCAAATACTATAGCCGTCAGTCCACTACCCGGTTTCTTACCCAACCGGGATTTGAAAAGAAATTTATTTTATTACCTCGCAAGGACTTTACATAAAATACAATTTCTTTTCCCAAAACCTTCAAGCAGCCTTCACCTAGAAGTAATCGCCCAACCTTGAAGCAGCCTTCCCTTGAAGTAGATGCACCAACTCCCGTTGCACCAGCCTTCTGAAGTAGCTTCCCTTGCGATAGCCTTCTTGAAGTAGCTTGAAGTCCCCTTCTCCACCTGAGAAGTCAACCCTCTCCAATCCACAGCCTCCAACCCTAGGAGTAGCAAGGAGAGTACAAATAATAAAAAGGAACAAGAAAGAAAAAGGAAATTACAACTTATCCTTTAAGCCCAAGGCTTGATATGCCTAGATCAAGCGTATAGATCTCCTAACCAAGTGTGTGAACTTGTGATTGCTGTGGGTAGGAGATTCTAGCCTATAGGACACGAAATTGAGCTAAGGAGAAAGTAGGCCAATGATCACAGTGCTCAAATTGCTTGCAACAGATTGCTCAAGTATGCTCAAGTATTTTCTCAAGTGTAGCAAGTGTAAAACAAGTGAGTTTAGGTGTCCTATGGCTTGTCCTATTTATAGGAATGGCCTAAGGATGCTTAAGGACGTTCTAGACAACTTCTAGGGGTTTCGAAGTGCTTAACTAGCCGTTAGGTACAAAGTTGTTGCTTTAACAACGACTAATTAATTAATTCTGCAGTTGCTGTCAGAGACCATCTCGGTCGACAAATGGTCGACCGAGATACCTACTCGGTCGAACTTTTGTCGACCGACAGGCTCTCTGGAACAAGTGATTTGCAACGTCTTTCATCAACTGCCAACTAACTTTTCTGTTGTGTCTAACGGCTACTTTGGATCTTTCTCGGTCGAGAAGATTGTCGACCGAGAGTGTCTCGGTCGAGGAGTTTGTCGACCGAGATTGATCCTGTTTCAAGGTTTCAATTTAGGCACTAATTATGTGTGTGAGTGTGCATAGATAATCCTATTTGAATGGGATGACTTATCTAACTGTGGTGTTTAGCTAGGGAGAATCTAACGCTTGATTTACATGCAATTCTAAGTACTTGTACATTATATTTTTGTACAAGTTTTTACAATAGTGATTACATTGCATGAAAATGTAAATATGTAAGCTTGTAGATTTTCCCTTGTTGCTTTGTCATCCTGCACACTCAAGTAGCTCGTTAGATTAATAAGAATGAAATGTTTGTCATAATCAAAACAAAGGGATTTATAGATGTCCATTTAGCCAACAATCTCCCCCTTTTTGAAGATGACAAACATTTCCAAAATATAAATAAAGGAAATATAAAACATATGAGTTTCATACCTTTAGATTACCTTTTGTAGCTTTTTCTCTTGTGTAAAAATGTGTGCTTATTATTCCCCATGAATTATGGAACATGAAATCCAGATCATTTGGGAATATAGCAACTTTCAATGTAAAGCCAAGAGTTTATTTATGAAACTCATTAATTGGGTTTACATAATTTCTAAATTTTAGTTTTATATTTATCTCTCCCCTTTTGTCATTTCAAAAAGATAACTGTTAAGAATAAAAACTCCCCCTTAATTAGATACTATGCTCCCCCTTAGATGGATTTAATATCATTTTTGTCTAATTTAGCCACAATTTGTTTCTCAATCATGTGCAAAGGATGTTAAGCCTTGAAATGATATGAGATCCTATTAGGTTCATGGCATATGTATTGATTTCTCATCCATTTTACAAGGGATGTTAAGCCCATAAAATGATATGAGAATCCGTCAATCTCAGAGTACATAAAAATGTCTCCATCAAAATGCAAGGGATGTTAAGCCCCGATTTGTTTAGAGAGTTCCTTTAAGAACAAGTTATATCATTTTTCTGAAATTCATAGATTTCTTCATAACAAAAAAAACTAAGGTCGTAACAAGCTCCAAATAATGTTTTTGTAAGCTTCTTAATCAAATAATCAAATTTGTTTTGATGAGCTCCCCCTTAATCTTACAATTAAAGCAATTTAAGGCTTCTAAGGTCACAATTGATTTTAAATTTTGAATTTGACCTTTATCAAAAGTATACGAATATTAAGTACATTAAAATGATGTCCATATAAAAACCAAGAGCTTGTGTTTAAGTAGCACCAATATCAAAGCAAGCATCTTCCAAAGTGGAAGTAGTTTAGCCAATTTTATCTTCAACATGATGAAAGGAAACATAATTAATTTGCAATTATATTCAGTTTTATTGCAAACTTGACAACAGAAACCTGCTCGGTCGACGATCTTTCGACCGATAGTGTTCTCGGTCGAACAGTTTCTCGACCGAGAAAGTGTCTGGATTTATGACTGTTTAAAGTAAGTTGTCAATTTTGCCACAGTTTTAAAGGTTGCATTTTTATTTATTACTCCCCTTATTTTGTATGTTCTACAATGATGATCTTATAATCCATATTTTGAATATGTCTCACAAAACAAATATCCATTGGAATCAAGTAAAGATGGTCAATTTCATTAAAAGCATGTATTACAAGCATAGAAAGATAGACACATCATATAGAGATGACCCATTACAATTATTCAAAAGATATCATTACAATAACTCCAACATTTACTGAAAAGACTTAAGGATTACATCAATGTCAGGATCTTTCCCAATAAAAGGCTCAGTTCCATAATACTGGACCAATGTTTTCCATTCTAAAGCACCTGTCTTAGTTAGAGCATATGCTTCCAAGAATGTAGGTACTCGGTCAAATCAAAAATGAGCGGCAATATCTTGCAGTTGCATGGATGAAAACTGAGTGTGTGTAAGATCCACAGATGGTGGAGGTGGAGTTTGATAATAGTTGTATGAAGGATTGTATGGATTGAGCATGCCAGGATTTAAAGAATACGGATATTCATCAGTTTGGTTTGGGGAAAGGGTTTGCATTCTTTGGTTTAAATATGTCATGGCATGATGATTGTAGTCTAATTGTCTACTAAGGTGATATTGGCAGCCAGCAATATAAGTAAGAGTATTTTGAATGGGATCATGTGGTAGGGTAGTAGGAGGAGGTGGTGGTATGTCCTGATGAGATGTTTCTCCTTCTACTCTAGCCCTTTTGTGACCAAAATCTATTCCCATTTTCTCTACGGTATTCTTACTTATCTTTTGCGGTCTACGCTCCCATGTATATCCCATATCCTCAATGTTTGATTTAAGAAAATGTTGAGTAATTTGACATACTAAATCCGCATATGGTGGGTTGCCAGAAAACTCAACCATGTTTTTAAGGATTATACGGATGAAGTTTGTGGGAATGCGGCTTATGATGGCATAAATGAGGCACATTCGGAATATTGGAACTTCAGACTTGTTAGCTCTAGGGTGAATATTTGTAGAAACAATGATATTTACAATCCTACAGGCAGGTTTGAGATTTATAGCATAGTAGGTTCCCCTATCTTCATGACAAGTAGTGTTGGATTGAAAAATAGCTCTTTTTATGTCACTAAGGCTAATGGTATGATCATCTTGGGAAAGTTGATTTAGTGGATTTCCGGTGGCAAGGTCAAGGAAGTCTTTATATTCATCTAGGTCAATATTTAGCATTTCTAGAATATCCTCTTTAGTAAATCTAAAGCTATGCCCATTGACCATGGTATAGAAGAAGGTAGTTTCATTTTCGGAATGGGATATGAGGTTGGCATAAAATTCATTCACTACCTTTGTAGAATAGGAAGGGAAAGAGGGGTAGATGAATTCCTTCAACTTTTGCACTGCAAAGAGATCCTCCAGATCGACTATGTTGAGGAAGTCCAAAGCTTCAACTAGTCGTCGAGGAAGAGGAGCTTTGGAGGAAAGCCGTAGATAACGATCACCAGCATCTCCGTCGAGGAAGGCAATGTCGTTGATGATCGTCAGTGGTGGAGTAGCTTCCCGAGCATCCCTTCCTTTCCTGCCGACGACCTTCTTCTTCCCACGGGCAGCTGAGGATGAGGCCATTTGTGTTACTTGAATGTGGAGAAGAAGCAAGGAAGGTTTGGGGATGAGGATGATGAAGAGTGGCACAAAAATGCACTAGAGAGGGACTATGGAAGCAAGAGTATGCAAGTGTGAGTAAGTGACCCGTTTTTGCTCCCTTTTATAACATTCTAGCGACCAGGTCAGTCGACGATTCGTCGACCGAGCGCCCGCAACGGTCGTGTTGCAGACACGCCACTCGGCTCCCCAACGGTCAAATAACGTTCACAAACAGTCATAACGGTCGGTTTACAACGGTCGTATCCAACGGCTACTTCTCGGTCGAACAATTGTCGACCGACATTGTCTCGGTCGAACATTTGTTGACCAAAAGTGTGTCTGATACTAAATCTGTATAGATTCTATCGGTCGAGAGAGAGGGACTGACCGAGAGGTTTTCGGTCAAGGAGTTCGTCGACCGAGAGACTTACTGAGTACGAATTTTGAAGCTGATTTTTTAAGACTATTTTTGTAGAGCACACATATATAGATTTTCCAAGGTAGTAATATTGTGTTTATTATTGACAATATTGGGACAAGTTGTGATCATAAATTAATTTCTTTTAATCATAAAAGGATATCCAAAATATTTATGTCAAACTTATTTTAGGTCGAATTTGACTACGACCATAGCGCCCCTTGGTTAAATTTTGTTTTGACCAGGAGGCTAATTTTGCAGATTTTCAGTTTGAATATGTTGAGTATAGTATCTGCATTAAATGTCAAGTTGAAGCATAATACTTAAGATTCTTAGGTACAATTAATTATCTCAAATCTTCAAAGATACTAATTTATGGATTGTGTTGCAAGCACTAATATATAACCAATAAATTATTTTGCTTGCCTATATTTTCATGGATCCATGCATACAATTTTCATTGTCTATGCACACCTAATGATGAAAGCATGTTATCAGCATACAATGATAATTCCATTTCATGATTAGTATATGAATAGACCAGAAAATACTTTTACGAACAATCATGTGAAAATAGGAATTTCCTTTGACTAAGTATAATTTCAGTTTAAACTTTAAATCATCTAGGGAATAAACTAATATTAATTTCATTTACATTTGTAATCTCACTATGTTGAGTTGAGATAGACATATAAATATGCAACTAATGTTTTTGGTCATATCTCAACTTGATTTTGTTCATTTAGTTTGGCGGTTTTGGAACCCAAACTAACTCGACATCTTTTCTCTTATAAGGACATGAAAAAGAGTAATGTCCAAGACGTGAGCAATAATGGCAACATATAGAATCAACCTCAAGTCGTTTTCTATGGTTTTGTTCTAGGTTGTTCTTTGGTAAAAATGTATTTGTTCCTTTAGGTACATATATAGTTTGATGGGTTTGTGACTTTTTCCAACTAGGTTGATAGGACTTCCCTTTAGGCTTATAACCTAGTCCTCTTCTTCCAATTTGATGATAGGATTTATCTAAGATTTGATCAAGAATGCCATTATTATTTAAATTACTGACTTTTTGTTGTAACTTGGCAATCTCTTCCATTCTCTTCTTAATATCTAGTTTTGCTTGGTCTAGATTAGATGACAATAAATTTCTTTCTTTAACAATGGTTTCATAATCTATATGAGTGCATAATAATGGTTGTTTTTTAAGATCGTTTACTTGAGTCTGCAAGTTTGAATTTTCAACAGAAAGGAGCTTGCAATCGGCTTCCATAGATTTTAACTTAAGATCAGAATATTTATTTCCCTCTTTGAGATCCTCATTTTCAGATGCAAGAGCAAGAAGTTTAACATTTAGATCATCATTTTCTTTATTTGATTTCTTTAATTTCTTTTTGCACTCAACATATTTATTATGTGTCTCTTCAATAATAGCAACTAATTCTTCTTTAGATAAATCAAAAAGACTTACCTCTTCTTCTGCTTCACTAGTTGTAGCAATAAGACATTCTTTGTGCTCTTCCTTTGATCTCCATGGGCATCCGGTTGTTTTGTGGCTTGTTCCTAAACACCAATTGCAGCATGTTGTGGTTTTGTCCAAACAGCACCTTTCACCATTTCCCTCCATTCTTCAAGACTTGGTTAGGGCTCCTTGAAGCCTGCTCTGATACCAACTGAAAACTGAATAGAGTTTTATAAATATTTTAATAATAATTTAAACTCAAACAACCACAATGAAGATATTGGACAAGGAGACACAGGATTTAGAGTGGTTCCAACTATAGCAAATACTATAGCCGTCAGTCCACTACCCGGTTGCTTACCCAACTGGGATTTGAAAAGAAATTTATTTTATTACCTCGCAAGGACTTTACATACAATACAATTTCTTTTCCCAAACCCTTCAAGCAGCCTTCACCTAGAAGTAATCGCCCAACCTTGAAGCAGCCTTCCCTTGAAGTAGATGCACCAACTCCCGTTGCACCAACCTTCTGAAGTAGCTTCCCTTGCGATAGCCTTCTTGAAGTAGCTTGAAGTCCCCTTCTCCACCTGAGAAGTCAACCCTCTCCAATCCACAGCCTCCAACCCTAGGAGTAGCAAGGAGAGTACAAATAATAAAAAGGAACAAGAAAGAAAAAGGAAATTACAACTTATCCTTTAAGCCCAAGGCTTGATATGCCTAGATCAAGCGTATAGATCTCCTAACCAAGTGTGTGAACTTGTGATTGCTGTGGGTAGGAGATTCTAGCCTATAGGACACGAAATTGAGCTAAGGAGAAAGTAGGCCAATGATCACAGTGCTCAAATTGCTTGCAACAGATTGCTCAAGTATGCTCAAGTATTTTCTCAAGTGTAGCAAGTGTAAAACAAGTGAGTTTAGGTGTCCTATGGCTTGTCCTATTTATAGGAATGGCCTAAGGATGCTTAAGGACGTTCTAGACAACTTCTAGGGGTTTCTAAGTGCTTAACTATCCGTTAGGTACAAAGTTGTTGCTTTAACAACGGCTAATTAATTAATTCTGCAGTTGCTGTCAGAGACCATCTCGGTCGACAAATGGTCGACCGAGATACCTACTCGGTCGAACTTTTGTCGACCGACAGGCTCTCTGGAACAAGTGATTTGCAACGTCTTTCATCAACTGCCAACTAACTTTTCTGTTGTGTCTAACGGCTACTTTGGATCTTTCTCGGTCGAGAAGATTGTCGACCGAGAGTGTCTCGGTCGAGGAGTTTGTCGACCGAGATTGATCCTGTTTCAAGGTTTCAATTTAGGCGCTAATTATGTGTGTGAGTGTGCATAAATAATCCTATTTGAATGGGATGACTTATCTAACTGTGGTGTTTAGCTAGGGAGAATCTAACGCTTGATTTACATGCAATTCTAAGTACTTGTACATTATATTTTTGTACAAGTTTTTACAATAGTGATTACATTGCATGAAAATGTAAATATGTAAGCTTGTAGATTTTACCTTGTTGCTTTGTCATCCTGCACACTCAAGTAGCTCGTTAGATTAATAAGAATGAAATGTTTGTCATAATCAAAACAAAGGGATTTATAGATGTCCATTTAGCCAACAGCATGGATTCATCTTTTGTTGCTTCCATCATGTGTTCTGTATCGCTTCTCCCCTAAGTCTACTCAAGATCAGTCTTCTAAAAAATGATCTCTCTACAACAACTTATGATCCTTAAGGCTTTGGAGACTTGGAATTCAGGACCTAAAGGCATTCAACAACTCTTGGCTCAGATTTTGGCTCATTGTTGTCCTATTAGGCAAGAACATTCTTCTGAAGCTTGTATTTTACGTGCCAAGTCTAAGATCAAAGATAGCCAATTTTCTATCGCGTGTTCAATCCCCTAGTGGTGTTGCCCCCACAAAAGCTACTACTCATTCAGATCTTGAAACTAAACACCCTCAACCTCCACTGCCTTTGGTACAACCTCAGTCTGAAATTTATAGCTCTCCATTTGTTGCTTCTTGCTCCATGGTTGAAGAAGCCATTTTATCATTCAAGAAAGGGACCAATTGCGCACGTGATGGCCTATGAGTACATCTTATTGATTATATGTGTGGGGATGTCGCTGCGGTGAAAGATGATTTTTTGAATGCAGTTTCAACTATGGTGACTCTTTGGCTCACTGGTCGTTGTCCAGATTTCCTAGATCCCTACATTGCTAGTGCTCCATTGACTCGTCTTCTCACACTAGACAATGGCATTCGGCCTATTGCTATGGGTACTATTTGGCGGCGCCTTGTATCCAAAGTTGCGACAAAGGGTGTAAGTTCTGATGTCGTCCCTTATCTTAAGGATCATCAGTGTGGTGTTGGCATTTCTGGTGGTGCTGAGGCCCTTCTACATGATGTCATTCGACTTGTTATGAACAACAACACCGCACTAAGGTCACCATGGCTCTTGTTGACTTCAACAATGCCTTCAACATGGTTGATAGATCTACCATATTTTGAGAGGTTCATCTTCATTGCCCTTCTATTGCATGATGGGCTGAGTTTTTCTACAACTCTCCATCTCCTCTCTATATGGATCATGGTGAGCCTCTTTTTTATTCTGCCGGGGTACAAGGTGACCCATTGGGCCCCCTTCTTTTTTCCCTGGGACTCCACCCTCTTATTTTACAGGTAAAGGATGCATGCCAACTTTACTTCCTTTCTTTCGACCTTGATGATGGTACCCTCATTGGGGACACAGAGGTTGTTTTGAAGGCTCTATCCCTCATTCAGGAGTGATGCCCGATGTATGGTCCTCATCTCAATACTAAGAAGATAGAGATTTTTTGGCCATCTGATGACCCTAGACGAGGCTCGAATGTGGGCTTGTTTCCTACTGACATCTCTCGTCCAGAGCATGGAGTGAAGATTCTAGGTGGCCCAGTTTCTACAGATGCATCCTTTACAAAGGAACTTCTCCGGAAATGTGTGATGAAGACCCTTGATATGATGGATCGCATGTCCTCACTCCAAGACCCACAATGTGAGCTTCTTCTTCTTAGGTCTTGTGTTGGGATGCCCAAACTATTGTTTGGTCTTCGTACAAAACCTCCTTCTATCACACATGTGTTGGATATTTTTTATCACGGTCTTTGTCATTGTCTGGAGCGTATTGTGGTTGGTGACGGCCTGTGTTTTGGTGATGTACAATGGTGTTTGGCTACACTTCCTATGCATATAGTGGGATTGGGGATCAAGTCCTCTCATGATGTCAGTAAATTTGCTTTTGTTGCCTCTCATATACACACTACAGATCTCCAAGACCATATGTTGTGTGAGGTCACATGCGTGCCTACAGGGCTCCCCTTTGTCTAAGCACATGCTAGCATATGCAATATCTTGCCATCTTTTTGTTGTTATACGTTGACAAGTACGCCTTCTTCCACCTCAAAGACCCAGTCTATTTTGACAGACGCTTACTACAAAACGGTCATCCGACAAATCATGGCAACGGTAGGAGGCTATTCTCACTTCTTTATAAAGCCGATCACACGCAAGATTTCTTAAGGGTTGTTCCTATTGATGGCCTTGGTATGTCTATGTTACCCATTCATTATCGAGATATCCTTCGGTTTCGGCTTATGATTCCCTTATATCTAGGTGATGAACATTGTCCAATTTGTAACACCACAGATCTTGATGACTTTGGTGATCATACAGTGCATTGTCGCTCGTGGCCTGGTTATAAGTTTCGTCATGATGTTGTTCGGGATGCTCTCTTCAACATTGTCTCTCGAGCTGAGTTAAAGGTTTTGAAAGAAGCTCCTTTGGCCTTCCTTGACACTCAATCTGATGGTTTTCATTTGTTGCGACCTGCAGACATTCTTTTATTTCACTGGATGAATGAAAAACATGCTTGTGTTGACCTAACAGGAGTTTCTCCCTTGACATGTATCCTTTCAAAAAACTTTAAAGCAGGGCAGGCAGCGTCCGAGGCAGCAATACAAAAATTTCATAAACATGGAGCAACATGTGAGGCCAATCAACATCATTTTCTACCTTTCACCTTGACACCTTTGGGGTGCTTGCCGACAATGCAGTTTCTCTTCTTCGATGCCTTCAACATATAATAAATAGGAATCTTATGACACCTTCATCTACATGTAATGATCTTATTTTTGGGTCCTTGGGTTTTGCCATCCAAAAAGGATTGGCAACCCAGTTTGTTTCTCGCGCTTCTGTGAGAGCTTTTATGTAATCTTTTGAGCAATTATATGAAGAGTTTTATGTCTTATATTTAAAAAGGACATGTGTCAGTCGAATTGTTGTTGAGAGTCATTATAATTCAATCGAAGTCATTCATGAGGGGATATTGACATGACAATTGTCACCAGACTCATACAAGTCTCTTTTATGATCATTATAAGGCTAACATGTCTTTGTCTTATTAGGCATATTGATCCTTGGCAAAAGATTGTGTGGACCACCACCCCCAACACCAATTGCTAAAACTGGATGCTGGCTTCCGTAAGCACCCAACTGAGTGTTCTTCAATTGTCCCCAAACTCATACACAACTCATTTATGAACAACAATGAGGACAATGCATACATGCATGTCTCTGATCAAAGCATTTTTAAGGACTTGTTATGAGAGGACACTGTCATAATATGAGACTTGACACCTACCAAATGCATTTTTGGAGACTTTATGTGAGTGGACATTGTCATGTTATGGGCCTTGGTTCCTAAATGAACGTTTATATACTTTTTATGAGAGGACATTGTCATGATATAGGCCCCAACTCCATCCAAATACATTTTTAGGGACTTTCTATGTGAGGATATTATCAAGATATGGGTCATGGCTCCTCCATAATACATTTCCATGGACTTGTTTTGAGAGGACAATATCATGATATGGGTTATGAATCCTCTCAAATATACTTCTATGCACTTTCTATGGATGATATTTGTCATGTTATGGGCCTTGTAACCTCTCAATATATGTTGAGGGACTTGCTATGAGAGGATATTGTCATGATATGGACCCTCTCTCCTCCCCAAAGTATATTTAGGGACTTGTTGTGAGAGCACATCATCATGATATAGGCCTTGGTTCCTCATAAAGTTATTTTTAGGTACTTGTTGTGAGAAGACAATGTCATGGCATTAGTTGTGGATCCTCCCAAATGTATTTCTAGGGACTTGTTGTGAGAGGACATTGTCATGATATGGGATATTGCTCCCCCTAAATGCGTTTTGAAGGACTTGTTGGGAAAGGACATCATCATGATGTGGGCCATGGATCCTCACAAATTTGTTTTGAGGAACATGTTGTGAGAGGACATTATCATGATATGAGTCATGGATCCTCCAAAATATATTTCTACGGACTTGTTATGACAAGACATTGTCATGATATGGAATGTGGATCCTCCTAAATACATTTCTAATGACTTGTTGGGAGAGGACATTGTCATGATATTGGAGGTGGCTCCTCTCAAATGCATTTTCAAAGACTTGATGTGAGAGGATACCATAATGATATGGGCCTTAGTTCCTCCCAAAAACATATTCAGCGACATGTTGTGAGATGACACCATCATGATATGGGCCCTGGCTCCTCAGAAATTTATTTTCAAGGACTTACTGTGAGAGCACAATATCATGATATTGGTCGCATATCCTCCCAAATGCAATTACAATGACATGTTGGGAGAGGGCATTGTCATGATATTGGAGGTGGCTCCTCTCAAATGCATTTTCAAATACTTGATGTGAGAGGATGCCATAATGATATGGGCCCTGGTTCCTCCCAAAAACATATTCAGTGACATGTTGTGAGATGACACCATCATGATATGGGCCCTGGCTCCTCAGAAATTTATTTTCAGGGACTTACCGTGAGAGCATAGTATCATTATATTGGTCACATATCCTCCCAAATGCAATTACAATGACATGTTGGGAGAAGACATTGTCATGATATTGGAGGTGGCTCCTCTCAAATGTATTTTCAAATACTTGATGTGAGAGGATGCCATAATGATATGGGCCCTGGTTCCTCCCAAAAACATATTCAGTGACATGTTGTGAGATGACACCATCATGATATGGGCCATGTCTCCTTAGAAATTTATTTTCAGGGTCTTACTGTGAGAGCACACTTTCATGATATTAGTCACATATCCTCCCAAATGCAATTACAATGACATGTTGGGAGAGGACATTGTCATGATATTAGAGTTGGCTCATCTCAAATGAATTTTCAAAGACTTGATGTGAGAGGATGCCATTATGATATGGGCCCTGGTTCATCCCAAAAACATATTCAGTGACATGTTGTGAGACGACACGATCATGATATGGGCCCTGGCTCCTCAGAAATTTATTTTCAGGGACTTACTGTGAGAGAACACTATCATGATATTGGTCACATATCCTCCCAAATGCAATTACAATGACATGTTGGGAGAGGACATTGTCATTATATTGGAGGTGGCTCCTCTCAAATACATTTTCAAAGACTTGATGTGAGAGGATGCCATAATGATATGGGCCCTGGTTCCTCCCAAAAACATATTCAATGACATGTTGAGGTCAAGATAGTTGGTATTGTTTTGGTTTTGATGGTTGGCCTTGTTTCATTTGTGGTGGTATGTTCTTCTTCTGGACGTGACACTTTGTTTTGGTCTGGTCGGGACATTGTGTTTGATGCAGTCGTGATGTTGTGCTGTGAGCATGGATCACAACGTTATGTTGTGAGGGTGGGTCGTGACGTTGTGTTGTGAGGGTGGGTTGTGACTTACTATGAGATAAAATTATCATCATATGTCCCATGGCACCTCCCAAATGTATTTTTAAGGACTTGGGATGGTTTTGGTTGTGTTAGTTGGCCTTGTTTCAATCGTGATGGTCCATTCTATTTTTGGACGTGACACTCTATTTTGGTCTGGTCGTGACGTTGTGTTTGTTATGGTCGTGATGTTGTGCTCTAAGGGGCTTATTATGAGAGGAATCTGTCAATATGGCATTGTGCTCTGACGTCGCGACACTACGTTTGTGAGAGGAGATTGTCATGATATGGGCCCAAACTTCGCCCAAATGCATTTTTAGGGATTTATTATGAGAGAATTCTGTCAATATATCGGCACTGGCTCCTCCTTAATGCATTTGAAGGTAGATGTTGTGAAAAGACATTATCGTGATTGAGTCATGACACCCCCCAAATGCATTTTTAGGGACTTGATGTGAGATGAAATTTGTCTTGAAATGGGCCATGAAACCTCCCAAATGCATTTTTATGGACTTGTTGTGAGAGGACGTTGTCATGATATGGGACTTGACACCTCCCAAATACATTTTAAAGGACTTATTGTGAGATGACATTGTCATCATATGTGTCATGGCACCTTTCAAATGTGTTTTCAAGGACTTGGGATGGTTTTGGTTGTGATTGTTGGCCTTGTTTCAATTGTGATGGTCCATTATGCTTCTGGACGTGACACTTCATTTTGATCTGATCGTGACACTACATTTCTTTTGATCACGATGTTGTGCTGTGAGGGTGGATCGCGACGTTGTGTTGTGGGTTGGTCACAAAGATTATGTATAACACTGGCTGTAACGCCTTGCTTTAACACTATTGTATCACGTTCTATCGCGGTCACAACATGCATCATGGATGAAGTTGCAATGTTGTGTTGTGAGATTTAGTTTCCTTCTTGTTGTTAATCACTTTCAAATGAAGCATAATAATCCAAAACCAACTTTTAAATCCTCAAACCTTACTCTTCGCTTTAGGAACATAGCTCACATTAACATAGCTCTAGTACCCCCATCTCCCTGAGGATTGACCCTACTCTTGCCACTTGCCTATACTACAACACGACCTCGTGCTCATATGGGCACGTGTGATTAGTTAAACTAGTGTGTTGTACTAGGTCCATATATAAACTTTGAAAGATCCATCGTGTTTGTTGTTTGCGGGGTTGCATCTATTCAAACTCTAATTTAGTAGTGTGTAACACCATAGGCAGAAATGCATCAGTGCTCATTTTAGGGTTTGATATGGGACCTAACACCTCCCAATTGTATTTTTAAGGACTTACTGTGAGATGACATTGTGATCATATGCTCCATGACACCTCCCAAATGTATTTTCAAGGACTTGGCGTGAGAGGACGATGTCATATATCGGCCCAAACTTCACTGAAGTACATTTTCAGGGACTTATTATGAGAGGACATTGTCAATATACGGGCCCTGGCTCCTCCTTAATGCATTTGAAAGGACATGTTGTGAAAGGACATTATCATGATCTGGATAATGGCACCTCCCAATTGCATTTTTGGAGAGTTTATGTGAGATAATATTTGTAAAGATATGGACTCTAACACCTCTCAGATGCATTTTCATGGACTTTCAAACTATAATGTGGCTATGACTATCACATAAGATATGTGCCTACTAGCTCAGATCTTGGTCCCCTCTGTGGCTTAATAGTTGACCTAGTAAATGGCTACCAAAGGGGTAGGTCCATCAGGTCATCAGATGACTTAGTAAATGGCTACCAATGGGGTATGACCATCAAGTCATCATGAGTTAGATATTGGGCTACCTTTGGGTAGTGCCATGCAACTCTATTACCCTAGGTATTGGCTACCTGTAAGGTAGATCCATGGGGGTAAGAAGCTACCTAAAGAGAGGTAGCATACAAGGGATAGCACAGAGTTAGGGGATAGGTAAGGATTGAGTAGTATGGCTTAAAACGTAATCTTGGTTGTTAAATGGTTAATTGAATGATTAAGTTGTTAACATATTTGCATGATTATTTTTTCCCCCACATATCGGCATATTTCGATATGTTGACCGACGTTTTGTTTGTCGATGTTTTAGGTACAAATGAAAAGAATAGAATAGTAAAGTGGCATATGTGGAATTAAATGAAAATTAACGTGCACAGGAGGATTAGTTAGATTAATATCTTCATGGATAGAAGTTTAGAAATCCCAATTTTTAAAAGGTAAGCAAAGTTTTATTTTATACCAGTTTTCAGTTTAGTTGGTAAAGTCTATTAATTGTTATTGATTATTTGTCGAACCTTTGATCTGGGTTATTAGATAACCGATCTGATCTCTTGGTCTCCCTTAATTGGGGGTTATCGGGAGACGGGATCGTTACAGTTTATGTGAAAGGAAGATGCATAAGAAATACTTAAGGGTTAGAGTTATAAAACCCAACTTAAGATCTGATCTAGAGCTCCAAGCTTCGTAGCTTTAATGGTGGCTTGAGCTCCAAAGTTCGTCTTAACATCATAATCATTTTTTTTATGATGTCTCAACATCAGAGGAACATCTTAACATGTGCAATTTGCAAGTTAACCCCTCTACTTGGGTAATTTGCACTTTAGTCCAAAATTAAAAAATATGTTGTTCAAAAGGAACTAAAATGGAAATATAGGTTCCTAAAAAGCTTTAATTACATTTCCTAAAATGGAACTTCTCTAGAAAATTGTGATGAAGACCCTTGATATGATGGATTGCATGCCCTCACTCCAAGACCCACAGTGTGAGCTTCTTCTTCTTAGATCTTGTGTTGGGATGCCCAAACTATTGTTTGATCTTCATACAACACCTCCTTCTTCTATCACACCTGTATTGGATATTTTTTATCACGGTCTTCGTCGTTGTCTGGAGCGTATTGTGGTTGGTGATGGCCCATGTTTTGGTGATTTACAGTGGTATTTGGCTACACTTCCTATGCATCTAGGGGGATTGGGGATCAAGTCCTCTCATGACGTCATTAAAATTGCTTTTGTTGCCTCTCAGATACACACTAAAGATCTCCAAGACCATATGTTGTGTGAGGTCACATGTATGCCTATAGGGCTCTCCTTTGTCCAAGCACATGCAATATCTTGCCATCTTTGTGTTGGTCTATGTTGACAAGTATGCATTCTACCACCCCAAAGACCCAGTCTATTTTGGTAGACGCTTACTACAAAACGGTCATCCAGCAAATCATGGCAAGTGACCTATCCTTACGGTAACATGATATTCTCACTTCTTTACAAGACGATCATGCACAAAATTTTTATAGGGTTGTTCCTATTGATGGCCTTGGTCTGTCTATGTTACTCATTGAGTATCAAGCTATCCTTCGATATTATCTTATGATTCCCTTGTATCGGCAACATGATATTCTCACTTCTTTACAAGCCGATCATGCACTAAACTGCCGCTCGCGGCCTGGTTATAAGTTTTGTCATGATGTTGGCACTTGATCTGGGTTAAAGGTTTTGAAAGAAGCTCCTTTGGCCTTCCTTAGTACTCAATATGATGGTGTTCATTCGTTGCGACCTATAGACATTCTTTTATTTTCAAAGACTTGGCGTGAGATGACATTGTCATATGGGCCCAAACTTCACTGAAATGCATTTTGTGGGACTTATTATGAGACACCACTGTCAATATATGGCCATGTATCCTCCTTAATATAATTGCATATATAATGTTGTACATATATATACATATATAATGTTGTACATATATATACATATATATAATTACTAGATAATTACATATATAATGTTGTACATATATATACATATATATATACACACACACATAGAGGAAGACTTGTAGTAGAAAAATGTTTCCTCATTATATTTGACTTGGTCACGTGTAAAAAAATTAGGAATTATGTGAATAAGAATGGTTGGGAGTAGAAGAGGCAAGAGAGAAAGATAAAGGAATTTAAAGAAGGAGAGAGTGGAAAAAGAATGAGTGATGGAAAATGGATGAAAATATGAAGGATTGGAGAGAGAGTGAATTTTTTTTCCAGGAAAGTTAATGGGAATAAGAAGGAATGGAGAAGAGAAAGGAGTTAGTATTCACATGAATATAAATTATTTCCTTGATTGTTCCCTTTTATTTTGAATAATAAAGACATATGGGTGTGGAGTCACAATGTAATGAGAATAATAAAGTTTATTTAATACAACAAGTGCGACCACAACTCCCACACAATTTGCAGAGCAACAATTATTGGTTATTCGTTTTGCTAATGAATCTATTTTTTTGGATTATGTGCCATTTAATCCATGGCATTCTCTTAGTTATCGAGAGTTATCACTCCAACTTCACAACATTATATGTAATTTTATTTTTGAAAAAAACCATGATCAACCATTAATAATATAATAAATACATTCACTGCCCATAATATAAATCTTGCTATTAAATTTTATAATATAATTCTTGTCTTGTTTCACCATCTATAAACTCTTTCCTTTCAATTGACATATAATCAATTAGAATAACATTAAACTCCCAATCAAATATTTATATAGTAGAATAACATTAAACTCCCAATCAAATATTTATATTCTCGTATAGTGGAAAGGAAATTATTTGTAGTTGTCTGTCTAGGGAGACCCAGTGAGAGACTATATAAGATAATTAGGGATAATGGGAACATGATAATATATTGCTTTATTTTGTGGATTTGATAAAAAAAATATTTTTATAGAGAAGGATAAAAGCTATGAGAGTGTAACAAAAAATTTTTAGTTGACTTCAAAATATTACTTACCAAAGAGAGACTGGGTGACATGTGCAAATCATTTATTAAAATTTACTTAATTAAGTTTGTTGTTAGATTTTGAATATGAATATGTAGATAAATGAAGAAACGTGTATATTTGTTCTTGAAAAAGACATTAAGAAAGAAAAATATTTATCAGTGAGGAATTTTTTTGAGAGATAATTGAAAGTTTGTAACTTTAATGTATTTCAATTGGTTGAAAAAAGAAAGATAATTTGAGTGAAAATTATTACAAGTCAAGATATAATGAGAATTAGAAAGATTGGGAGTAGAAGAGGCAAGAAATAAGTAGGAAAGATCAAGGTTAAAGAAGGAGAGAGTGGAGAAAGAATGAGTAATGGACAACGGATAACAATTTAAAAAGGAGAGTGATCAGGTATAAAGGATTGGAGAGAGAATAAATTTTGTTGGAAAAAAGCAAATGAGAATATGAAGGAATGAAGAAGAGAGAGGAGTTAGTATTAACATGGATTTATATTCTTTCCTTATATGTTTCTATATGCATATTCTTTTGTAAGGAAAACAAAGAAATTAATAATGTCAAAAGACAATTAGTTGTTGTTGACTGTTTTGCGAGATTAAAGGAAAGACTATCCTAGATAATTATGAATAGGTTGGATGTGATACACATTGCTTTTAATTGTTTAATTTTATTCATAAAATATCTTTGATAGAGAAGTATCAAAGATAGCGAGAATGAGCAGTAAAAAAAACACATCGAGAATGTAATAAAAAATCATCGTCGGCTTCTCAATATTACTTACCCAAGAGAGACTGGGTGACATGAGAAAATCATTTAGTAGATTTTACTTAATTAAATTTGTTTTTAGATTTTGAATATTAATATGTAGATATATGAAGAAAGATGTAGATTTGTTCTTAAAAAATGTTTCCCCATTATCTTTGACTTGGTCACATGTGTAAAATTAGAAATTATGGGAATTGAAAAGATAGGAAGTAGAAGAGTCAAAAGAGAGGAATTAGTATTCGCATGGATATATATTGTCTCCTTAACATTTTTCACTTCATATCCACCACACTATTTGTTCTTCAACCATTTTTCTTTTTTTAAGGAATCGTTATCAAGCACATAGACTATTTTATTAAAAATAGTTCCACCACACATAATACAAATATTACCATTAACAAATCATTTAATATATTTTATTTTATTTTATTTTATTTGTTGGATTTAGAATAGAAATCTTAGAGAAATGAAGAAATATGTTCCTAAAAAAGAAAGATATATATATATATATATATCTTAGTGTGAGAAAAAATTTTCAAAGATAATTGTGGGTTGTTAAGTTAGGAAAATAATAGAATATACTACTGGATACAGATTTAGTAAATTCTGATTTTAAAAAGTAAGAAATTAGTTATATATTCATACTTGTCACACTATGTATATACCTCCCCCTTGTTCTTATCTTTCCCCGGTAACGCTTGGAAAGCTTTGTCAGTCCAAACGAATCCAGATGTCCCCACCTGATCTTCCGCACTGCTTTTCCCCTCCCCTTCTCCATTCTTCCCACGCCGTGCATCTCTCCCAGAGTGCGAAAATGGCGTCTCCTTCAGCCCCATCTCCGAGTCATGCGCCCCATCTTCCCCGCATGATCTTCCGCACTGTGTTTCCCCTCCCGTTTGCCATTCTTCCCACGATGTGCATCTGTCCCAGAGCGCGAAAATGGTGTCTCCTTCAGCCCCATCTCCGAGTCATGTGCCCCATCTTCCCCACGATCAAAATTGCTGCCATCAAGACCCTAAAATCGCCCTTAGTATTCTCTTGCGAGTCAAGCAGACGTAGTACTTGCGAGTGAGGAGTCCATCTCTCGTTTGGGGACATACCCTAGGTTGTAATAAGGGAGTCGATGCTATGCAATTGCTCCAACATAAATGTCCTAAAAGGGTCATCTTCCCCTCTGCTTCACTTTTCACGATCTCTTAGATTTTTGTTACTAAGACTCTTATAAATTTCTTGTCGGGTAGTGACGACCAACCACCATTCTAGAGGACAACTCCATCTCCAACCGAGCCCCTGAGGGCACTACTGACGGGAGGTGAGATAAAGATGGTCGCAGTAGGAAAACTAGAAATTTGAAGGTACTGCTTCGGAATCAACAAAAGGAAGATATTGCATCTACGTCAGATAAGCTTATGTTCATGTTTAGTTGCTCAGGTTATTAATATATTAGTATAATACTTGTATCTTATTGTTATCCCGAGTCTCATGTTCTATAATATTTTGCAAACATTTAAATTCCTAATCCCAGATTACTGATACCTCAATTGTGGTCCCTAAAGGGTAAAAGTTCTTTAGCATTCTGGCTTTACTCTGCTGCCGTACACATTGACCCTCTCCCAATATAATTTTCTTATCTTTCGTCACACTGTGTTGGAGAAAATGTCCAATTTGAGTGGCGTTTTTGTTGAACCGATGGTACATTCTCCACACATATTAATCAGCCAGAAGTTTGTGGCCTTGTACTAGTCAAGAAGAACATTTTTGAAAAAATTTACGACAACAAGGAATCTCTCTCACACACACACATAACAGATTTAAAATACATAAGTGTAGTATATAATATGTTCATATGGAAATTTTTGTTTTATTATTAAATGTGATTAAAAGTAGATCGTGATCTTTTGAAGAAAAAGTAAGGGAATTTCATGTAGGTTTAAAATAAATAAAAATAGATGGTTATTTCATTGCCATCTCATTTTATTCTGTGGAGTTAAAGGCCATTACTTCCAGAAATGTTTTAATATATAAAGTATAAAATTAATACACGATTATTTTGTTGTTATCAAATATAACATGATCCATGAAAGCAAGGAATATCTCCTTCCTAATCACTTACCAACGCAATCAAAATTTTGTTGTTAGGAAATATTTCTCTATCAAGGATCTGAACTCATTATGAAGTCATCACAAGAACACCGTACATGTATGATAAAAATGTTCTCATTTATTAAAATGTATAATGTCATACAATATCAACAATAATAACATGTATTTGTGATGGTCATATCCAACTTGTAACAAATTTAACTTGTCTTAAATCACAATTATCAATATTGAAACATGTCTTGTACCAATGAGACCGAATTTCCCAAATTTGATCTAATTTTTCCAATAAATCAGACCCACTTTATGTATCACATGACCCATCAGACCTCATGTCCCCTAATATATCCAGTATTTATTTAAATGATAAACAATTTAAGGAAGAAATATTGTTTGTGAAGGATAATAGCCCAAACATTGCAAGATGTCACTCAAACAATGTTAATGATAAATTTTAGTAATCAAATAATTATAATCAACTACAACAACTCTGGATATTATTTTCTAGATAAAGTGTTTGTAGAAATCTTATTAGTAGAAAATTTGGTGGTTAACATAATACATTATCATCTAGAATCGAGGTGTGCGCCTCTACTAAGCCTCAAAGCCTCAGTGCTTTGAGGCGAGCCTCAGACATTCTGAGGCATAAGCCTTAGTCCAGGACATCGAGGTGTAAGCCTCGAGGCGCAAATGGGATAGCCTCGCCTCGAGGCGTAAGCCTCTAGAGCCTCAAGGCGGGCTTTTTTTTACCATGCCTGCCAGCTTAAGAGACTTAAATGCCTAGGTGCTTGCCCATATCCTAGGACAGCTAGGTGAGTACCTCATACTTAAAATATTTGGTATGCTTTTGAAATTTCATTCTCATGCATATGGTAATTTTTTTATGTACATACATCTTTGTATTCAAATAGATATATTACTATGTATATTTGTGGTGATCATATCCAACTTGTAAAATTATATAACTTGGCATAAATCACAACTAGCATTACCAAAATATGTCTTGCACAAATGAGATTGAATTTTCCAAAATTTGACATGTTTGGCCTACAAATCAGACCTAATCTATGCATAAAAAGACCTAATCAGACCTAAGCTCCCCTAATATATCCTATATCTACTTATATGTAGGGGTGATCACTTAGATTCATATAGGTGTCTGAACTGCAGTACTTCCAGGTGGAATGATATTAAAATGGGACGAAGGATAAAGGTCAAGAAAAGGACATCATCATTATTCACATGGCCATGGATAAAAGTTGGAAAAATCACTTTATATTGAGGTTTCAAATCAACTATATTTGCGTTTAGGAATAATATTGACGTCAAGTGACCATATATGACACATAAGGGGCCATTTAAGTATCTTTAGGGTTGAACAAAATCAGACTTAATTCAGACCTTAGTTGACTAAAAACCATGTGAGATTGCATCAAAGCCCAAACTAAGATTATCCCCTTCTTTAACATTACAAGGACAACTACATCATATACTGGCCTTTTTTATTGTATATATCACTATATTTATTGAACTTGTACTCTATATCATGTATGAATTTCTTATTTTATATCAGATATGGTAGACTTGCTATATTTAAATGATATTACATGATTTTTTCAGGAGACATGGATAAAACTTGGATTAGTAGAGGAAAATCTAAATATGAATGTTGCAAAAGTGATTAGAATATTAGTCTCTCTACAAATCAAATTGATATACGCTTGACAAGATCAAACTACCGTCTAGAACTACATCTGATTCTTTATCATCAAAATGAAAAACTATATTTACACATGTATGCACTATGTTAGTATAATAAGCACAAATTGTTTTGTTGACCCAATGAGGAAAATATAATCTTCTTCCTTCTATCCCTAAGTTCACTGTGCCCTGCCATTTCCATTTAATGTGCATATACAGATATATTTGCCATGTTATCTCATTTAAAAAAAATACCATATTGGTCCTATCTGATGGTATTGTTTATGTCACCACATTCAGTCTTTTTTCTATCGAATTGTTATGTATATCAAGGTTATATAGGCTAGGCATCCCCAAGGGCCTAGGCAGAAGCTAGTGCAATTCTAGGCCTTTTTCAGGGAAATTATAATGCGATCCATTCACTTTTCTCTCCACTTGCAGATTCAAGATAGTGGCTACATCCTTCATTACTCAAGTTTAAATAAACTAGAAACAAATAAGTTACTGCTACAATATTATTGTCCTTGGTAATGAAGAGGAGTGGTGAATATTACACTAGTAGGAGGATGAGGTGTAAGGGAGAGGATGAAGGGGAAGAGGATCACAGAAGGAAACACAATAGATTGACTTGGGTGGGGTGACATTAGGTTTTCTAAACTAAATGGGCCACATTTTTAGGCCAATTATAAGGACCAAAATGGGGGTAAAAATAGAAAACAATAATGGATAATGCCAATGTTTTAAAAAACGTTAAGCGGTAACCGTGCAAACAGCACCTTGTAACTGGTTAAGCGGCAAGCGACCGATTAAGCGGCTGATTTTTAAAAAATGGGTTTTAATTTTCTATATAATTTTATACAAAATTACATATATATGTATATAAATACTAATACTCTTTGAAACTTTTATATATATCTAAAGATTATAAACACTCTACCCAACAGTAAAAATACCCAATTAGTTTATAAGATAGCTATAAGACAATAATTATAGCCATAATATAATAAATAATAGATTTGACATAGATAAAATACCCCACATACATGATTCAGAAATATTTTTGCATCACATGTTTACATAGTTAAGCAGTAAACAATAGACTCATTATTGGATACCTTTCTAACTTATTGTTATATGTGCATATTATCAATAAGTCATACATTACAACACTACAATTAACTATAGTATGCATTCTAAAATTAGATAATAGTTACATATATTTTACTTGTATAAATTACACTTTACAACAGTACCCTATTATCCCAACTTGCATACAGTAAACAATAGACTCATTATTGGATACCTTTCTAACTTATTGTTATATGTGCATATCATCAATTAGTCATACGTTACAGCAGTACAATTAACTAAAGTATGCATTCTAAAATTAGACAATAGTTACATTACATATATTTTACTTGTATAAATTACACTTTACAACAGTACCCTATTATCCCAACTTGCATACAAGTATGCATTCTATTAGACTAGGCTTATCATAGGATATTTAAGTTTAATATATTTTAGTCAGTAATACTTGGGACCATATAGTTTATATAAAGTTACAAGTGTACAACAAAATTTTTAAAATCGGACAAAGAATGGACAAAAAGCGGGAAAAAAGGGCAAAAAAACGGAATAACTGGGTGAAAAATGGGAAAAATCGGCCGATTAATTACAAAAATGCTAAACGGTGATTTTGCCAAAAATCGAACGGTTGGACCGTTGGGCCGATTAAACGGCCGTTTAATCGGGCGCTCAGCCCGTTTTTCATTTCACTGGATATTATGGATTAAATAACGATTCAAGGTTATATCAAGGTTATATAGGCTAGGCATCCCCAGGGGCCTAGGCAGAAGCTAGTGCAATTCTAGACCTTTTTCAGGGAAATTATAATGCGATCCATTCACTTTTCTCTCCACTTGCAGATTCAAGATAGTGGCTACATCCTTCATTACTCAAGTTTAAATAAACTAAAACAAATAAGTTACTGCTACAATATCTATTGTCCTTGGTAATGAAGAGGAGTGGTGAATATTACACTAGTAGGAGGATGAGGTGTAAGGGAGAGGATGAAGGGGAAGAGGATCACAGAAGGAAACACAATAGATTGACTTGGGTGGGGTGACATTAGGTTTTCTAAACTAAATGGGCCACAGTTTAGGCCAATTATAAGGACCAAACTGGGGGGTAAAAATAGAAAAAAGCAATGGATAATACATATTAAATAACGATTCACTTTAAATGTCTATCATTTTTGTTTTTTGCTGGAAATTAGGATAGATGTGCTAAGTGCAACCTATGAAGTACCTTACCAATAAGTAATTGATTATGAAAGATAATTCTCTCTACTTTAGGAGAAAATTTTACATTTCAATGAGTAATGGTTGATGTATGTCCAAGGAGTTACTAGTATGTCCATAGGATTAGTTGGATTGAATTAACTAACATGCTTGCTACATGCCAGGATGGCTATGAAAATGTTCCTTGACAAGGACTTCCACCATTTGTAGGAAACATAGATCCTACAAATATGGAATTGTTGGAATATTATATTACAAATCTTGTCACGCTTTACCATCTATAAAGGCTCTTATTTTATTTGATATATAATCTTAAAAAAGAAAGAAAGAAGTTATTGAGAGAAATTTGGAGAGAAAATTGTTGGATGTTAATTAAGGGTATTAAACTTATATACGTGACAATTAATACAATACACTAGATACATATATCCTAATTTTTTAAAATAACACATTGTTTATATTTTTATATTTGCCTAACTATTTATACCCTCCCTATTTTCTTATCTTTCCCCCGGTAATGCACTTAGCTTGGTCAGCGCACAAAAATTCTAGATGTCCACTTACGCTTCCCACACAATTCCCAAATGTCCGCCCGCATTTCCTCTCCCCTCTTTCCCTCCCACGCCGAACATGTTTCCCCGAGTGCGAAAAGGGCGTCGCCAACCCCATCTTCCTCTCCCAATAATGTGCACCATCTCATCCACAATCGAAATTGCCGCCTTCAAGGCTCCGATGTCGTGCCTTAGTATTTGTTGCGAGTCAAGGAGTCCTTCCCTCAGTCTTCTGCATACCCTATCTTGGAATGAGAGAGTCGATGCCCTATAATTGCTCGAGTAGCTGTCGCTGCTCTTTTCCCATCCCTCTCAACTTCTTGTTTCTGGTTGTCCTCTCAATCCCTCTCGGTTCGGAAGTTGACCTCGGCACCTTGCCTACGCTTTCCCGCAATCAATTTAGTTCGTGGGTGCGTGCAGAGATCGGACGGCGGTCGTCACCCCCAGAGCAAAAGCTTGAAGCTGCGGTAGCTGGAGCAACCTCGATTCAATTCCTCGTGAGGTAACTATCTCGAGCCATTGCTCTTTCATCCTGTGCGTTCATCTCGCCGCAGTTTTGCCCCGATTGTTGGGTCGACTAGCGACGCCGATCTCCACTTTTATTGTTGCACTGGCGCTAAGGGACTCCGCATGTCCCTGACCCCTGAAACCCGTCTGAAGTTGTTTTGAGGTCCAGGCAGAGTTCCAAGAGATGTGCCTGATCAAAGGGAAACACAAAGGATCGCCAATGTGGATTCCCGACTTGGTGCATTTGAAACCGGCCATCGCCGATTGCTACCTGCGCCATGCCTCTTTAGATATCATCCGACCCTGGTAGTATGACCAGTGAGTCCGTCGTTACCAAACCATTACTCGCATACTTCCTCTCCCTTAAACAAACAATTTCTGAGTTACCAAACCAGTACTCATGCGGTCTATTTCTCCTACCTTTATTCCGTTACTAATACATACACTCACTAGAAAAGGCAAACGTTTAAGAGTTCAAGTGACTCAAACTGGGGATATCATGACGTGATGGGAATACAGTCTGAATGTCCCATTAGATAACTTTTATTCTACAACTCATTCTTACAAAATTGATGGCAGAATTCAGACCACTTTATATTCAAACACACAAACATATAAACCAAATGATACTACTGATCCATCCACATATATACTAATATAAGGAGTTTTCCAGACAATTGATAATAATTTTACATATCCCCAATTTAGACTAGGAGCAGGTTTACAATATGCAATGAAACATAATAGATTGACCAATTTGTCTTCTTCTCTCAATGTCACTCCTCTCTATACATTAAAATTCTGTAAATGTCACTGCCCATGAACGTGTTGTCCTCTACAAATAATATTTCACCGTCTCTCTACAAAGAGTCAGTTAGTTTGAGAAAAGTTAATCCCACATTATCGAAGACTCCTAAATCAGGTGTAATTCACCTCAACCACAGTGATAACTGTGAATGTATCTTGCTAATGCTTTGTTTTATATTACGATTAAAAAAATAAATAATTCTGAAAGCATCGAGTAGACACTGGTCAATTTCTAAACACAAGCAGACAGTCAATGTCAAGTATTATTGTGTCTTTTGTTATTTCCATCTTATCTCAATCAAGTGTGACATTGTCACTATATACACCATATATTTTCTACAAGCTCGATTATATATGTAGACTGTTAGGATTGTGTCTTATTAATATTAGGTAGACTAATACTTACTACGCCGCACTGTATCCATGAATTTATTTTTCTATAAGGGTCTATTTGGTAGGATGCAATCGGAGTGCAAAGTGTGTGTTGGAATGTATGAGGATTAAAAACATAGAGTTTAAACTGCCGACAGGTTATTTGGTTGAGTGTGATCGGAGTTCTTATTTTTCATTTTCTTGTGTTTGGTTTGATAGAAGCAAGTTCAGTGAAAATGATTATACATTGTCTAATGTTATATATAAAAGGACACCGCAGCGATCATTGTGCTCGTAGTATGGCTGTTCTATTGGTACAGGCCATGCGATTCGTGAATGTGCCCCAGCGGGGAGGGGGGAGAGAGAGAGACAGATGCGGGGGTGGGGACGGTTGGAAAGAGAGTAGGAGAGCTAAGAAAGTCTGAGTATCACGACCAACATCAGCATGTTCTCATCCGATAACTAATTAACAATTGTACAATCTTTTAAGTCAGTACCAAACTACACTCGACCGCACCCAAATCGGATGCGCCCAAACCAAAGTGAGTGTCCAAAAAGGAAGCTCGCCTGGGATAACATAATAAAGCTCCATTCCCAAGTTGGGTACCCATCCATCCATCACTCACTCACTCTCCTAGAAAGCAAGAAAGATTCCTTAGATGTAGACTGAGCAGGCGTGAGGGACAACAAAGCCTTCTCCAGTCTTCCATTCCTGCACGCTATGTCAGAAGCACCATCCTCTTTTGAATCTATCCTGTAGGCTTAAACATGCACCCCAGATTCAAATTTTCCAGAGGAGGAAGACAATGCAAAGCACACAACACTTTCTCCAACTTCCCCACACCGTCGCCCCACACCTCCCCATTGTTCCTTTAGTTCTGGGGTTTTAAATAGTTCCCCCTGTCCCCCGCTTGAAAGAGACCTTTCTCTTCATGCTCCAACAAAATAAAATATTTTTTGTATTAACATTCAAAAAATGTTTCATGTATTTGTAAACATATACTAAGTCTGAGTGTTAAGAAAAATAATCACATAATTGAAGTCTTAATATGCTTATAGTTATGCCAAATATGATCCTTCTGTATTTTGGTTATCTGATTTCAAGTGTGAATTCAAACGGTACTTTGGCAAGGGTAGCTTCCTCTAAACTTTAAAAGTCTCAACTTGTACTCTCTCTCATGTCTAAATTTCTTATTTTATATCAGATATGGTAGACTTGCTACTATACTTAAATTACATTTTTTTTTCAGGAGACATGGATAAAACTTGGATTAGTAGAGGAAAATCTAAACATGACCGTTGCAAAAGTGCTTTCATGTTAGGATTTAATTCCTTTCTGGATTTGGCATTTAGGAATCATGTCGAGGTGAATTGCCCATGCGTGAAGTGTGAGAACAAATTTTTTTATGATAGAAAAACAATTCAATGGCATGTGATCAAGTATGGATTTCTCTCAACCTACACGAATTGGGTGTATCACGATGACAACCAACATAATTTTTCCAACCAACATGTTGATAAACCTTTTGATGATATAGAAGGCTTGATTAATGATACTTGCTATGATCATGTAGAAATGACGGAAGAAGATGTTGGGAATGATAATGAACACACTCTACATGATGATAATAAATTTGATGAACTATTGAAAGATGCTTGTGAACCACTATATCCTGGTTGTGATAAATTTTCTAAACTATTATTTATCGTTCACCTATTTAGACACAAGTGCTTGAATAAAATTAGCAATAAGGCAATATCAGATTATTTGGAACTTCTTAATCAAGTATTGCCTAAGGGACATAAGCTACCAATAAAATGGTATGAATGTAGAAAGCTCATGTCCTCATTGGGATTGGATTATCAGGTTATCCACGCATGTCCCAATGATTGTGTATTATTTAGAGGTGAATATGTGGACTTGGATAGGTGCCCAACGTGTGATACATCCAGGTGGAATGATACTTATAAGGGAAGAAGGATAAAGGTCAATAAAAGGACGCCACAAAAAGTGCTTCGGTACTTTCCCTTAACCCCTAGGCTTAAAAGATTGTATAATTCTAGAAAGACTGCTCCTTTAATGATTTGGCACTCCACTAGCCTGACTGGTAAGGATGGTGAAATGGCACATCCCAGAGATTCTGAGGCTTGGAAGGATTTTGACAATAAACATCCATCATTTAGCAATGATCCACGCAATGTCCGACTTGGCTTAGCAACTGATGGATTTAGTCCTCTCAATATTGCAATGGGAAGTAGTAGAAGCATATGGCCTGTAATCTTAATGTGCTACAATCTTCCCCCATAGCTTGCTATGCATCACTCACTCTTAATGTTGTCACTTCTTATTGATGGTCCTAAATCACCTGGAAACGATATAGATGTGTATCTCCAACCATTAATTGATGAATTGAAGATGTTGTAGGATGGCGTTAACACCTTTGATGCAAATATAGGAGAGGTATTTTGTATGAGGGCAATGCTTTTGTGGACCATTAGTGATTTTCCAGCATATAGCATGTTGTCTGGTTGGAGCACTAAAGGATACAAGGCGTGCCCTTATTGTCATGTTGATCATGGGTCCATTTACCTCCCATATTCTCGAAAGTGTGTGTATCTAAGGCATCGTCGTTTTTTGCCTACGCATCACCCATGGCGTGTTGACAAAAGAAGCTTCAATGGTGAGGAGGAAAATGAACCGCCTCCTCACCCTATAGACGGGGAACAAATTCAACATTTATGGAAAGATTATAATAACATTGTATTTGGAAAGTTTCCAAATAATGACTCTCGAGGCCGACTTGGATTACCTGAAGGTTGGAAAAAGCAAAGTGTTTTTTTTAGCTTCCTTACTGGAGCTCATTGTTGGTACGACACAATCTGGATGTGATGCATATAGAAAAAAACATAAGTGAAAATATTTTGGGTTGGATACTACACAAAGATGGTAGTAGCAAGGACAATCTTAAAGCTAGATTAGATATGCAACACTTGAAGATACGAAAATCATTGTGGCCTAGAATTTCAAAATCTCAAAATACCAGAGAACTTCCTCATGCAATTTATAGCTTGTCTGATGAAGAAAGGGATAACCTATTGTCTGTTTTGAAGGACATTAAACTTCCGGAAGGATTTTCCTCAAATTTCTCTAATATGGTTCAACTTAGAGAAAAGAAGTTAGTGGGTATGAAGAGTCATGATCACCATATAATGCTACATCATCTCCTACCTATAGCTATAGTTAAAGCATTGTCAAAGCCTATAAGGAAAGTAATAACTGAATTTTGTGTTTACTTCAAGGAGTTGTATGCAAAGGTCATAACTATTGAGAAAATGAAGGAGTTAGAAAAAAATTCCTATGATAATGTGCACATTGGAAAGGATTTTTCCTCCTGCATTTTTTGATGTTATGGTCCACTTAGCTATACATCTTGCAACCGAGGCAAAACTTGTTGGACCAATTCAATTTAGATGGATGTATCCAATTGAAAGATATCTCTGCACGTTAAAAAATTACATTCGGAATAAGAGTAGACCGGAAGGTTCAATGTCCGAGGGCTACTTGGTCGAGGAAGCCAGCATATTCTGTGATAAGTACCTGCATGATGTGGAAACTAAGATACACAAACCTATAAGGTACCAAGATGGTCCACTCGGCGTAGCTTCTCTTCTGACCATTACACATGAGGAATTGCATCAAGCTCAACGATTCATCTTGCTTAATACTGAGGAAGTTCAACCATATGTTACGTAAGTATTTGGTTAACTAAATTTTAGTTAAATGTTACTTTTAAGAAACCAAATCTGATTTCACATATATAAACATGACACATAATGATTATTTGAGATGGCAACACCCTGATTGGGATGATTTCACATTACAGTTGCATCACCATGAAACATTTGTAAGCTGGTTTGAAGATCAAGTAAGAAAATTCATTACCTGTATTCAACTTAATATTATTGCTTTCATTATTCATAATATTGTCTATCCTCTTCTTCTTTCAGGTTGATTCTTTAAAATTTTTTGATGAACTTCCTAAACCTATTCAATATCTAGCTGGACCACCTAAAATAGGTGTTTATTCATACAAAAGTTATTTTGTGAATGGTTACAAGTTTGATTGTCAAGTTGTAGACATTAAACGTTCCACACAAAATAGTGGCATTGCCACATATGGTCCTAATGGTGAAGTATACTATGGGTTTTTAGATGACATTTTTGAGATTCACTACCATAGGATGGATCCTTATTATCTTTTCAAATGCTCATGGTATAGTATTGATGAGGAAGGGTTTTCAATTGATGACTTTAACATTGCATATGTTGACACAAGTAAGAGAAGCATTAAATATGAGACCTTTATTTACCCAGAACAAGCTGAACAAGTGTTTTACTCGGTTGATCCTATAGATGTAAACTGGAGTGCTATATGTCACTGGAAACCTAGAAATGTTTACCACAAACATGAGCACACAATTGAACAAAGAAATGAACATTTGGCTAGAGGTCACGAGCCATTACTTCATTGTGGTTTGGATGATGTCCATGATGTAACATGGACTAGGTGTGATATACCTAGAAAAGTAAAAGTGTCTGAAAATGTAGTCGAAGAAATTCTATAGCCTAAAAAGAGGAAGAGATTATAGGTAATATTAATTGAAGAATTGCATGATAAATTTTTATTACCTTTTTTAGGATTGTTGAATTTGTAGCTCATATATTTATATGATACATGATTGCATTATACAATCTTTGTAGGGACATGCCTCCTAAGGCGATGTATAAGTTTGTTAATAAAATCTTAGAAGGGGGATAATGATGATGAAGTTGCAACACAGAAATAAGGTTTTTTTGTTTATCTTATATGATTTTCTTGTTCACTTTTCTTTCTTTTCCATACATTATTTAACCTATGTCAGTATTGTTATTAGCTTTGGATCTTGGGATGGCCAGTGGAAGCAAAAGGTAAGTGCAATCCGACATGTGTGTCGAATCAAACATAGGTATAAATCACATTTGAAATGTACCAATTAAATAACAACGATGATGTAATTGTTTAGATCAATTAACATTACATTTTTCTATAGAAATTAAACCTATGACTACAAATCTGATTTTGATTGGGTTTCTTTGAATTGCCCCTCTTTTTTTTCTAACCAGTTGTTTTTACTGAATTTTCCATACAATGTGTACAAAAATAATAATGTTAACGGGTTATCCTTTCCCATGCTCTCACTGTTGTTACTATATGCAAAAGAGAATCTTTCATCATTGCTCCAAACCACGTATGGAATTCTGAAAGCCAAAAAGGCAGTTGCATCTGCACCCTTCAATAATGATCCTTTTGAGGAGTGATTGATCGAGTTAAAGTCAAGTAAATTATTCATATATATATATATATATATATATTGCAAATATATGTACTTCTATTAGCTATCACTACATGTAATTTTTGTATTAATTGTTAGGAACAAAGAGGGCAGAAAGCTCTAACATTGTGGATGATGAAATGCTAATTGCCAATGAATTATAAAAAGTTCACGATTGTGGTATTTAATAGTGCACTGGTTTATTGTAATCTATTGTGCGTTTTCAATAACTCATTTTCTTCTATTCTCGTGTATTGTTGAATATGTTTAGGTAAGTCTGTGTATGAAAAATGAGCCTCAACTAATCCCAAGACAAAGATGCCCCTTAATCACAAAATGAAGTCTATTCAAGGTGAAGTTGATGCATCAGTTCATGGTACATCTCAAAGTACTAAAATGTTAGGTATATTAATTATAACTACCTACCACCCTCCCATTCTAATTTTTGATTTGTAGAATTAATTTCCTTCTATTTATGTGCATGATTTGATGTGTTTAGGTAAGTCTGTGCATAGAAAATTTGTCTTAAATAGTGCCAAGACAAGCATTTGTCTAAATGAGAAGACAAAATTTGACTCAAATATTGTAAAGACAAAGATGCATCAAAATCAAAATTTGAAGTCTGTTTCTGATGCCTCAGGCTATGGTGCATTGACAAGAACTAAAGTTTTAGGTATTTTTTTTAATAAAAATACACCTACCCTCATTTTGTTTTATAGAAATATTTCCTCCTTGTAATGTGTATCATTTCATGTCTCTAGGTAAGTTTGTTCTTGGGAAATCTTCCATTAATAGTTCCAAGACAAACATTCCTCTAAATGGGAAGAAAAAATCTATTCAATCTAATTTTGATGCATCAGATCCTGATCCAACTCCAACGACTAAAATCTCAGGTATTTTAGTTAGAAAAACACACTCACTCATTCTATTTTCAATTCATATAAATCTTTGGTTCTTTAGGAAAATCTGTGCATGAAAAATCTGCACCAAATACTACCAAGAAAAAGGTGCATCTAAATCATAAGACAAAGTCTCTTCAATGTGATTTTGATGCGGAAGGTAATGGCATATCCATAAGGAAGTTTTATGCCGTATGATAATAAATATATTGTCCTACTCCTTACATTTGATGTGCTTTAGTAAGTTTTTATTTTCTCCTAATGTACTTTGTGAATGTGTTAGGTAACTCTATACTTGGAAAATATGCCTCAAACATTGTAAACACAAATACACACATAAAACAAAAGGCAAAGTCTGTTCAATGCAACTGAGATTCTTCAAGGAGTGATATTTTGGGTATGTTAATTGTAAACGCATCCAACCACCCAGCCTCCACTCATATATCAACTTACTCTATTGGTATTTGAACCATGTAGGTTCTGTATAGTATCATAATTTTTTTTACTTGATGACATAATTTTTCACAGATTTTTGTTAAGTCTTTAACAAATGATTATCACCTTTTGGTTAAATAGGAAATATGCAACGCAATAAGAGGGTATCAATTACTCCGTAAGATATTGAAGCATATGGAGAAATAAGTGCATCTGCCTTAGGTTTGAATATTAGTGATGATGAGACAGATGAATCTCACCGCCATGAAGATCTAGGTGAGTTATCTGTCAAACTGTATGTAACCACTTTCTGTATTATTCTCATTCTATCACATACTAAAAATTTGAATTCTTTGTTTAAGATGTTGAAGATGACTCGATTGTCAATGGTACTTTAGAAATCCATGGAACTTCATTGATTAGGCTCACAGGTAACATTCTTAAGACATTGTTATCAAGGGACACACCTTGATCTACTAGTCTTCCATGGAGAGGGGTTGATTCTTGGGTGCCTAGTTCCTTTGCGTACTAGGAAATTGCCTTGTCATTTTAGGATGAAATATCACATCTTTCATCTCACACACTTGTATAAATTTCAAATTGTACATTACAATATAAGATGGTGACAATCTTGAAGATGATTGGCATGTTGAAGAACAAGTTAGAATTGAGGAATTGGATCAACAGGAACCCAAATGTGAAGAAGGTAGTGCAATTAACTTGAATGTATATTAGTATATTTCTGATTTGGAATTGAAATTTTTTAATGACTCAGCCACTTCTAAGAAAAAAACAAGGGGATGCACGACATACAAAGTTGTTGCCCCCCCAAAAGGTAAAAAATGGAAATGTGAAGTTTGTAGCGATTTGGGAGTTCCTATTGGAGATGAATCTTCAAAGTTAGCAGAATGGCTAGGCATACATGCTGGACAAGTAAAATACTTTCCTATTGCTGAAAATTGGGGACAAAGACATGAGAAAAGTTTTGCAAATGTGTTGGCTTCTCTAAAGGTATGCTACATGTATAATTATCAATATTAATTTATGATTCCGTGTTGAGTTGATGTCACTAGTAAACGGTTATTCAATTCTTCGTGTAGGATGATTTTGACTTTGTAATGAGGGATGGGCATAGCAAAGCTCCTCTGGATGGTGTTTTTTCTTGGTGTAAGGCAAGAATTCAACGAGATATTAGGACATGGAGGCACAATTTGAAGAAGAAATATTATCATGCCGACAAGCCACTCGAGGAACAACTACTGATAAGTGCGGACAAAAGGATTTCTGATGATCAATGGGCAGAATTGTTGAAATATTGGGACAAAGATGAAACTAAGGTGGGGTTACAGTATAAAACATTTATAATTGATTGTAATATTACGATTTCAGTACTATTTCTACCATTTCAGCTTTTGGCGACAAGAAACAAGGATAGCCGAAGTGTTGCAGGACCCACATATACCGGTGGACCTATTTCAATAGCAACCCTCCGACACAAAGCGGTAAGCCTTTTTAATATTCTATTTTGGTGTTACTTTTTATCTTTGGATATATGTATTTTGATTGCCATGCAACCCATAAAATGTTTAGAAGGAAGAAGAAGGAGAAAAGTTTACAGAATACAGAGCATATGTTGGAGCTCATTTAGATCGAAATAATAACCCTCCAAACGAGAGGACAAAGACTTTACTTGTAAGTGACACAAATAATAGTTGCTACTAAATACCATTCTCAATTACTTGCTATATTTTCCTCTTTTTTATGTATATTAGAGGCAAGTTGCTCAAGCTTGCTTGGAAAAAGGGGTTGAAGAAACCCAAGACCCATTGGAATTTGGATCTGCTATGGATGGCACTTATGGCCCACATCGTGGAGGGTATGAAAGAGGATACGGTGCTGGAGTGTCTCGTAGAAATTTGCAAAATAGAAAAGCCAAACAAGCTCTACATTCATCTGTGACTGATCTTCAACAACAACTACAAGACAAGAATGAAGAACTTGCTGACGCTAAAGATAAAATAGCGACATTGGTATAATTTTTATGCAGAGAAAGCTTGGAAAGAGGCATATGATGGATAGGAGAGAGGCATTGTGTCAGAAAATGCTCCACAAAATGGTAAATGAAGTGTTTCTATGTCTTCATATAAAAAAATTATATTCATGAGTAAATATTACATAAAGATAATATATATATATCTATTTTCAACTTGTAGGGACAATCTACACGCATGTTGCATGCTTTGGCTCCATCACAAAATGAAGATCCAACTCAATTCGTAGAAAGTTAATGATCAGTTTGGCATCCTTTATGCCAAATTTAACAATTAGTGGAAATATTTAGATGACTTGATAGTTAGAAATTTTCATATATGACCAAATAGTAGTATATGTTACTTGGATTATCATGCATTATTTGTTAATATTATAGCTACATATGTATAGTTTTCAGACACATCATCTCTCTATTATAATTATATGTGTTTTGTAGTTATGCTTCTAAATTTTGGATATGTATTTTTCTAGCATGTGATATCCATACCCCCTTTGGATGATGCACATGATAAAAAACATGCATTATGCTCTTGATCAGGACAAAATGATGAATTAGTGTGTTTGTGTATGCTATGTGTATTTCCTTTGTTCTTCTGAAGGGACAAAATGATGAATTAGTGTGTTTGTGTGTGCTATGTGTATTTTCTTTATTCTTTCGAAAGCAGCCATGTATAGAATCATTGGTGGCTATGAGAAGAAATAGAAGGTATGATAATTAGGGACCCATTTTAAAGCAGCCCACCTACAGCCTAAGGGGCTAGGTGAGAGCCATGGTATTTTGTAAGCCCAAGTGTAGCTATCGTAGTTAACTAATACTTTTTCTTTTTGGCTTCATATCACATAGATGAAGGATGCTCAAGTGATGACTCGACCAGTGCATGATCTCGATTGCCATAGTTGATGCAAGCCAAAGGTATAACAATCATTTGAATTTAAGAAAGCACTTGTTCATAAATACTATGTAGCACCTGCTTGGACAATGTCGAATATGGACTGTTCTATTTATAGTCTTTATACTGAGTTATGTATGCTGCAAGGTTTATTTTACCATGTTGTTGCTCCTGCATGCCCCTTGTAGCCTGAGAGTTGCAAGGTTTAGTTTGTCAGGTTTATTTTACCAGAAGTTGCATTTCCTCTTCTCATTTTCTAGAAGTTGCACTTACCTTCCGAGCAAGAAGATCAGGTAAATATGGATGTCAGTATTAGAGTACCTCTCACACCCTTGATTAAGGGGCGGAACCTTCAAGGAAGATTTAGAAGTTCAAGGAGAAATGGAGGAGCAAGAAGATCCCCTCTCCCCTTATCGGCTTATCAGGTGTGATGTTCGGTGTTGTTTCTAGTTTTGTCGTTGTAGTTGGACCAATGTACTTGTATTTTTTCACAATTATGCCGCTACTTTTTCATTTACTGTTGACTCTCATCATTAACTCACTTCCCTTTGGCTTACGTGAAGGTGCTTTAGAAAGAACTGCGTTGTTATTTTTCCCGGCATATGATACAATTTTGGGCACATTTGCTTTGCCGTGTTCTACTGTATTGGATTGCAATCCTAAATCCTTTAGTAGAAAATCTATTTTTGGTTTATAGGAGCTGTAAATCGAGAGGAATCCAGCATTTTCCCGGCTGATACCAGAAGCTCAAATTCGAATGCCTTCTCTTTGGTATGTACTACCGGCGTGCCCTCGCTTCTTGCTTCCTTGAAATTTATGCAGTTGTTTTGATTTCCTGTTAACGTGTTGCGATTTAACATATCTTGACAACACACTTTACCCCTAGAGCTCCGGCCTAGTGAAATCTTGTGGCAAGAATATTAGGGGTACGACTTCCTTGATTTCCTCCTTTATATTATTACTAGTTAGTACTAGAGGAGAGGAGACCCTTGTTCTTCTATTTTTGTTGCCTTGATTTCGATGACCGTGGTAACTTCAACCCAGTTTTTTGTTTCTTAATTAGTAGAAGTCAAAATAAGAAAGAAAGAAATTCATTTCCGTATGGCTTGACACATTTCTTCATTGCATGCAGATTACATGATCGAAAGGCTTGGGATCGACGAGAGCAAAGTAATTGAGCTTCAGAACCTCTTATATAAAAACTATGGAACTACCATGGCTGGTCTCAGGGTATGCAAGGACTAGATGTCTCGTCTTTGATGTTCTTGTTTTCTCGTGTTCCTTAATATGATGGAAAAGCAGAGGCAGATTTCATATTCTTTTCCCTTCAATTATGCAGGCAATTGGATACAATTTTGACTATGATGAATATCACATGTATTCACCTTTTTCATCCCTTGTCAAATGGATTGGTGTATCATCTCTCTGTTTATGTCTCTAGAAGTAACTGATATATGGGTTCTTTCCAATTTTCCAGTTTTTTCCATGGGAGACTACCCTATGAGAATCTGAAGCCTGACCCTGTGCTCAGGCATCTGTTGCTGAACCTGCCTCTCTGCAAAGTGGTAAGTGCTTTATTTTTGCAACTCAATTATTTATAGATGGACATGTTTGTACGGTTTTTCCTAGTATTGATGGTAACATTTAAGAGATTTAATATAAGTACATCAATTATTCATCTGACATCGTTTGTTGCCCCCCCCCCCCCCCCCGCTGCTTCAGATATTCACCAACGCTGACAGAGTCTATGCTGCCAAAGCACTGAGCAGCCTCAGGTTGGAAGACTGCTTTGAAGGGATCATCTGCTTTGAGACGCTGAACCCACCTTGCACATCAACCGACTGTAGCAACATCTTTGATGTTGCCGGCCACTTTGCTCAAGGAGGCAACACGTTAAAGGCGCAGATAACTCCCTTGAGAGCATCCACAACATCAAGGAGGCAATTCCCGAGCTCTGGGACGGCGTGTAGAAGAAGATCGAGGAGGTTTCCTACTCTGTAAACATTATCGAGACGCCCGTCACCGCATAAGATAAACATCTTTAGTAGCTCTAGCTGTCAAACCTGTATCTTCTGTAGTACTTGAGGGTGAGGATGTGTGGACATGTGCGTCTATGGCAGGTGGGGAGCTGAGGCTCGTGAGATATTGGCTATATGGTGAACAAGTGTGGGGGTGGTGTTGGGAAGGTGGGAAGTGGCATGAAGGGGTAGCCGAGAGGAAGATGTCTGGTCAGGATTCTCCTCTACTCCACCCATTTGTTGTCCCTCACTTGTAGTGTTGTCGCAAGCTAGTCACAAGTAATAAAAATTTACAATACCAATCATCGTCACTGTTGTTTAACCTCTCAGTACGCCGACCGACGCTGCTTACTGAGATGCCAATTCAAGTGAGCGTGAAGAACAACTGTGCCAAGACAACTTTTATACAGTGCGTTCGGGATGACGATCCCCATCTTAAAAGGAACATGTTGCCACTTTTTTATTTGTTTCCACGAAGTATCAATGTACAAACAATGAGATCTTATATATAATTTTTTACTTTAAAAATATCTGGTTGCAATTCATTATTTTTTGTAATTTCTATCTTTTGTTAGGTAGTACATGTACATATATGTACATACATGTCTGTACATATATACATGCCGATGACGTATTAGCTTTTTGAGAAAGACGGTCTTCACTACTAATGAAATAGGTGACATCAATGTGTGTGGTTCTTTCAATGTGGGTGATATACTATGATGTCATGTATTGTCATATTTTGGAATGTGAAAACCACTACTAGATGACGTTTAATCAAATAGGCTACCTTGCACAAAGGCCACTCTAAATAGGTGACATACATTTTTTAGATAATGGGTAATCATGTCACCTTTTCAATAAAAAGTTACATATTTGAATGTCATCTATACCTATTTTTCAGTAGTGCGCGCCGCCTTCTCTCTAGTATCCATCATCGCCATATCCAAGATATTCTGGAGATGTGATGATGTTACGTCCTGGTCGCCTACCTCCTCAATCGCACCAGGCCTGGGGTTCTGCAACGCCTACGGAGTGGGACTCACAGACATGAACATGTCTTACAACTACGATAAGGTGTGGATGCTGGATCATCATATCCACTGACCTCATGCACGACTATAAGACGGGACACCTGACGATCACATCCCCGAGATCGATGCTTGCAAGCCAGGCCATGGGTACACCGATGGGATGAGTCGTGGTGCCGCTGGCATTCTTCCTTTTTTAGAAGGCCTTTGATATTGGGAGCCGTGAGGGCAGCTTCAAGGCACCTTACGCACTGATATATATACCTAGCCCTTCTCGTCTCCCAAAACTACAACCACGCCGGGTTGAGAAACAATGATGTCGGTGTCGTGGTGAGCAACATTTACGTTGGGGAAATGGAATGACTTCGTGGTTGGGGTCACCAGCAACATGGCCACATGCCGAAACGAGAAGAAGAGGCAACTTTTTCCTTACGCCACAGGGGACAAAGATGAAGAGCAGCGGTCGTGAAGGAAGCCGACAATCCTTTTTCCTTGTTCCTTCTGCTTCTTGTGTGTTCATCCTTGGCTGCTTTGCAGTCGACGCCATCATCGGCGGGTGGACTTCGAGCGATGAAAAATGTGGTAACGGTTTCCTCATAGAAAACAACCGTTGCAAGTCAGCAGTTGTCATGCCGCTATTCAGAGGTTTTGGGGTGTAAAAAAGAGTCCCTCCACTATGTAAAAACACTATTGAAAAATAGGGTATAGATGACATTCAAATATGTAACCTTTTATTGAAAAGGTGACATGATTACCCATTACTTAAAAAATGTATGTCACCTATTTAGAGTGGCCTTTGTGTAATGTAACCTATTTGATTAAACACCATCTATTAGTGGTTTTCACATTTCAAAACATGGCAATACATGACATCATAGTATATCACCCACATTGAAAGAACCACACACATTGATGTCACATATTTCATTAGTAGTGAAGACAGTCTTTCTCAAAAAGCTAATATGCCATAGGCATGTATAGATGTACATACATGTATGTACGTATATGTACATGTACTGCCTAAAAAAAGGCAGAAATTAGAAAAGACAACGAATTGCAACCAAATACTTTGAAAGTAAAAAATTATATATAAGATCTCATTGTTTGTACATTGATACTTCGTGGACACCAATAAAAAAGTGGCAACATGTCCCTTTTTGTGTACATTATCTACATAGATCAATTACAAAATTTTGACAAAAACAATTCACTCTACAGAAACAACATTCAGTGTCGCTTTTATTGGCGTCGGTTATTTAGGAAACCTGACACCTATAACATTAGATGTCGGTCATTTATGCATACCAACATCTATATTCGAAGACCAGCCAGACACGGGTACTGCTTTGTATTCAATGTCGACCGTTTATAACAGACTGATGCCTAAAATAGCCCACGAAAACCAAATTTTGAGCGAAAACATTTTAGGTCACCAACAGCGTCAGGTTTTTAACCATTCACCGGCGCCTATTTAAAATGAAAATTTACGCGAAAAATTAGGGTAAAGGTTGTCTAGTTGGGCGTCGGTGTATAACTATCAACCAACACCTTTACGATCTTAATAGACCCGCGAATCGATCGCCCGCTAGGCACCTGTTCCATTGTCTTCATCGCCCGCGCTAGCTGCCGCGCTGCTCGATCGCCCGCCTACTGGTTCTCACCGTCGCCGACGCTGCCCGTGCTTCCTTGCCTCGCCGTCGCCGCCGACCTTGCTGTTGCTATGCGTCGCCGCCGCCGCACGCCACCTATCTTCTTCATTCGTCGTCGGCACCGCCCACCCTAGCTTCTTCCAATAGAGCCGCCGCCCTAGCTTCTTCCTTCGTCGCCGGAGCCGCCCGCTGCTTCCTCCTTGCTCACGCCCGCCGCGCCGCCTAGCTTCGGTCTTCTCTCCAGGTATTAGCTGTAGCCTTTCTCCCTAGCTAGCTTTTTACCTACATGCAACAAACACGACCGTGGCTCTGTTGGCCTACTACGGCCATGTTTGCTGTTGGTAAGGATATGAACAAATCTATATGTAATGCTTTATGTAAATTCCATCTTTTGCTTGCATATATTTGTGCTTCTAATCCTAATGCTTGACCTAATTCAGTAAATTTTGATGCATGTTGAAATAAGATTTAAACTTGTCCATTCTAGCATCCTAATTTGATTTGATTAAACCCTAACATTGATGAAACCCTAACATCAATTTTGATGAAACCCTAACATATACATATCTATTATTGTGTTTGTTGGCCTAGAAACCCGTCCAAGATTTACTCATTAGGAGTAAATCTTGGATAGTCCCCGGTTTAGGACTGTTCTTGAACACCTAATCTTACTTAGGATGTAAGTGTATAATGTGTATTGGGTTTTTGAGAAAATTTTGGTAGCATTTCCTCGTTTGTTCTCTAAGTACATATGTACTTAGAGAACAGCAGGGAAATGCTGCCGAAATTTTCTTGAAAACCCAATACACATTATACACTTACTAGTGAGATTAGGTGTTCAAGGATGGGATAGGTGGTACACATTTATTATATATAAGAATGACATCACATGTGTTTGTTGGAGTAAATCTTGGATAGGATGTAAGTGTATACCCTAATCTTGTCCTAATATATACTTGTTTTCTCTTTGATCATAGAATGGATATATCATGGATGTCCATTCGCAATCGCTGCACCCCATAGTTTATATCTGGTCTTGATCAGTTTATTAGATTTGCCGAGGAACATAGGAGAAAACCTACAGATAGGTTCTACTGTCCATGTAGGCATTGCGGTAACAACTTGAAAGTCAACACTGGTGAGGAAATCAAAAGTCATGTCATGTGCAACGGGATTGTACAAGGCTATACAGAATGGCACTGGCATGGAGAGATTTCAAAATCGAAACCCGTAGATGTCGATAGCAGTGCTTGGGTGGAAGAAGAAATTGCCTCCGATGACGTAGATGTGAACGAACCAGTTCCAGTAGACATCGTTGATGCGATGTTGGATAGTTGTAGGGTAGAGCACACCGATCCACCTCCTATCTTTAGAAACATTATGCATGATGCTGAGATACCGTTATACACAGGCTGTGCTAAGTTTACGAAGCTTAGTGCTGTGTTGAGATTGTATAAGTTGAAATCTAACAATAGATGGAGCGACAAAAGCTTCACTTCATTGTTGACTTTATTGAAAAAAATGCTTCCTGAAGGAAATGAGCTGCCAATCTCAACATACCAGGTAAAGAAAATGTTGTGCCCAATAGAGGCCAAGAAGATACATGCATGCCCGAATGATTGTGTATTATTTCAAAAGGACTATGTAGATTTGAAAGATTGTCCAAAATGTGGTGCGTCACAGTATAAATTGACGACTTCAGGGGAGTCCAAAACTGGTTCTCCTGCCAAGGTGTTGTGGTATCTACCTATAATATCACAGTTTCAACGCTAGTTTGCAAATCCGAAAGATGCGAAGAATTTGAGGTGGCATGCAGATGTTAAGAAAAATAATGATGGGATCCTACGACATGCGTCTGATTCACCACAGTGGAAGAAGATTGATCTATTGTACCCCAAATTTGGTGAAGAAGATAGGAATCTAAGACTTGGGATTTGTACAGATGGGATGAATCCGTACGGGACATTGAGCAGCCAACATAGCACTTGGCCAGTCATGCTTGTTATATACAATCTTCCTCCCTGGCTGTGTATGAAAAATAAGTATGTTATGTTGTCATTGTTGATATCGGGCACTAATAAACTTGAAAATGATATCGATGTTTAACTTGAACCTCTGATTGATGACTTAAAGAAACTTTGGGCTGAAGGTGTGATGACCTATGATGCTTCAGGAAGAGAGACATTTTGTTTGCAAGCTACGTTGTTTTGCACTATTAATGACTTTCCAGCATATGGGAATTTGTCTGGATATAGTGTCAAAGGAGCTAAAGCGTGTCCTATATGTGAAGAAAACACTGATTCAATAAGACTAAAGCATGACGACAAGACTGTATATCTTGGTCATCGAAGGTTTCTTTCATAATTCCATCCGTATCGTAGGAAGCGCAAAGCATTCAATGGATGGAATGATGAACGGAGTGCACCTAAACCTATACCAGGGGATGTTGTTTATGAAAGAGTAAAAGACATTGTCAATGAATTTGGTAAGAAATCACAATGTAGTATGGCCACACGGAGTGACAATTCTTCATTCATGAAGAAGTCAATATTTTAGGATCTTCCTTATTGGAGTTCTTTGACAGTAAGGCATTATATCGATGTAATGCACGTTGAGAAAAATGTTTGTGATAGCATCATTGGTACTCTATTAAATATACCATGTAAGACTAAAGATGGGATAAAATCCAGACTGGACCTACGTGAAATGGGAATAAGGTCAGAATTAATAGAATTACGTGAAATGGGTAATAAAAGAACATACTTACCTCCCGCTTGTTACACGTTGTCTAGAAAGGAGAAGAAAGCTTTTTTGTGAATGCTTGGTAAATGTTAAGGTGCCACATGGTTACTCATCCAACATCCGTAGATTGGTATCAATGAAAGATCTAAAGTTGATAGGTCTTAAAACTCATGATTGTCACACTCGAATGCAACAAATATTGCCCGTGGCAATTCGATCTATATTTCTGAAGCATGTAAGGTTTGCAATCACCAGAATTTGTTTCTTTTTCAACAGTCTATGCAACAAAGTTATTGACCCTAATACTCTCGATAATTTGCAAAGGGAACTGGTTGTTACCCTATGTCAGCTTGAGATGTATTTCCCTCCTTCGTTCTTTGATATCATGGTACATCTTGTTGTCCACTTGAATAGGGAAGTGAAAACGTTGGGACCAGTTTTCTTGCATTGGATGTATCCCTTTGAACGATACATGAGCGTTTTTAAAGGTATTGTTCGAAACCGTTATCGGCCTGAAGGGAGTATTATTGAAGGTTATGTGGCGAAAGAGGTTATCGATTTTTGCAATGACTTTCTGAGTGGTAATAACACTCCTTATAATGACAAAAATATTGAGGAGGGCAAAAAAATTTTGGGATCACGGGTGAAAGTAATCAGCCATGAGTAGTTTGAACAAGCTCACTTGTATATTTTACACAACATGGACGAAGTAAGTGTTTATATCGAGGAACATATCAATTTCATCAAGAGACAACATCCTCGAGCAAGTTCAATCTGGCTTGCTAGAGAGCATAATAAGACTTTTACTAAGTGGTTTGAAGATAAAGTCTTACATCAACTATCTCAAACACCAAATGATATTGCAGAAACTATCAAATGCCTCGCCTTTAAACCAAAATCAAATGTTATGTCTTATGAAGGGTTTGACATTAATGGGTTCACATATTACACAAAGCGCCAAGATGATAAGAGTGTTGTCCAAAACAGTGGGGTCACTCTTCAAGCGTCGACTATGTATTTTGCAAGTGCAAAGAATAAGAGTCCACGTGAAGCTAAAAGGTCATATTACGGTGTCATTGAAGACATATGGGAGTTTGACTACATAGATTTCAGAATTCCGCTCTTTAAATGTAATTGGGTTGATAACACCAAAGGAGTTATAATGGATGAATTGGGTTTCACTTTGGTGAACTTTGAAAAGATTGGCGAGATGGGTGAACCATTCATATTGGCATCACAGGCAAAACAAATATTCTATATCGATGATCCTGCAAATGATAAATGGTCAGTTGTTCTTCATGGTAAAAGACAGTTCATTGAAGATCCTATAGATGAAGAACAGTACTATGATAAGTATGATGATTCCAGTCCATTCTCTGTTGGGTTGCCAACTCCACAAAATATTGAAGCTAATGATGACTTATATGTGTGCGGAGATCACAATGAAGGATTGTTAATTGATAAAAGATCACAATTTTAGAGGCATGTATGTTTATATTTTTTATTGAAGCTAAATGTTTGCTTTTTTAATACAAATGCTAAATGTTTGCCCTTTTCTAGTTAATACAAATGCTAAATGGCCTGTTACATGAAAAGGATCTAAAATCCAAAGCCCTAGAATGGGTCAAGTTCAAGTCCAAATGGCTACAAGTGTGCGTTTTGGGTTTTCTATGTAAACGACCTTAGAACATCTATGTAATCACTTGTAATGATGAATTGACTTGTAACTTAGAAGAGAAAAATGTTTGGGACAAATTTCATCAAGTGCTAATCACTTTAAATGCAAATTAGAAAATGAATTACAGGCACTTGGTCGGTCGAGTTTCCTGGATTGAAACTTGACCGATCATCCTTGGTCGATTTTCTGAAGATTCCATCGGTCGAGTTGTGCACTCACAGAACTCGACCGATGGAATCTTCAGAAAATCGACCAAGGATGATCGGTCGAGTTTCAATCCAGGAAACTCGACCGACCAAGTGCATGTAATCCATTTTCTAATTTGCATTTAAAGTGATTAGCACTTGGTGTTTGTCCCAAACATTTTTCTCTTCTAAGTTACAAGTCAATTCATCATTGCAAGTGATTACATAGATGTTCTAAGGTTGTTTACATAGAAAACCCAAAATGCACACTTGTAGTCATTTTGACTTGAACTTCACCCATCCTGGGCTTTGGATTTTAGATCATTTTTGGATTTGATGTTTCATTATCTTCTAGTTAATACAAATGCTAAATGTTTGCCTTTTTAATGACATTTTCAGATGGCTGACCATGATGAGCATGATGTCCATGATGAGCATGAAGTCCATGATGAGCATGCAGTCCATGACGAGCATGGCGAGGATACCAATGTAAGTTCTAAAAACATATCTTGTATTTGTATAAAATTCATTATCTTCTAGTTATGTCATATATCCCATATTTCTATATTGCGCTAATTCAGTGTGTTTATTTTTTTCAAATTTTAGGTTGATGATGCACAGGTACCCACTGAAGCACTGGAGCAACTTGATGCACATCACCAAACACTTAACAAGAAAAGGGGCATCACTCTGTTGAAGAAGTTAATAGCGCTAAGTGGCAGTGGATCCAAATTGGTTGTAGAGTTTGATAATGGAGGAAATGATATTGGAGTGAACCACAATCATTTTGTAAACTATCTTGGGGTTGTCACTCGAAGCCGTTGTGGTGTTAAGTATGATAATTGGCATAAAGTTCCTTAGGCGAAGAAAGACATGATATGGAAGGATTATGCGTGAGTTATTATTATTTGCAATTTTATTTTGTAGATTACAAATTCTATTATTTGCAATTCTATTTTTGGATACTAGTTAATAACAATTCTATTTTACATAATCAATTTGCATTGGATGAGAAGCTGCATCATAAAAGTGTGATGCAACATACTGGAAAGATGCTAGGAACTATAGGACAAATCTCAACAGAGAATACATAAAAGATGGTTATAAGAAGAAGAAGTCAGCCATTGAACAGTGGAACTTCTTGGACAAAGAAGATTGGGACAATTTTGTTGCTTCAAGAAAATCTGAAGAATTCAAGGTATTAGGCGTCACTCCCAATTTAATTAATATACGTTGTATTCACCTATTCAAGATTAACATTTAGTGCTACTAACCAAATCATTAATGTGCATACTAACTAGGCCCTCAGTGATGCGCAAAAAGCAAGGCGTGCACTGAATGTGCATGACCACACTATGGGTCCAAAGGGCTATGCAAGCGTTCGCCAAAGACTACAGGCGGAGTCTGCGGCTACTCAGGAGTCTGCTGCTACTCAGGAGTCTGCCACACCCATGCCTCGCCATGATATCTGGATAGCTGGGAGGCAAAACAAGAAGGGTAAAATAAAGAAGCCCGTAACTGCTGAGGCGGTTGCAAAAATGGTAAAATACAACTCTTAGAGCAATCGTTTGAATATTGATTATTGTGGTGTTAACTTACCAATTTATGTTGATGGTGATTAGCGGGAGCTGTACGAGCAGAGGAAATAAGGCACGTTCATCCCTCAGGGCACAAGGGATGAATTGACAGTTTCTCTGGGTAACCCAGAGCATCCTGGACGTGTTAGGGGTGCATGCACTGGTGTGGGCATCAAAGCATTCTTTGCGCCATCCCAGCGCAAACCCAGAGCGGGACTTTCACAAGAAGAGGTAACCTATTCTTTTTTAGAATGTTACTGCAAAAGGGAATTCAATAATAAGAAGCTAATGTTTTTTTATCCATGTATAGGAGAATAAGAGAGTCGAGGATATAGTTTCCAAGAAGGTCAATGATATAGTTGCTGAGAAGGTCAAGGAAGAATTGCTGCGGTGGCAGGCATCTCAGGCTTCCAATCAGCCTATGGCAACCCAGTCTTCTCTTGATGTACAGACTACAAGTCCTGTAGACCCACCACCGCCTAACACGTCTACTGTAAGTATTGTTTATGACATTGTAGCTAGTTTTTCAAGATGATATGTTTTCAAGATGATATGTATATATGTGTAATATTCTTTACGTAAATTTGCAGGCATTGAAGCCATGCCGCTTAAGAATGCAAGACTATGTTGTTGCAGAGGCACAGGCTTACCCGTCCCTTCCTGGGGAAAGGTTTCACGGGACTCCAATGCCACATGGCTACGTTCGTGTGGGCCCATTACGTGTGTTACCCGATTGGAGGGAAGCTACATTGCCATATCCCCACTCGGATATTGATACAATTGCTGAGGCAGAAGGCAGGGTGATATTGTGGCCCAAAGCAGATGTTGTCTACACTACTGAAATTATAAGATAAATTTACATTACTTTAGATTGTTAATGTGTATATATGAGGTCAACTGATCTGAAATTATATATACAGGTTAAAAAGAAGACACCCAGAGCACCTAGGCCTCCACCTCCACTTCCTGCATTACCAAGTTGGGTTCCAACTGACCTAAAATACCCGTTAGGTCCTACTTGTAGGGGAATGGCATGTTGGCTACGGGCACATAATATGCATTGTCCTATAATTGTTTCTTTAGAAGCAGATTATGCAGGTCAATCATATGATAGCTCTTTATTTATACAAGATATTATTGAGCTATTTATGTATGATTGGCTGAATACATCAATGATAGAGACATGGATAAGGTGAGATCTTGTTTATACATCCATATACCTTGTTTAAGATCCGGTGATCTGGTTTCTTATATATTAATGCATACATAATACATGTTTTGCAGCTACTTAGTCGAAGATCAATGCAAACAATTTGCATTTGATCATGTGGGATTTTTGATCCCATCATTGATTAGTATGGTAGCTAAAGACCCTGATAGTGTTCAACAATACTGTATAGATGCTTTTACAATTTTTGGTCAGCAAAAGAAGACGATAATAATAGCTCCATTCAATGTCAAGTAAGTTTACTTTATTTATAATTTGGACTTAAGAAAATTCCATTTTTATTGTGCATTTTGAGTTATTAATTTTTAACCTTTTTACCTCTAGCGGTAGACATTGAGAGTTACTAGTTATTGTCCCCGGGACGTTCACTGTTTATTATCTAGATCCTGCGGGAAGTACATTGAACACTAAAATTGGACACGTAATGAGAATGCCATTATTCTGGTGAGAAATATTTCATTTTTATAACCGTTAACATATGTTATTACATTACTATTTAATTATGCAATTTACTATGTTATATTAACATGTAGGGGTTTAGATGCATTCAAAAAGGGTGAAGGAACGGTCCCAAGGAAAAAGAACCAGCCAATAAATTAGGAGAACGTAGAAGTAAGTTCCCGACTCCAATGTATATATTATTGATGTGAACTGTGCTTAGTTGTATTTTTTAATATTTTGTATGTTTCAATTTATAGTGCGCTACACAAGACAACGGCTGGGCATGCACATACTATGTGATGCTATTTATGCAGATGATTATCCGACATGCCGCATTGGATATCAATACCATACATGATGTATTATATAGAGTCTCATTAGTTAGTATGAAATATATCAATCTTATTTTTATATTATTACTTATATATATACATCATTCTCTTTGCATGTGTTTAAAAAAGACCACACTATAGGTAAAGGCTTAAAAAATATACATGCTCCATATACGATGGAAGCATTAGATGAAGTAAGAGAAGAATGGGCAAAATCCATACAAGCAGTGGCGACTGTAAGATATAATTGGGATGCTGATAGTGATGCTGAATGATATTTTGTAAATGAATATTTCTGAATGTTTCTACATGTATTTGAATGTTTCTACATGTGTGAATGTGAGAATTGAATTGATGTCTGAATGTATCCACTTGTGTGAAAAAATATTTGTTGATTTTGCAGGTTTGTGGCCTATTTGTAGGCTGATATCAATGGATGTCGTAAACCTACAGTTCAGAAAACTAAACTATAGGTTCTCATCCTAATGACCAGCCACAGCAGGGCCTACAAACTGATTAGAAAAAAAAATTATTTAACATAGGTGGCGGTTATTTATAGAAAACTGTCATCAATGGCTTACAGCGTCGGTTATTCATATAAAACCGCCGCCTAATGCGACAAACAATCTGACCGTGCAGGAAAGCACGACCGTGGTGGAAATGCCGTCGCTTATTCGTATAAAACCGACGCCTTTAGAAAGAGAATGGCGTCAGTTATTCATTTGTTAACCGACGCCGAATATGTCCTAGGTGGCGCCCTTTTTTGTGGTGCGAACCCTATAGACGTCGGCCGACTACATATAACCGACGCCTCCAAATCATATAACCGACACCGAAGAGTTCGACCTTTAGCGGCGCCCGCATAGGCGTCACTCAATAACCGTTGCTAAAAGGGGTTAAACGACCGACGTCAAAGACCTGTTCTATAATAGTGATTGTACATGTTTTTTCCAAAGAACTAGTAGTTTCTTTCGTTGTTGGAACAAACAAATTGATATAATAAAGAATTTGTGAAGAAGAATCACACAACATCTAACATCATTTTCTTTTCTCCATTCTACCGGTGTGTCTTGTGGTCGGCATCCGGGACCGTGTTCTTCCCCTCTGGTCAGTTCGGTCACTGGTCCGTAATGGATATTCCATGATGGTGGTGTTGGTGGGGAGGAAGACCATGTTGCTCAGACCTACGCCATGGACACCTACCATCACGTCACATGAGTTGACTGCGTCAAGTTTCTGGCCAGCTCAGGATCGGAGATGATCACTTTGTATCCCAAACCTCTGGCCATGATGGCTACCTGGCGTTTGTTGATCAGCACCCGTGTCTTCTTCCTGGAGACGATGAGTAACCTAGGTGGGTTCCTACCCGCAGATGCAGCAGCACCAGACGTTTCCAGTAGCTGATTGGGAGGAGTCAAGACGAAGTCTCTCCTCAGCTGGAAGCATCTCCTCAAGAAGCATAGACGACCCCTTGGGTGCTCTGACAGGGTCGATTCCTAGCTCCCAGTGGCTCCTGAGCCCCACCACAACATCACGGAAGCAGAGCACCCAGTCGTCCACATCGAGGTTGATGACCTCGTACCATGATAGCCGCTTGATGATGGCCCTGTATTTCTCCACCCACCATGGCTTGAAGTCCATGATGAGGAACTGAACTTGTCCGCCGTAGTGGTGAGACGTGAGGAACAACGGCGTGAGTACGTCGACCAAATTGTGAAAGAAGTTACCTTGGAATCCACCGGTCGAGAACACTACAGTGGGCACGCTGTGGTTGAGACCGCAGCGCAGGGAGCTTTTGTGAGCGTTCTTGCTATTATCGTCTTCGGTAGTAGCTGACGGTGACATGCTCAGAGTTAGCTCCCTGATGTAAGACATCGTATCAGCTTCCCATTTCCTCGCATACGACCTGACCTTCCACGTTGAAGAGGCGGAAGCATTATGGTTTGCTGGGTTCTGTGCGCGAGGTGGGGTTGCAATGAATTTGACGGTGGATGACGGCCTGTGGAACCTGACATCGCCGCGCAGCTCACAGACGTCTGCTCTGTTACCGGAGAAGTCGCACCCCACGCTGCTTCGGTCGTATCCTCTAGCGCCGTGACCTACAATTCATTCAAGAGATCATGCATGCATCCTATTACTAATGGTGCCGATATATAGAAGCTTAAACAAGTGCTAGATATCTAAGCAGCGAATAAATGTTACTTGTGAGAGGATAATAGGTTTCCTGCATGCTCTCAACTATTTGCACATATTATACATACCTTCCACGTAACCGTCGGCTTCTCTATTGCTGGGTGGATGACGGATGGCATTGGAGAGGAGGATTGCCTTATCTCTTGCTGCTTGCAAATTGGTGGTGCGTGGTCGGCATCCGGGACTGTGTTCTTCCCCTCTGGTCAGTTCAGTCACTGGTCCTCTCACTAGTGGACTGACTCCGCCACACCATACTGGACTCTTGGTAATAGACACCAATTTAGCTCTTTGTGGGGTTGGCAATGCGCAACGGATATTCCATTCACTAGGAAAAAGGAACCAAATTATGTTGCTGTGAATAAAAGAACTACTGTAGATTTAGCTCCGTCCATACTGTCTGATAAATTAGATGACAATTTACACTATTGTAGAAAAACAAAGTTACTTGATACTTGAATTCGAGTATTTCTAATATTTTATACATTTAAACTAAGTGCAGTCGATGTACAGAAAATAAATACATTCCACCGTCAAATCTGAGTTGCTCTAATAATTTATGCATCAAAAACAAAATGTAGTTACCATGAGCACAGCTACGCAAATTTTTAGATACTGCATATGATAATTCTTGCAACTCTCTTTTGTGCATGTCTCAATGTAGACAAAACAATCCATTATAGCAGGAAAAGTCCTATTAGCAGTCCAGGAGAGGTGAGACTTTTTGAATGTGTAGTTGGCTGCTTCAACCATGAACACAAAGTTGCAGGAAGTGGCGTAGTCACATATAGAGTAGGATGGGCACATGCCCCACCCATTCTTTTGCTTAGTGCATAATAGCTTGTGTATAATGAGCTATCTACTACTGCCGAAAGCCATTGGTACCTGACCTTTATGAATCACTGCAAATCGGAACGCCAGCAGCTCCTGCTGCTAGTCCTATCACTGAGATATCCGCCATCATGGCCCTCTCTTGCTGCTGCAGGTGCTCGATGTAGTCAATGACGTCCTTGACAATGGAAGCCCTATCCATCTGAAAACAAGATTGACTCATTCATCCAATTATGAGGAATGACCCAAAATGTAAAGAGAAAAGAATCTAGCTATTCGAGCTATAAGCTCAGCAAACAATGACTTGGCAGTCAACCAAATTATAAAGAGTTACCTTTGAAATGTTATAGGTTGTCTCAGTTGTAGCCTTTCGGACAATGGCAACTTGGTGAGATTCAGAGTCAGTATGGGAATGTCCATAGACACCATCATGAGCAGCATCTTTGTTAGAGGGATGCACAAGCAGATCTAGAAATTGTATATTAAGGGATGGTTAAGTCGAGTGAGATAAAAATTTCTAGATTCTAACATAAAAATATCCAAATTGCATATATACTTACGTCCCACTTCTATTGTAAGGACTAATATATCAATTTATTTTCTAATGACTTGCAAACACATGCTAAAAAATGCATCTGACTTGATTGAATAGAACAATTATATTGTGTGACTCATTTTCTTTTCAATGTCGCTCTGTACCCAACCTGATACAACACATGTTTGAAGAAGTTAAACACTATTGATGTAGATAATGACGAATAAAAGAGTAATTATATCTTATAACATAGTAACTTCACATGGCAATCATCCAATAACATTTAGTTTACATACAATATAGTAAGTTAACATGGACTACATTTTGGTACATGATCTCATACAAAGATGTTGTCTTTCTCATTATATACCCAGTGACTACATCTTATATGGGGATGGAAATAAGGAATGTATGCTAAGTCCAAATCAAATGACGGTTCATTGATGAATAACATATATAAATTGGTAAAGCTTTTGTGACTTATGGGGTAAGAATTTTGTGGTATGGGTATAAAAATATATACTCTCTACATATAGTGCATCACTACTTTGTTTTGCATTGTGCTTTTCTGTCATACTAACAATGATTGTTGAATAGTTGAAGGAAATATCTGTATCAACAATTGAGAAACCAATAGTCATGGACACCAACCATGCTTTTCCATACTAGTAACATTGTAGTTTGAGTATGCGGAAGTCGCAATGAGTCAATAAATTAAAATGGAGGAAATGGGTTTTGAAGGTTTGTAAATGAGAGAACGAATCAGTAGATATTGTTGATGATCTCCATGTATTTAACAACTTGGGATAGCTTGACTATCTCATGGAATGGGTACTCCCATATGTAGCCGTCATGGATGACCGGTGCCCTGTCCAACCTCGTCATGGGCTTGCCGACGTTTGCAAGATGAGAGGGCATATCTGTTTGTCCCATCCTAAATCCAAAGGGAAGTGAGCTAGATGATGAGAGTCAATAGTAAAGGAAAACGTAGCAGCATAATTGTGAAAAAATACAAGTACATTTGTTACGACCTCACCTTTCAGTAACCCCCATTTAAGGGAGACTTAGAGGATAAAGCCGCACTCATAATTCCGGATCAAAGGTTCAACATATAACTATAAATAATTATTAAATTCTAACAGACTATACTGAAAAATGGTAATAAAAATTTTCCTTTGCATACCTTGAAAAGTGGGAAACTATCTTCTAACCACAACTTAACCACTCTATTTAATTCCTCCTTGTTCTTTAATTCTTGAATTCACATTATGTCGCTTTACTGTTTGTGCTTTTGAGGATTTACCTAAAATGCCGACAAACAAAAACAACGATCAGCCGAAGCTGGTATGTGGGGAGGAGCAAATAATTGTTCAACTAAGTTAACAACATAATCATTCAATTAATGATTTAACAAGCAAGATTACGTTTTAAACCATATAACTCAATCCATACATATTCACAACTCTGGGTTGTCCCTACAGTGGACATGGATATCACCTCTCTTTTAGGTATAGAGTCGCATGGCACTATCCGAGGATAGCCCAATATCTAACTCGTTATGACTTGATGGTCCTACCTCCATGGTAGCCATGTACTAAGTCAACCATTGACCTAATGGACCTACCCAATGGGTAGCCATGTACTAGGTCATCCATAGACCTGATGGACCTACCCAATAGGTAGCCATGTACTAGGTCGTTCTCTAACCTGATGACCGACCATAGGTAGCCATGTACTAGGTTAGCTATTTTGCCACAGAGAGAACCAGGATCTGAGTTTATAGGTATACACATTAAGTGATAGTCATAGCCACATTATATTTGCAATATGAACATCCAAGCAGTTTAGTTGCATCTAAGCGATAAAACGTTCGGAAAACGCCGGGAAACCTAAACGGTTAACCATAAGTAACCACATACCTTTTAATTGTACTTTTCAAGAAAGGAAGAGAAACCCTATTAACAAGCAACACTTGAAATAAAAGAACAATTTCCTTTTATTAATATTTATCCGCTTTCATTATTCAAACTAGGATTCTAATTCCATTATTAGGGTTTCTTCTAAAAATTAGGGTTTTACTTCCTCTTTCATCATTACCATCCTTAATTTATCAATCTTCATAAAACTCCTAATTTCTCATTTAATTTCTTTTATTAGACAACTGATTTCCTTATTTCATAAAAATAGGGTTTTTATCTCTTTTTATCCCAAATTAGGGTTTCCATGTAAATTACCCTCCTTTTAAAGATCATAATTCCAAGTTAAGCATCTTTTCGCAATCAAATAGCAAATTAAACTATCATTAGCATTATCAGAGACAAACTTAACGATTTGACTTGTTAAATTACCAAAATACCCTCTCAACATGCAATTAGGGTTTCTCATCAAATTTTACTAAACTTTATTAGTCAAATAAAGTACTTTTGCTAAACGAAGTAGAATTAGGTTCTGGAATTATTTTTATCGTGTTCCTTGCATTTTTCTATACAACTTTCATATACAAAGTTTTCTCATTAGATAATCCTAGTAATTACTACGAATTTTGCAAGAAAAAGTCCTTTTTCTGATTATTCGTTAGAGATAGAAGCTTACCAAAAAAACGACAGCCGTTCGATCGGCGAGCCTACCCTGGTCCACGCTTGATCCGACGCCCAGCGTTAGCCGCTCCCACTCACTTGAGCACGCGCACGTCGTCGCTCTGGTCCGTTGGATCACCTGAGACCACGGTGGTCCACGATCCTAGCGTCGCCGCAAACTTGGATCCGCTCGTCCGATCACGATTGCACGATCGTGACCTAACACCGCTAGGTTCAGCCGCGTCTTCTCTCGCACCGTCAGATTTCCGAAACCACGATGTTCCGCGATCCGACCGCCTTCGCTTCACCTCAGCTGACTCTTAGATCTTAATCTAACGGCAACTGTACCTCTTCTTCCCCAACCTCTATTCTTCTGAACGCGGCGGAGCCGCGGCGGCTTTCTCGTCGGAGCTAGGGCAATTGAGAGGGAGAGAGTGAATCGAGGGTCAAGAAGCCGCCGTTGGAGTTCGTGAAGGTGCTCTCGACTCGAAGGGCCCTTATTTATAGGGTGCGAGGGCCTCTCTAGGGTTTCCCAACCCCGCCGCCGTCCCTGACTCTGGCCCGATTGGGCGTTTCTAGAAAACACCACGAAACCCATCAAAACCTAGGTCTAGATCCTTCGCCCGGGCCTCCCGATCCCAATGGGACCCAAAACGCGAGTGCACATGCACTGCATTGGTCAAGAAAGTGAGGGGAAAATCCCCTGTTCGCGCCACAGTCCGAGTCCTCCTGGGACTCTAGACGATGACCGCGATCCGTTGGATTAAAATCCAATGGTCCGCGTCATCCGTGCTTAAACTAAAAAGGAAAACCATTTCCCAAAAATCCAAGGAAAATACCATTTTGATGATAACTTGAAAATTCAATAACTCCCGATCCATAACTCCGTTTTTCCTCAAATTTTGAGGAAAACTCGTTTATGTTTTTATCTTCCATTGTACAAAAATTGGGGTTATTATCCATAGGAAACGAGCCCTTTACTTCAGTTTCAAGTTAACTCTAATTTAAATGTATTTTCCACATATTCCTTATTTATTTTGTCATTATCTAATTATCCTGAGTTCCTTAAACCCCAAGGAACCCTTTTATTTCGAAATCTCATTTTTGGGAAAATATCTTTTAGCCTTTAAATCATTTCTTTTTATTTCTCACATATATTAAATGAAATTCCCTTTTCCATTTCTTTTTGTTTTTCTTTTAATCTCTCCATTGGGCTTCACGTCCTCAAAGGCCCAATAAGAGGACATACAAGTTATCAAACAAACAATCCACTCAATCCAATCAAACAATTCATCAACCAACAATTTCATTTTCTTTAAAAAAAATCTTTATAATTTCAATACATAACTTTGGAGAAATTGAGGTTATAACATCCTCCCCTCCTTATAGGAATTTTGCCCTCAAAATTCAACAATCAAGCAAACAAATCAGGATATGCTTTCTCCATGTCCGTCTTCAGCTCCCATGTAGCCTCATCCTCCCCATGGTGTTTCCAAAGAACCTTTACCATCTCTATATTCTTATTTCTGAGCTCTTTTACCTTAGTATCTATAATACGCAAAGGTAACTCAGGATAAGACAGCTTTCCTTGAAGCTCAATAGGTTCAATGCTCAACACATGGCTCGGGTCTTGCACATAACGCTTCAGATTGGACACGTGAAACACATCATGCATCATACTATATTGAGGGGGTAATGCCAAACGATAAGCCACCTCACCAATCCGTTCTAGAACCTCAAACGGACCCACATATTGGGGACTCAATTTTCCTCTATTTTTAGCTATAGCTCGGAGCGGTCGGATTTTCAGAAAAACATGCTCGCCCACAGTGAAATGCACATCAGTCCTCTTTGCATCAGCATACGACTTTTGTCGATCCTGGGCTCTCTTTAGCCTTTGCCTGATCAAAGCGACTTTATCAGCATACACTTGGAGTTCATCTGACCTCAACAAGGTCCTCTCACCAACATCATCCCAGTCAAGTGGTGACCGACACGGTCTCCCGTATAGAGCTTCATATGGAGGCATCCCAATGCTGGCTTGGTAACTATTATTGTATGCAAACTCTGCTAGAGGTAAGTACTGCTCCCATGATCCACCCCAATCGAGCACACAAGCTCTCAAAAGATCCTCTAAAGTCTGGATTGTTCTTTCTGACTGTCCATCCGTCTGGGGGTGATACGCAGTACTGAATTTTAACCTCGTACCAAGTTCCTCTTGAACCTGCTTCCACAGTTTGGAAGTAAACTTTGGATCTCTATCAGATATGATGGAACTGGGCACACCATGCAAACGCACTATCTCCCGAATGTACAACTCAGCTAAGTCTGTCACTTTGGTTGTGGTTTTTAGTGCAAGGAAATGTGCTGACTTGGTAAGGCAATCCACCACAACCCATATTGCATCATGACCTCTCTTGGTCCTTGGTAAACCCACCACAAAATCCATGGTGATCTGATCCCATTTCCATTCCGGAATCTCTATAGACTGTAAAAGTCCACCAGGTCGTTGATGTTCAGCCTTCACCATTTGGCAGGTAAGACAACTGGCCACATAAGCTGCAATGTCTCTCTTCATCCCTGACCACCAGAAAAACCTCTGCATGTCCTTAAACATCTTAGTAGTCCCTGGGTGCACTGTGTACTTAGAACCATGAGCTTATTTTAGGATATGTTCCTTCAGTGATGAATCTTCAGGAATCCAAATGCGATTCTCGAATCTGATTCCTCCATCTACTCCCAAGGAAAGGCGGGTCTGAGGCTTCTTCATTAAGCCTCTCATTTTGTCAAGTCCACTACTGACCATCTGTGCTGCCACAATTTCACTCAACAAATCAGACTGTATCTGAATGTTGGCCAATCGAACTAGATCACCTAATGGTTGAGGAGACCATTTCACCAGCTCTTGTAGGCTCTTCCACTGACTAGACAGAATAGCTGCACACCGAAGCTGTTTCCGACTCAAAGCATCTGCCACAACATTGGCCTTCCCGGGATGATAGGCAATGGTGAAATCGTAATCTTTCATGTATTCCATCCATCTTCGTTGTCGTAAGTTCAAGTCTTTCTGTGTCAGAAGGTACTTCAAGCTCTTATGGTCAGTGAAGATTTCAAAAGTAGCACCATACAGGTAATGCCGCCAAATCTTCAAGGCATGAATGATAGCAGCCAACTCTAAGTCATGTGTCGGGTAATTCACCTCATTAGGCTTGAGTTGTCGAGATGCATAAGCAACCACATGTCGATTCTGCTCCAAAACACAGCCAAGACCCATTTTGGATGCATCGGTGAAGATCATGAAACCCTCATTGCCTGATGGTAGAGTCAGTACTGGTGCAGTGGTCAACTTTTCCTTCAGCTCTTGAAATCGAGTCTCACAAACATCAGACCACACAAATTTCACATCCTTCCGAGTCAACATGGTCAAGGGCAAGGCAGTCTTTGAGAAATCTGAAATGAAACATCGATAATATCCTGCTAACCCCAAGAAGCTTCGGATCTCGGAGGGGTTCTTCGGTGCAGGCCAGTCTCGAACTGCTGACACCTTGGCTGGATCCACGGCGATTGTTCCTCCCGAGATGATATGCCCAAGGAACATGACTTGGTCTATCCAAAACTCGCATTTTGAGAATTTCCCATAGAACTTCTGCTTTCTCAGGATATCAAGGACTTTACTTAGGTGGTCTCGGTGTTGTTCTAAGTCATTGGAGTAGACCAAGATGTCATCTATGAACACTATGACAAACGAGTCAAGGAAGGGTTGGAACACACTATTCATAAGGTTCATGAACACACTGGGTGCATTGGACAATCCAAAAGGCATAACCACAAATTCATAATGACCATATCGTGTTCTAAAAGCTATTTTTGGGATGTCCTCACTCATGACTCTCAACTGGTGATAACCCGATCTTAAGTCAATTTTAGAAAAGACTCGAGCAGACTTCAACTGGTCAAGCAGGTCATCTATTCGGGGTAAAGGGTATTTGTTCTTAATGGTAGCTTGGTTAATCATCCGGTAGTCTATGCACATACGGAGCGAGCCATCCTTTTTCTTTACAAACAGGACTGGAGCTCCCCATGGTGATGTGCTAGGCCGGATAAAACCCTTGTCTAGCAATTCCTACAATTGTTTCTTCAACTCGAGCAATTCTGCAGGGGCCATTCTATAAGGTGCACGTGAAATAGGGTTTGTCCCTGGAGCTAGCTCTATGGAAAAGTCCACCTCTCTCTCTGGAGGGATCCCGGGTAGATCATCCGGAAAAACATCAGCATAGCTCCTGACTACCTCTATTTCCTCTAAGGGTTGCACCTTGGGTTCGGGCTCAGTAACAACTGCTAGGAAAGCTTGACAACCTTTACTCATCATTTTTTCTGCCTTCAGGGATGACACATACAAACTGGTGGTGGCATCTTTCCTACCTCTAATGACAAAGGGTGGGTGACCTGGTTCCCTAATGATCACTTTCTTTTCCCTACAGTCGATTTGGGCCCTATAAGTATAAAGCCAATCCATTCCGATGATCATATCAAAATCATTCATGTCAAGAAGGATAAAGTCTGTAGGAAATTCATGATCTCGATATTTCACAGGTATCACCGGAGTTTTCAAAAGAGAGGTAAAGATTCGACCACTTGGGGTTGTAACATCTAAGACATATCCTAAATCCTTGATATCCAAACAAAGCATAGTCGCAAGATTCCTCGAAATGAAAGTATTAGTAGAACCAGAATCAAAAAGTGCTTTTACATTATGTCCCATGACTTCAAGCATGCCTACATCATTGTTCACCATACATTAGACTATCACATTCTTAACTTCTAAACATAAAGAAAACTCTATGGGTTATTACCCTCAATCAACCGATTTGCATTTGCTTGAGCTTCTTTATTGTCGATGGTGAACACTCGAGCTTGCCTTCTTTCTCCAGCAGGTGGGGCCACAGCTACTGGTGGAGCTGCTACTGGTGGGGCTGCTACTGGACCTGGTCCCTTTGGTGCTGGTAGGGGACAAGCAGACAGGATATGCCCCTCTTGGTGACAACGAAAGCAGACCTTCTTCTTATGGCGACACTCACCAGGATGCCATTTTCCACAAGAATGGCATCGCGGTCGGTTGTGTTCTGGATGGGGTCTTCCTCTTCCTTCATGTCTTCCCTTGGCTTGATGACGACCTGGGCCCTTCTTATGATGATTCTTCTGTCCTCGGGTTCCTTCAGTGAAACCCAAAAACCCTTTGGGTGGAAGCTGTGTAGGCATCACGGTTCTCTCCATGTCTAAAGCAGTGTTGTAAGCTTCTGTGAAGGTTTTAGGTTTGCTTGCCATCACATGAGGCTTCAGGGCAGGGTGAAGATGCTCTATGAAGTGATCCACCCTCCTTTCCTCATCCATCTTGTACCCAAAACGTTCCAGGATCCAAAACTTATGCCCAAAATCCGCCACAGAGGAATTTCCTTGAGTCATGTTAGTAAATTCCCTTTCCTTCTCTTTCTTAGCTGCAACCGAGACGAATCTGGAAGTGAAGATGGTTTTGAAATCAGCCCATGCCATTGGTTCCTCAGTCAGATCTCGGCCTGTGATGTGGGTCTCCCACCATATCTTAGCTGCTCCTTCCAGGAGATGAGCAGCAAAGAGGACCTTCTTGCTTGGCTGCACTTCAAGCATGCGAAAACCATTCTCAATTGCCAGTATCCAGGCTTCTGCTTTATCCACCACTTCTGTCTTATCCTCTCCCCAGAACTTCTCTATGTTCAGCTTGACAAAATCTAAGATGGTGGCTCCCACACGTGGACGAACATGGTGTGGTTCACCATTCTCCGCTCTAGCTATGTCTCGGAGGGCCAAAGCACTAATAGCTTCTGTCAACTTCCTCTGTTGCTCTAACCACAAGGTATCAGGGGTATGGATCATCATGGTGGGTTCTGATTCATTGTCTGGGTCCTCATCCATCTGGGCTTCTTCCTCATACACATGCTGCCCTTCACATCCTTGATCTTCTTCTTAGTTCAGATTACTAAAAGGTACCAGGTCAGGGTTAGGGACTTCTTGCGTGACTTCTTCAGGCCTCTTCGTCTTCTTAGAGGATCCACCCTCATGGTTCCTATTCCTCTTTTCAGACGATTCCTTTGTTTTACAGGGAGGCCAAACACTCCTAGCCGTCTTTCCGGAGCCCTCAGGGATAGCAACAGTCTTGGTCCTTGCCATCTACATAAGCATAACAAGTAAACCTTTAGTTTATCATTTAAACTAGTTATACTTATGTTCAGTGATATCTCATTACATACTTTTTATTAATTTGGAGGAGGATTCTTAAACCCTTAACTTAATTTCCCATGCCACATGAGTGTGGACGAGAGAGAGAATACTACTCTTAAAACCCTAAAAGAGTATGTGATGAGAAGGGATGAATAAGATGAGAGAGTCCTAAAGGTATCTTACTTCGAGTCATACCCTAAGACTTTGGCCAGGCGGTCACACGGGTCTGGGAGTCCTCGTATTCCGACTAGCGGTGCGGAGGAAAATTTTGCCAGCCCCGGTCGTGATCCCTTTCTAGACACCTCCGTCTTTCGGATACTCCTCTAATAACTCCCTTGGGTTCTATGGAGTTTGTAAAATTTAATAATTACTAATAGTTACGTGAAGAACCCAGGCTCTGATACCAAATGTTACGACCTCACCTTTCAGTAACCCCCATTTAAGGGAGACTTAGAGGATAAAGCCGCACTCATAATTCCAGATCAAAGGTTCAACATATAACTATAAATAATTATTAAATTCTAACAGACTATACTGAAAAATGGTAATAAAATTTTTCCTTTGCATACCTTGAAAAGTGGGAAACTATCTTCTAACCACAACTTAACCACTCTATTTAATTCCTCCTTGTTCTTTAATTCTTGAATTCACATTATGTCGCTTTACTGTTTGTGCTTTTGAGGATTTACCTAAAACGCCGACAAACAAAAACAACGATCAGCCGAAGTTGGTATGTGGGGAGGAGCAAATAATTGTTCAACTAAGTTAACAACATAATCATTCAATTAATGATTTAACAAGCAAGATTACGTTTTAAACCATATAACTCAATCCATACATATTCACAACTCTGGGTTGTCCCTGCAGTGGACATGGATATCACCTCTCTTTTAGGTATAGAGTCGCATGGCACTATCCGAGGATAGCCCAATATCTAACTCGTTATGACTTGATGGTCCTACCTCCATGGTAGCCATGTACTAAGTCAACCATTGTCCTAATGGACCTACCCAATGGGTAGCCATGTACTAGGTCATCCATAGACCTGATGGACCTACCCAATAGGTAGCCATGTACTAGGTCGTTCTCTAACCTGATGACCTACCATAGGTAGCCATGTACTAGGTTAGCTATTTTGCCACAGAGAGAACCAGGATCTGAGTTTATAGGTATACACATTAAGTGATAGTCATAGCCACATTATATTTGCAATATGAACATCCAAGCAGTTTAGTTGCATCCAAGCGATAAAACGTTCGGAAAACGCCGGGAAACCTAAACGGTTAACCATAAGTAACCACATACCTTTTAATTGTACTTTTCAAGAAAGGAAGAGAAACCCTATTAACAAGCAACACCTGAAATAAAAGAACAATTTCCTTTTATTAATATTTATCCGCTTTCATTATTCAAACTAGGATTCTAATTCCATAATTAGGGTTTCTTCTAAAAATTAGGGTTTTACTTCCTCTTTCATCATTACCATCCTTAATTTATCAATCTTCATAAAACTCCTAATTTCTCATTTAATTTCCTTTATTAGACAACTGATTTCCTTATTTCATAAAAATAGGGTTTTTATCTCTTTTTATCCCAAATTAGGGTTTCCATGTAAATTACCCTCCTTTTAAACATCATAATTCCAAGTTAAACATTTTTTTGTAATCAAATAGCAAATTAAACTATCATTAACATTATCAGAGACAAACTTAACGATTTGACTTGTTAAATTACCAAAATACCCTCTCAACATGCAATTAGGGTTTCTCATCAAATTTTACTAAACTTTATTAGTCAAATAAAGTACTTTTGCTAAACGAAGTAGAATTAGGTTCTGGAATTATTTTTATCGTGTTCCTTGCATTTTTATATACAACTTTCATATACCGAGTTTTCTCATTAGATAATCCTAGTAATTACTACGAATTTTGCAAGAAAAAGTCCTTTTTCTGATTATTCGTTAGAGATAGAAGCTTACCGAAAAAATGACAGCCGTTCGATCGGCGAGCCTACCCTGGTCCGCGCTTGATCCGACGCCCAGCGTTAGCCGCTCCCACTCACTTGAGCGCGCGCGCGCGTCGTCGCTCTGGTCCGTTGGATCGCCTGAGACCACGGTGGTCCACGATCCTAGCGTCGCCGCAAACTTGGATCCGCTCGTCCGATCACGATTGAACGATCGTGACCTAACGCCGCTAGGTTCAGCCGCGTCTTCTCTCGCACCGTCAGATTCGCGAAACCACGATGTTCCGCGATCCGACCGCCTTCGCTTCACCTCAGATGACTGTTAGATCTTAATCTAATGACAACTGTACCTCTTCTTCCCCAACCTCTATTCTTCTGAACGCGGCGGAGCCGCGGCGGCTTTCTCGTCGGAGCTTGGGCAATTGAGAGGGAGAGAGTGAATCGAGGGTCAAGAAGCCGCCGTTGGAGTTCGTGAAGGTGCTCTCGACTCGAAGGGCCCTTATTTATAGGGTGTGAGGGCCTCTCTAGGGTTTCCCAACCCCGCCGCCGTCCCTGACTTTGGCCCGATTGGGCGTTTCTAGAAAACACCACGAAACCCATCAAAACCTAGGTCTAGATCCTTCGCCCGGACCTCCCGATCCCAATGGGACCCAAAACGCGAGTGCACATGCACTGCATTGGTCAGGAAAGTGAGGGGAAAATCCCCTATTCGTGCCACAGTCCGAGTCCTTCTGGGACTCTAGACGATGACCGTGATCCGTTGGATTAAAATCCAATGGTCCGCGTCATCTGTGCTTAAACTAAAAAGGAAAACCATTTCCCAAAAATCCAAGGAAAATACCATTTTGATGATAACTTGAAAATTCAATAACTCCCAATCCATAACTCTGTTTTTCCTCAAATTTTGAGGAAAACTCGTTTATGTTTTTATCTTCCATTGTACAAAAATTGGGGTTATTATCCATAGGAAACGAGCCCTTTACTTCAGTTTCAAGTTAACTCTAATTTAAATGTATTTTCCACATATTCCTTATTTCTTTTGTCATTATCTAATTATCCTGAGTTCCTTAAACCCCAAGGAACCCTTTTATTTCGAAATCTCATTTTTGGGAAAATATGTTTTAGCCTTTAAATCATTTCTTTTTATTTCTCAGATATATTAAATGAAATTCCCTTTTCCATTTCTTTTTGTTTTTCTTTTAATCTCTCCATTGGGCTTCACGGCCTCAAAGGCCCAATAAGAGGACATACAAGTTATCAAACACACAATCCACTCAATCCAATCAAACAATTCATCAACCAACAATTTCATTTTCTTTAAAAAAATCTTTATAATTTCATTACATAACTTGGAGAAATTGAGGTTATAACAACATTGGTCCAACTCCAATGGAAAAACTAGAAACAACACCGAACATCACACCTGATAAGCCCATAAGGGGAGAGGGGATCTTATTGCTCCTCCATTTCTCCTTGAACTTCTTAATCTTCCTCAAAGGTTCCACCCCTTAATCACGTATGTGAGAGGTACTCTAATACTGACATCCATATCTCCCCGATCTTCTTGCTCGGAAGGTGGGTGCAACTTCTGGAAAATGAGAAGGGGAAATGCAACTTCTGGTAAAATAAACCTGGTAAAATAAACCTTGCAACTCTCAGGTTACAAGGGGCATACAGGAGCAACAACCTGGTAAAATAAACCTTGCAGCATACATAACTCAGTATAAAGACTATAAATAGAACAGTCCATATTCGACATTGTCCAAGCAGGTGCTACATAGTATTTATGAACAAGTGCTTTCTTAAATTCAATTAGTATCATCATCAAATGATTGTTATACATTTGGCTTGCATCAACTATGGAAATCGAGATCATGCTTTGGTCGAGTCTTCGCTTGAGCATCCTTCATCTATGTGAAATGAAGCCAAAAAGAAAAAGAATTAGTTAACTACAATAGATACACTTGTGCTTACAAATTACCATGGCTCTCACCTAGCCCCCTTAGGCTATAGATGGGCTGCCTTAAAATGGGTCCCTAATTATCATACCTTGTATTTCTTCTCATGGCCACCAATTATTCTATACATGGCTACTTTTGAAAGAATAAAGGAAATACATATAGCACACACAAACACACTAATTTATCATTTTGTCCCTTCAGAAGAACAAAGGAAATACACATAGCACACACAAACACACTAATTCATCATTTTGTCCTGATCAAGAACATAATGCATGTTTTTGATCATGTGCATCATCCAAAGGGGGTATGGATTTTACATGCTAGAAAAATAAATATCCAAAATTTGGAAACATAACTACAAAACAAATATAATTATAATAGAGAGATGATGTGTCTGAAAACTATATATATGTTAGCTATAATATTAACAAATAATGCATGATTGTCCAAGTAACATATACTATTTTTTGGTCATATATGAAAATTTCTAACTATCAAGTCATCCAAATATTTCCACTAATTATTAAATTTGGCATTAAGGATGCCAAAATGATCATTAACTTTCTACAAATTAAGTTGGATCTTCATTTTGTGATGGATCTGAAGAATGCAACATGCGTGTAGATCGTCCCAACAAGTTAAATATATATATATATATATATATATATATTATCTTTATGTAATTTATACTCATGAATATAATTTTTTAAATGAAGACACAGAAAAACTTCATTTACCGTTTTGTGGAGCATTTTCTGACACAATGCCTCCCTCCTATTCATCATATGCCTCTTTCCAAGCTTTCTCTCGTAGTGACACATAAACAAAATTGTGTTTGTATGGATAGATAAATATCATTCAGCGTAAAAATTATACCAATGTCGCTATATTAGCTTTAGCGTCAGCAAGTTCTTCATTCTTGTCTTGTAGTTGTTGTTGAAGATCTGTCGCAGCTGAATGTAGATCTTGTTTGGCATTTCTATTTTGCAAATTTCTACAAGACACTCCAGCACCGTATCCTCTTTCATACCCTCCACGATGTGGGCCATAAGCGCCATCCATAGCAGATCCAAATTCCAATGGGTCTTGTGTTTCTTCAACCCCTTTTTCCAAGCAAGCTTGAGCAACTTGCCTCTAATATACATAAAAAAGAGGAAAATATAGCAAGTAATTGAATTTAGTAGCAAATATTATTTGTATCACTTACAATTAAAGTCTTTGTCCTCTCATTTGGAGGGTTATTATTTCGATTTAAATGAGCTCCAACGTATGCTTTGTATTCTGTAAACTTTTCTCCTTCTTCTTCCTTCTAAACATTTTATGGGTTGCATGGCAATCAAAATAAATTTATCCAAAACTAAAAAGTAACACCCAAATTGAATATTAACAAGGCTTACCTCTTTGTGTCAGAGGGTTGCAATGGAAATAGGTCCACCGGTATATGTGGATCCTGCAACACTTTGACTATCCTTATTTCTTGTCGCCAAAAGATGAAATGGTAGAAATAGTACTAAAATAGTAATATTACAATCAATTATAAATGTTTCATATTGTAACACCACCTTAGTTTCATCTTTGTCCCAATATTTCAACAATTCTGCCCATTGATCATCATAAATCCTTTTCTCCGCACTTGTCAGTAGTTGTTCCTCAAGTGGCTTGTCGGCATGATAATATTTCTTCTTCAAATTGTGCCTCCATGTCCTAATATCCTGTTGAATTTTGCCTTACACCAAGAAAAAACACCATCCAGAGGAGCTTTTCTATGCCCATCCCTCATTTTAAATTCAAAATAATCCTAAACAAGGAATTGAATGACCGTTTACTAGTGACATCAACTCAACGCGGAATCATAAATTAATATTGATAATTATACTTGTTGCATACCTTTAGAGAAGCCAACACATTTGCAAAACTTTTCTCATGTCTTTGTCCCCAATTTTCAGCAATAGTAAAGTATTTTACTTGTCGAGCATGTATGCCTAGCCATTCTGCTAAATTTGAAGATTCATCTCCAATAGGAACTCCCAAATCGCTACAAACTTTGCATTTCCATTTTTTACCTTTTGGGGGGGCAACAGCTTTGTATGTCGTGCATCCCCTTGTTTTTTTCTTAGAAGTGGTTGAGTCATTAGAAAGTTTCAATTCCAAATCAGAAATATACTAATATACATTCAAGTTAAATGCACTACCTTCTTCACATCTGGGTTCCTGTTGATCCAATTCATCAATTCTAACTTGTTCGTCAACATGCAAATCATCTTCAAGATTTTCACCATCTTATATTGTTATGTACAATTTGAAATTTATACAAGTGTGTGAGATGAAAGATGTGATATTTCATCCTAAAATGACAAGGCAATTGCCTAGTATGCAAAGAAACTAGGCACCCAAGAATCAACCCCTCTCCATGGAAGACTAGTGGATCAAGGTGCGTCCCTTGATAACAATGTCTTAAGAATGTTACATGTGAGCCTAATCACATGGATAGGCTATTCATTTTCAGTTTATTTTAATTGTTACATAAATTGATTGTCTCAACAATAGGTTACAAGATTTATTACACAACAAGAAATAGTTCCAATAAAGATAATACCTGAAAAATGGATTTATGAAGTTCCATTAACAATCGAGTCATCTTCAACATATTAAACAAAGAATTCAAATATGTAGTATGTGATAGAATGAGAATAATACAGAAAGTGGTTACATACAATTCGACAGATAACTCACCTAGATCTTCATGGCGGTGAGATTCATTGTCTCATCATTGCTCATATTGAAACCTAAGGCAGATGCACTTATTTCTCCATATGCTTCAATATCTTCCAGAGTAATTGATACCCTCTTGTTGTGTTGCATATTTCCTATTTAACCAAAAGGTGATAATCATTTGTTAAAGACTGAATAAAAATATGTGAAAAATTCTGCCATCAAGTAAAAAAAGTAAAAATTATGATACTGTACAGAACCTACATGGTTCAAATACCAATAGAGTAAGTTGATATATGTGTGTGTCAATGAGGCTGGGTGGTTGGGAGAATTTACAATTAACATACCCAAAATATCACTCCTTGAAGAATCTGAGTTGCATTGAACAAACTTTGCCTTTTGTTTTATGTGTGTATTTGTGTTTACAATGTTTGAGGCATATTTTCCATGTATAGAGTTACCTAACACATTCACAAAGTACATTAGGAGAAAAGAAACACTTACTAAAGCACATTAAATGTAAGGAGTAGAACAATATATTTATTATCATACTACATAAAACTTCCTTATGGATATGCCATTACCTTCCGCATCAAAATCACATTGAAGAGACTTTGTCTTCTGATTTAAATGCACCTTTTTCTTGGTAGTGTTTGGTGCAGATTTTCCATGCACAAATTTCCCTAAACCACCAACAATTTATATGAATTGAAAATAGAATGAGTGAGTGTGTTTTTATAACTAAAATACCTGAGATTTCAGTCCTCGGGATCAGGATCTGATGCATCAAAATTTGATTGAATAGATTTTTTCTTCCCATTTAGAGGAATGTTTGTCCTGGAACTATTAATGGAAGATTTCCCAAGCACAGACTTACCTAGAGACATGAAATGATACACATTACAAGAAGGAAATATTTCTATAAAACAAAATGAGGGTAGGTGTATTTTTATTAAAAAAAACCTAAAACTTTAGTTCTTGTCAATGCACCATAGCCTGAGGCATTAGAAACAGACTTCAAATTTTGATTTTGATGTATCTTTGTCTTTACAATATTTGAGTCAAATTTTGTCTTCGCATTTAGACAAATGTCTGTCTTGGCACTATTTAAGAAAAAATTTCCTATGCACAGACTTACCTAAACACATCAAATCATGCACATAAATAGAAGGAAATTAATTTTACAAATCATAAATTAGAACGGGAGGGTGGTAGGTAGATATAATTAATATACCTAACATTTCAGTACTTTGAGATGAATCATGAACTGATGCATCAACTTCACCTTGAATAGATTTCATGTTGTGATTAAGGTGAATCTTTGTCTTGCGGTTAGTTGAGGCTGGTTCTTCATACACAGACTTACCTAAACATATTCAACAATACACAATAATAGAAGAAAATGAGTTATTGAAAACACACAATATATTGCAATAAACCAGTGCACTATTAAATACCACAATCATGAACTTTTTTTAATGCACTGGCAATTGGCATTTCATCATCCACAGTGTTAGAGCTTGTTGTCCTCTTTGTTCCAAACAATTAATACAAAAATTACATGTAGTGATAGCTAATAGAAGTACATATATTTGCAATATATATACATATATATATGTATATATATACATATATATATATATATATATATATGAATAAGTTACTTGACTTTAACTCGATCAAACGCTCCTCAAAAGGATCATTATTGAAGGGTGCAGATGCATCTGCCTTTTTGGCTTTCAGAATTCCATTCGTGGTTTGGAGCAATGATGAAAGATTCCCTGTTGCATATAGTAACAACAGTGAGGGCATGGGAAAGGATAACCCGTTAACATTATTATTTTTGTACACATGGTATGGAAAATTCAGTAAAAACAACTGGTTAGAAAAAAAGAGGGGCAATTCAAAGAAACTCAATCAAAATCCGATTTGTATTCATAGATTTAATTTCTATAGAAAAATGTAATGTTAATTGATCTAAACAATTACATCATCATTGCTATTTAATTGGTACATTTCAAATTTGATTTATACCTATGTTTAATTCGACACACATGTCGGATTGCACTTTCCTTTTTCTTCCGCTGGCCATCCCAAGATCCAAAGCTAATAACAATACTGACATAGGTTAAATAATGTTTGGAAAAGAAAGAAAAGTGAACAAGAAAATCATATAAGATAAACAAAAAACCTTGTTTCCGTGTTGCAACTTCATCATCACTATGTCCCCCTTCTATGATTTTATTAACAGAGTTATACATCACCTTAGGAGGCATGTCCCTACAAAGACGGTATAATGCAATCATGTATCATATAAATATATGAGCTACAAATTCAACAATCCTAAAAAAGGTAATACAAATTTATCATGCAATTCTTCAATTAATATTACCTATAATCTCTTCCTATTTTTAGGCTGTAGAATTTCTTTGACTACATATTTAGACACTTTTACTTTTCTAGTATGTAGAATTTCTTTGACTACATTTTCAGACACTTTTACTTTTCTAGGTATATCACACCTAGTCCATGTTACATCATGGACATCATCCAAACCACAATGAAGTAATGGCTCGTGACCTCTAGCCAAATGTTCATTTCTTTGATCAATTGTGTGCTCATGTTCTTGGTAAACATTTTTTTTAGTTTGCCGGGGGAAACCCACCCCCTAGGTAGAGGCCCAGATAACAGGGATGGTAAACCCGGGAGACCCGTGCGTCCGCACATCAGTATCTCAATAAGTCGCATCAGAGGCCGGCTGACGCTGCTAAAAATTCACTTCCGAGTAGCGCATCCAGTGGGAGTCGAACCTGGGACCCTTCATGAGGGGCCCCGAGCTGCGACCAGCTGGGCTACTACTCGCCGGCTCATGGTAAACATTTATATGTTTCCAGTGACATATATCACTCCAATTTCCATCTATAGGATCGACCGAGTAAAACACTTTTTCAGCTTGTTCTGGGTAAATAAAGGGCTCATCTTTAAAGCTTCGCTTACTTGTGTCAACATATGCAATGTTAAAGTCATCAATTGAAAACCTTTCCTCATCAATACTATACCATGAGCATTTGAAAAGATAATAAGGATCCATCCTATGATAGTAAATCTCAAAAATGTCATCTAAAACCCATAGTATACTTCACCATTAGGACCATATGTGGCAATGCCACTATTTTGTGTGGAACGTTTAATGTCTACATCTTGACAATCAAACTTGTAACCCACTATTTTGTATGAAGCGTTTAATGTCTACATCTTGACAATCAAACTTGTAACCATTCACAAAATAACTTTTGTATGAATAAACACCTATTTTAGGTGGTCGAGATAGATACTGAATAGGTTTAGGAAGTTCATCAAATTTTTTTAAAGAATCAACCTGAAAGAAGAAGAGGATAGACACTATTATGAATAATGAAAGCAATAATATTAAATTGAATAGAGGTAATGAATTTTCTTACGTGATCTTCAAACCAACATACAAATGTTTTGTGGTGATGCAACTATATAGTGAAATCATCCCAATCATGGTGTTGCCATCTCAAATAATCATAATGTGTCCTGTTTATATATGTGAAATCAGATTAGGTTTCTTAAAAGTAACATTTAACTAAAATTTTAGTGAACCAAATACTTAACATATGGTTGAACTTCCTTGGTATTAAGTAAGATGAATCGTTGAGCTTGATGCAATTCCTCATGTGTAATGGTCAGAAGAGAAGCTGCGCCGAGTGGACCATTTTGGTACCTTATAGGTTTGTGTAGCTTAGTTTCCACATCATGCAGGTACCTATCATAGAATATGCTTGCTTCCTCGACCAAGTAGCCCTCAACAATTGAACCTTCCGGTCTACTCTTATTACGAATGTAATTTTTTAACATGTAGAGATATCTTTCAATTGGATACATCCATCTAAATTGAACTGGTCCTGCAAGTTTTGCCTCGGTTGCAAGATGTATAGCTAAATGGACCATAACATCAAAAAATGCAGCAGGAAAAATCCTTTCCAATGTGCACATTATCATAGGAATTTTTTTTCTAACTCCTTCATTTTCTCAATAGTTATGACCTTTGCACACAACTCCTTGAAGTAAACATAAAATTCAGTTATTACTTTCCTTACAGGTTTTGACAATGCTTTAACTGTAGCTATAGGAAGAAGATGATGTAGCATTATATCGTGATCATGACTCTTCATACCCACTAACTTCTTTTCTCTAAGTTGAACCATATTAGAGAAATTTGAGAAAAATCCTTCCGGAAGTTTAATGTCCTTCAAAATAGACAATAGGTTATCCTTTTCTTCATCGGACAAGCTATAAATTGCATGAGGAAGTTCCCTGGTATTTTGAGATTTTGAAATTCTAGGCCAGAATGATTTTCGTATCTTCAAGTGTTGCCTATCTAATCTAGCTTTAAGATTTTCCTTGCTACTACCTTCTTTGTGTAGTATCCAACCCAAAATATTTTCACTTATGTTTTTTTCAATATGCATCACATACAGATTGTGTCGTACCAACAATGAGCTCCAGTAAGGAAGCTAAAAAAACACTTCGCTTTTTCCAACCTTCAGGTAATCCAAGTCGGCCTCGAGATTCATTATTTGGAAACTTTCCAAATACAATGTTATCATAATCTTTCCATAAATGTTGAATTTGTTCCCCATCTATAGGGTGAGGAGGCGGTTCATTTTCCTCCTCACCATTGAAGCTTCTTTTCTCAACACGCCATGGGTGATCCGTAGGCAAAAAGTGATGATGCCTTAGATACACACCCTTTCGAGAATATGGGAGGTAAATGGACCCATGATCAACATGACAATAAGGGCATGCCTTGTATCCTTTAGTGCTCCAAGCAGACAACATGCTATATGCTGGAAAATCACTATGGTCCACAAAAACATTGCCCTCATACAAAACACCTCTCATGTATTCGCATCAAAGGTGTTAACGTCATCCCACAACATCTTCAATTCATCAATTAATAGTTGGAGATAGACATCTATATCGTTTCCAGGTGATTTAGGACCATCGATAAGAAGTGACAACATTAAAGATGATTGATGCATAGCTAGCCATGGGGGAAGATTGTAGCACATTAAGATTACAGGCCCTATGCTTCTACTGCTTCCCATTGCAATATTGAAAGGACTAAATCCATTAGTTGCTAAGCCAAGTCAGACATTGCGTTCCTCATTTGAAAATGATGGATGTTTAGTGTCAAAATCCTTCCAAGCCTCAGAATCTCTAGGATGTACCATTTCACCATCCTTACCAGTATAGCTAGTGGAGTACCAAGTCATCAGAGGAGCAGTCTTTCTAGAATTATATAATCTTTTAAGTCTAGGAGTTAAGGGAAAGTATCGAAGTACTTTTTTTGGTGTCCTTTTCTTGACCTTTATCCTTCTTCCCTTATAAGTATCATTCCACCTAGAAGTATTACACTTTGGGCACCTATCCAAGTCCAAGTATTTACCTCTAAATAATATGCAATCATTGGGACATGCGTGGATAATGTGATAATCCAATCCCAATGAAGACATGAGCTTTCTACATTCGTACCATTTCATTGGCAGCTTATGTCCCTTAGGCAATACTTGATTAAGAAGTTCCAAATAATCTAATATTGCCTTATAGCTAATTTTATTCAAGCACTTTTGTCTAAATAAGTGAATAATAAATGATAATTTAGAATATTTATCACAACCCGGATATAGTGGTTCACAAGCGTCTTTTAATAGTTCATCAAATTTATCATAATCATGTAGAGTATGTTCATTGTTATTCTCAACATTGTCTTTGGTCATTTATAAATGATCATAGCAAGTATCATTAATCATGCCCTCTATATCATCAAAAGGTTTATCAACATTTTGGTTGGAAAAATTATCTTGGTTGTCATCGTGATACACCCAATTAGTGTAGGTTGATAGAAATCCATACTTGATAACATGCCATTGAATTTTTTTTCTATCATAGGAAAATTTGTTCTCACACTTCACACATGGGCAATTCGCCTCAACATGATTCCTAAAAGCCAAATCCAGAAAGGAATTAAAACTTGTCATGAAAGCACTTTTTGCAACATTCATATTTAGATTTTCCTCTACTAATCCAAGTTTTATCCATGTCTCCTGAAAAAATCATGTAATATCATTTAAATATAGTAGCAAGTCTATCATATCTGATATAAAATAAGAAATTCAGAAATGATATAGAGTACAAGTTGAATAAATATAGTGATATATACAATCTAAAAGGCCAGTATATGATGTAGTTGTCCTTGTAATGTTAAAGAAGGGGATAATCTTAGTTTGGGCCTTGATGCCATGTTGTAGTCTTGTGTCTTGATTATTAGTCAAGCATGAATCACTTCCTCTATTACTCTTTGCCTGTTCCATGATATTTCTTCATAGCATAGATTAGACTAGTTGTGGAAAAGAACTGGATACGAGCATTTGTATTGCCGGATGGAGTTGTATCATCAGTCAGATCTTAAAAGAGAGGGGAAAAGGGAACCAACCCATTATTATCTAGTTATGGTATTCTATAATTCTCCTTCTTAATTGGGTTTATCAGAGGGACGTGGAGTCCTTGCTAGGAAATGGGTTTCAAGTATGTTTCTCTAGGATAGAATTGAGTTGCGACACTGTAAGAGGTTGTGGTATTGTTCATTTTACTAAAGTTTAGAAAAGAAACAAACCCATTATTATCTTGTTATGGTATTCTATAATTCTCCTTCTTAGTTGGGTTTATCAGAGGGTTGTGGAGTCCTTGCTAAGAAAGGGGTTTCAGGTCTATTGCTCTAAGATAGAATTGAGTTGTGACATTGTAAGAGGTTGTGGTATTGTTCATTTTACTAAAGTTTATTTATACTATTATTTGAGGTCATGACTTCTTCCTTCTCTTTAAAATAGGATTCTTAGAATTGGTGGCTTACTTGAATTAAGGTGGTATCATGGGCAGATGTTTAAATATGAAGGGAAAAAGGGAGTAGATTGGTTATAACTTTTTCTGCTCGAATAGGTTTGTACTATTAGTTGAGGCATGAGTCCTTGTTCTTCAAAAGAGGATTTTCAGAATCAATGACATGATTAAATGCAAGTGGGTTTCATGTGGCTGATGTTAAAAGACAGGGGGAGAAGGAATGTATCTATTATTATCAACAGAATTATATAATTCTCCTACTTAGATGTTTTTAGAGGTATAGGGAGTCCTTACTAAGAAATTGGTTTGTTTGTTCTATGATTTGTGCTTTACAATGTACTCTTTTGATCATTAAACCAACAAAAAAAATGTTGGTCTCAAAACTCCCTTGGAAAAACTTAATTAAGCTAGACAAATGGACAAGCATAATATGCATATTGTGGCACCAACGTGACTATGGTAAATGCATTAAAAGATGAGGTAGCCGAGGTGCAGATCCTTGTTAGCAAACGAAGCACTGTCACATATTTTTATATGATCTTTAGCATCATAACAGTATGTTCTGTTTTGTTAAAAACACCAAACAAAGCATCTATGAATTATAGAATGGCGTAACTTATTAAACTAGGCCAATGAAGAAGCATGAGCTGTTGTATAGAGGATTCAGTAAAGTTGAAGGCAAGTGCGCTAGAAGAGGTTACCGTCTTTTCTTGTTTACGAGGGGAGTAGTAAAAATAAATAGTTATTTTTAATATCAGTTAAATAACATGGATTCAACAGAAATAACATTAGTGTTAGACATTTTCTCTACCACGGTGAGAGGGAAGATAAAAAAATTATATTGGAAGAGGGACAATGTGTAGGGCAGCAGAGAAAAAGCTAGAATGCTAAAGAATTTTTTCCTCTTTAGGAATGTCTCCTGTCACATAAGCTATAAAGTTTTGCTAATATTCCTTCTTTACGACTAGGTGGATCATCTAAAATATTTAATTGATGCATCTAGCTGGTTGGTGGCGCAGACTTCGACAATGGTCTCATGAGTTATGTTATGGAGGAGCTGGGGCAAAAGCACGAGTTGGACATGGTATCCAGCAATCCCAGAGTCCTTCGAAAGCTGAGGGCTGAGTGTGAGAAGGTCAAGAGGATGCTGACCACTTGTGCCGATGCCACACTCCATGCTGAGTCTCTATTCGCAGGTGAGGAGCTTGTCTTGGAGATCAGTCGCGCCAGATTCCGAAGCATAAACGAGGAGTTGTTTAAGAAGAGCATTGATGTGATGGAGACATGTTTGAAGGATGACAACTTGGATAAACATAGCATCAATGATGTTGTCCTCGTAGGTGGGTCGTCACGTATTCTAAAGATTCAACAGCTATTATGTGAATTCTTCGAGAGGGACAACCTGCTGTGCAACTCCATAAAACCCGACGAAGATGTAGCCTGTGGCGCCGCCATCCAGGCCGCCATGTTGAGCGGCAGTAGTACCGGCGTACTTGCCAGGAGCATCAGTCGTGAAATTACTAACATAAAAAAAGCACTGTTACCTCCGCGGCCTGCTCTCACACTCAAGGATGTGTCTCCCTTCTCCCTGGGTCTTGAAGTCAAAAACGATTATATGACAATCAGTGATGACATGGGGAGGCTTACTGCCGAGGGGAAGAACAGGATGAATGATCTCACTACAAAACAACCGTGGATGGACTACATGCCATTGGATGGACTACTGTGTTTTTTATTCTATGATCTACGGTTGCTATTCAACCCAACCCAACAATTGAAATATATGGGCTTTTCATTTTTTTATTTTGCTATATAGCCCGTAGGCAGGCTTTTTTCCCTCCATCCCTCGGTCCAGAATATAAGACTGCTTCTTCTACTCCTTTCCCAATTTCGTCAGCCGGCCCTAGCAGAACGCATCTGGCACATGGTTGTCCCCTTCCGCTTCAGCTTCCCCTCCTCTTCCCACCTGGTTGCTTGGTCGCTAAAAATTCAGGGCAATACCTATCTGCTCTACTGCTAACACCATCTAGGAACCCCTTACAACTTAAATAGCTTGGGAATGATACTTGAGACAACATTTGATCATTGCTTCCACCTATACTAATAGATTGCCAGATCAAACTGTCAATGAAGTCATACTAAATAAATGGAATTCTTGCCACATGCGTTGAATAGGCCGGGAGGGATACTGATTTTGATTTAACAAGGCATACTCTTCCAATACATGAAAGAGTCGTGAATATCAGTGTGCTATTATGTTCTCCAATTTCTTTAGTATAACTGTACAATTTCCTTAGAGATGTTAAAATGTAAGACAAGGACACCTAAGATATTTTTCGTTGCTTGTATACCTTCTGGTCTTTATTTTTTCCTCTGGTTGGTGAGTTGAGACTTCAAAAAAAGAATGGATGATGCATTCTTTTAATGTGTTAACACACAACTTGGATCAAGAATGCCTCTAGGAACCACTTACAACTTAAAGATGTTGGGAATGATACTTGAAACAACATGTGATCATTGCTTCTACCTATGCTAGTAATAGATTTCTAGATCAAATCGTCAATGAAGTCACATTTAATAAATAGAATTATTGCCACATGCAGATTTTGATTTAACAAGGCATACTCTTCCGATACACGAAAGATTCTGAATATCATTGTGTTATTATGTTCTCCAATTTCTTTAGTATAGCTGCACAATTTCCTTGGAGATGTTTAAATGTAAGACAAGGACACCTAAGATATTTTTGTTGCTTGTATACCTTCTGATCTTTATTTTTTCCTCTGGTTGGTGAGTTGAGATTTCAAAAAAAGAATGGAGTATGCATTCTTTTAAGGTGTTGATACACAACATAGATCAAGTATGCCTCTAGGAACCACTTAAAACTAAAATATGTTGGGAATGATATTTGTGATGACAACATGTGATCATTGCTTCCACCTATGCTAGTAATAGATTTCCAGATCAAATCGTCAATGAAGTCACATTTAATAAATAGAATTCTCACCACATGCATTGTGTACAACGGGAGGGATACCAATTTGGATTTAACAAGGCAGACTTCCAATACATAAAATAGTCCCGACTGTCAGTGTGTTATTCATGTTCTCCAATTTCTTTAGTATAATTGCACAATTTCCTAGAGATGATGAAATGTAAGACAAGGACACCTTACATATTTTCTGTTGCTTGTATACCTTTTGGTCTTTATTTTTTCCTCTGGTCGGTGAGTTGAGACTTCAAAAAAAGATGCACAATTTCTCCTTCAATAAGGCTTGACCATATGCTTCCATGAATTTCATGAAGACTTATAATGGTGTTTAGGTGTTTCTTCTTAGCTTTAGTGAATAATACTATGTAATCTATGGATGCCATGTGGAAGATGTTGAACCCTTACAATATCCTGTAATTGATTTCTCTTCTTGGATTTGACTTTAAATAGCTCGTTTAAACCCATGATGAAGAGGCATGAGAAGACAATATAATCCCCTTTGTACTCTAATTTCCCTATTCCATTGATGATGAATCCTCTACAAGGAAGCACATATATGGTTTTAGACACGGACACTGACTCACGTACGGACACATGACACGACAATTTTATAAAATATAGGACACGAACACGACATTGGGTGGGAGGAAATTTTTTAAAAGTATATACATTTATGTGTATAATGCATGCACATGTGAACTGGAATTACTTAGAAAAATATTTACGAATGTATTCATAATTGTATATGAACTTGAATGTGTGTTTTTGTGTAATATAAACGATATCAAGCACATATCAACACATTGTTGTAGTTTTTATAGTAAACATAGTAGATTTCCAGACTGAATACATGAGTACATGTTATTCATTTAATCAATGTAGTTGTTACAATGTGATTTATGATACCTAATCATGGATTTTACATGTGGATTCTTTCAAAGACATTTTGTTTGTAGTTTTCACTACTACAGAAACAACACTCAATGTCACTTTTCTGGACGCTGGTTATTTGAAAAAACCGATGCCTATAATGTTCAACGTCGGATATTTAGGAACCCCGACGTGTATATTCGAAGACCCAGACATGGGTACCGCTTTGTATTTAGCGTCGGCCGGGTAAAAAAAACCGACGCCTAAAATCGCCCGCAAAATCCAATTTTCGAGCGAAATTTTTTTTGCCCCAAAGTATCACATACAACGTTGGTTTTTTAATTACTAACCGACACCGATATAAGATGGAAACTTGCGTGAAAAGTTCCAATTTAGGCGTCGATTATCCTTTGATAACCGACGCTGATAATGGTTCCCGCCAAATAATTTAGGGCAAAGATTGTCTAATTGGACGTCGGTTTTTTAATATCAACCAATGCATAAAGGTAAAAGGCGTCAGTTTTCCAGATAACCGATGTTGTTGACAAACTTAATAGACCCGTATCACCTGACTCTTCTCCTTCCTTCCTGTTTCATCGTGATAGTTTTCTGGTGTGATCGCCGCTTGCCTAAAATTGCCCGACGACCCCCGTTGCTGCTCGCCGCCGCCGCTGCTGGTGCGGCTCTGCTCGCTACCGCCGCGTCCTCTTTCTCCTTCTATCGCCGCTGCTTGCCGCCACTGCTGCTTGCTGGTCTGCTCTGCTCTTCTCCTGGTGCCACTGCTGCTCGCCGCTCTGCTCTGGTGTTCGCCTGCTCGCCGCCACTGCTGTCGCCGATCGCCGCCACTCTTCTCCGCGCTAGCTCCAGGTAGCCCTAGCCTCTTTACTTCCTTCTCCTTAGCTTTCCTTCTCTGTAGCTCCTTACCAACAGCAAGCACAGCCGTGGCTATGTTGGCCTACCACGGACGTGCTGTCCAGTACGGCCGTGGTAGGCCAAAATAGCCACGGCCGTTCTTGCTGTTGGTAAGGGCAAGCACGGCCGTGGTTGTTGTAGGTAAGTCCAGCACGGTCGCGATAGGCCAACACAGCCACGGCCGTGCTTGCTGTAGGTAAGGATATGAACAAATCTTTATGTAATGCTTTATATAAATCCTAGGATACGAACAAATGTTTTACTTACATATATTTGTGTTTCTAATCCTAATGTTTGACCTAATTCAGTAAATTCTGATGTATGTTGAAATAAGATTTAAACTTGTCCATTCTTGCATACTAATTTGATTTGATTAAACCCTAACATTGATGAAACCCTAACATCAATTGTGATGAAACCCTAACATTAACTGTGATGAAACCCTAACATGTACATATCTATTATTATGTTTGTTGGCCTAGAAACCCATCCAAGATTTACTCATTAGGAGTAAATCTTGGATGGTCCCCAGTTTGGGACTGTTCTTGAACACCTAATCTCACTTAGGATGTAAGTCTATAATGTGTATTGGGTTTACGAGAAAATTTCGGTAGCATTTCCCCGTTTGTTCTCTAAGTACATATGTACTTAGAGAACAGTGGGGAAATGTTGCTGAAATTTTCTTGAAAACCTAATACACATTATACACTTACTAGTGAGATTAGGTGTTCAAGGATTGGATAGGTGGTACACATTTATTATATATCAGAATGACATCGCATTAATTTATGCCCTGAATTTCACTACTACAGAACATGTCTTTGGCGTCGGTTGTTTATGCCCTTTTAGCGACGGTTCTCAAGCATGTGGGCGCTGCTAAAGGTCGAACTCTTCGGCGTCGGTTTTATAACCGATGCCAAAAGGCTTCGTGTTACAACCCCAAATTTTGGGTTCATTGGTTGAGGAATTTATTTTCTCATAATGAATATAAATGAACAAATAATGGATAAATGCATGGATTTCATTTACAATAGCCTTGTTGTTTGATTTGTGGGCTTTGTTGGCTATTGGGCCCAATAACAAGGATATTCAATTAATTAATGAATAACTGAGAATTGAGATAAGAAAGGTGTGGAAACCTCTAGAAGGCAAATCCAAAGAGGATTTCGTGCCTCTTAGATTCCTTGGGTTCCAAGGAGTCCAAAGTTGCAAAGAAAAGGCAATAAGAAAAGAAAATATCAATTAAGTATTTCCTTGTTAATAAAGAAAATTGAAAACATTGATGAAATAGGGAAAACATGTGAAAAGAAGTATTTTTGAGTTATCCTTAGTGGGATTTCATATCCCAATGTTTCCTAATAATAAAAGGAATGCTAATGAGGAAAATAAGAGAGAAATAAAGAGAAATCCACAAAGAGGAAATATTTTAAAAAGAAATAGGCAAGATAATGGGAATAATGCATATTGATGCATTTAATGATAATGAGTGTTCCTTAAATAAAGAATTTCGAATTCTTTGAGTTTTATTGGGATTCAAGAAGTCCCAATCAAGGAAGAGGAAAGAGAAAATAGAAATAAAAGAAAATAAGAATATAATGAGAGTACATTATTAATAAATCCCATGTTATTATTAAAAGGAGGATATTTTCTATTAAAAGGGAAACTAAATTTCGTGACCAATAGTTTAAAAAGGCAAGTTTAAAGAGAATCATGAAGTGAATTTTCGTATTTCTAATATCCAAGGTAATAAGAATATCCCATGGATAGAGAGGAAAGAGAGAATTTACTTCTTAATGAAGGTTTTGGTTTCCTAATAAGAAAGGGACTTGTTCCCTCTTGCATGGGCGTCTTAGGGCTTGAGTACCCTCCCCTATATAAGGGGTAGATCCCAGGAACGAGTTCCAGGAGTTTCTACATATTCCTATCTTCTTCTTCTCCTTCTTTGTAAACAAAACCCTAAGGGAGAGGAGTAGTGCGGCTATGAGCAATGAGGAACGAGTAGATGAGTCCTGGGGAAAGCACAATGCTCCCACGACACCTCACGAAGACGCAACCATGTTCCCTCAGCCTAAGTTCTTGTGCGGCAGCCGCGGGAGAGCAACAGATCCTCCACGTGTTGCAGAGATAGAGAACGAGTTCCAGTCGACTTGGCCGCGACCCAGCAGTACCACTGGGCGCGGAAGGGCGCGACGGAGGCGGGGGAAGCCACTCTGGTGGCCGCTGGGGCTCAGATGAGGGAGATAAAGCCGCGACATGGGCGGCTAGGGCGGCTACAGGTCGATCTGCGGAAGGTTGAAGATGAAGTTGGCGTTGGACAAGTTTGCCCTCGACGGGCTGAAGACCAACCTAACTTAACCAGGGGCACGGACGTCTTTTCGAAATATCTAACAAACCAACGTTGCATGGGTGATGACGTGGCGATCTGCTACTGGTCTAGAAAGGTAATATTTGCTAATTTCATATCTCCTAATTGGTAGCTCCAATGAGGACATGTTATACATGAAAGTTGCTCAGAAAATCGAGAGGAATCTAAATAAAATATAGTTGAAGCCTAATTCTGCCTTCAATTCGAAAAGTAATGGAAGATATCATCTTTATTATATTAGTGAATAAAGAACCCTATTTTGATATTATTAAAGTGATTAGTAGGGTTTAATAGCTGATTAAAGTTGACATTAGCCTGTTAATGATAAAAAGGAACATTAAGAATAAAAAGGATGAATCTTGCACGGAATTAGCTGAATTTAGAGTTTATGTACATAAATATACTTTAATGGGCCTTGAAACCCTAATATTGATTGATTCGACTCTTAATGGCTTTACTTGACTAATTTCATGATTAAAGTGGAATATGCTAAATCTAAGCTAATTTGAGCATTAAAGTTCTTAATTGATGGATAAATACCCTAAATAAAGTAATTAGGGTTTTCTCATGAATCAAGGTAGAATTGGTGATTAATAACGTTCATATGAGTAATAGAGTATAATGAATTACACTTTGATGGTAAATAAGCATAATGATCTTGTCATGGATTAAAAGGATAAAAGTGATGGTTTTAATGTAAGATAAGTTTAATGGGTTTAATTGATGGACAGTGATGCCTTTAATTTGAAAATAAGGTTAAATGTTGTAAAGGGATAACCTTAATATCTTTTGTGAATAATTAGGGTTTAAAATAGTAAAAGATGAAAGGTAACCCTAATTGCAATAGAAACCCTAAAAATGAAATAGTAACCCTAGGGCTCGAATAGGTCTATTAGACTTGGATACCATGATCCATGATAGAAGATATTGGATGTTTGTTTCAGGATCTTATTGAATGCTTGCTTGCCTTGTTGATTGGACTATTCTTTTTCAAGTCTGCTTAACAGGTGTGTGGTTACGCTTATGAATAACCGCATTAGTTTCCCGCATGTTTGTCGGATGGTTAATCGCATTGATTGCAATTAAACTGGTTGGATGATTCATATTTGCAAATTATAAAGTCACTATGATTATCACATTAATAATAGAATTATGGATTATCGCACCTACATGCCACCCTGATGGAGGATGCCAAAGGTCAGGCCTAGATGGGTAGACCAATGGACACCTTGAGTGGTGACCCCAGGCACCAAGAAGGTGGCCTATGATATCGCATGACTAGTGGGCACCATGAGTGGTGACCCCCAGGCACCAAGCTCGGGATTGAGAAGGTGGCCTTAAGTCATTGGCAAAAGGGCACCCTAAGGTGGGTATGCCAGGGTTAGGGCAAAAGCGGTGGAGAATGTCATATTGAAAAGTGTAAACTGGATTGTTAAATAATTTGCTTGTGATTATTAAATTGTTAGTCATATGTGCAAACTTTTGGTTGACCCCACATACCAGTATATTTCGATATACTGACCGACGTTTTGTTTGTCGGCGTTTTAGGTACAAATGAAAAGAACAAACAGTAAAGTGGCATATGTGGAATTAAATGAGAACTAACCTACACCGGAGGATTAGTTAGAGTAACATCTTCATGGATAGAAGTTAGAAATCCCAGTTTTTCCAAGGTAAGAAAAGTTTTATTTTATACCAGTTTTCAGTTAGTCGGTAAAGTTTATTAATTGTTATTGATTATTTGTCAAACCTTTGATCCTGTATAATGGATAACGGCACCGACCTTTTGGTCTCCCTTAATTGGGGGTTACCGGGAGGTGGGGTCGTTACAATTGGTATCAGAGCATAGGTTCCTCATCTAATCTTTAATAATTATTAAATTTTACAAATTCTGTAGAACCCAAGGGAGTTATTAGAGGATTATCCGAAAGACAGAGGTGTCTAGAAAAGGATCACGACCGGGGGCTGGCAATATTTTCCTCCGCACCGCTAGTCGGAATACGAGGACTCCCGGATCCGTGTGACTGCCTGGCCAAAGTCTTAGGGTATGAATCAAAATAAGATACCTTTTAGGACTCTCTCATCTCGTTCATCCTTTCTCAACTCAAATTCTATTAAGGACCTTAAGGATTAGGGTTTTCTCTCTTTCCCTCACCCTCTTGAGGTATGGGTAAGGTTGATAAGGATTAAGGAATCCTCCATCAAATTAATAAAAAGCATGTAAATAAGATGTCATGGACATAAGCTTAATAGAATAAGCGTAAAGGAATAGATACATGCTTAGGTCGTATGACATGAGTTGTCATTGCCCTCAGGAGAGACTTGAGGATAAACCTCCTTGACAGGAGGATGAGTAAAGAGAGTTAGTCTTGGAGGTGGAGACCTCCATCAAAGGTAGAAACCTAGCACATCCTTTGAGGATGATGGTAACCCTAACCCTAAGTGAAGGTTAGAGATAGAGATGACATGATGAGTTAGACCGAGTGTTTGGTTGGACATGCCTTGGGATCGTCATATGGGCCATGAGAGGTTGGATAACCTCGTACCTTTGGCGACCCAACTCTGGAGAGGGTCGCGCATGTTTGAGCGAAGGGTAACTCCTTCATGGATGAGGTTAGAGAAGAACCTATAGGACTGTTACCAGTAGGATATAACTTGTACCCAGAGTGCGTCAGTAGTGGTGACTTTAAACGAAACCCTAGTCAAGGGATCATGATGGATGGCTTATGAGATAAGCATAAGGGGGTTATGGATAACCTTGAGTAAACATAAGTTTGAGTATAGGCTTCATTCAAGTAAGGGCATGCTTAGGAGTTTGATCCTTCATAAAGACAGGACCTCTTATAGAGAGGTTGGTTGTAGGATTAGCTCTAGAGAGAGGGAGCAGACCTCGGCCAAGAAAGTTGGAAGCCTAAAACCCCGAAACTTGAGAAACATGGGAGTCGAGAAGGATGCGACCTAAGTGGACGATAATAGTTTCCTCATGCATGATCCTTGGAGGTTGATGATGTCTTGGTTAGCTTGAGAGTAACCAAACCCTAGAGGGAGGATGGTGCTTCTGGTACCTAAGGTATAAGTGATTACCTACTAGATGTGATAGAGAGTGCTTTAGACCCTGAGGAGGTTAAGGCACCAGTTGTGAGGCTTTATACCTAGTAGTGGTCCAGGAAGAGGAATCAACTCTGAAGTGTGGCTTGAGTAGAAAGATCATGGGAGTACATGACATATCTTACACATGCTGGATTCCTGGTTAAGAGAATGAGCATGCAGTTGGACACCCGGAGGTGAACCTAGGGTTCCTAGGCCTAAGAGGGGAAGTGGTGTACCCAATGCTCCTATTGAGATTTGAGTCTCTATAGTTTTGAGCATGGTACTCTTAATGTGTAGAGGTAAAGGAAAACCCCTTCAGGTAAGGGTATGTTTGATGAACCCCTCACGAATAAGTTAATCTGATGATGAGGAAAGAGAATGAGTGTGATCTAGCATGGTTTTGTAGGTACGCTTGTGCCTTTGTAGTTGCTGGTTTTAGCATGCTCATATGGATGAAAACCTTAAGGATGGTTGTGACCTTGCGGTCACGGGTTGTAGTTTCCTCCCATCCTGGGAGAGGACCCTTTGGTAGGGTGTGTACCAGTTCTGTCGGTTTTGAGGTGACCTGAAGAGGTCTCATAGGATCTTGAGAAGCTAAGCGAAGAGTACATGGTATGAAAATGAACCTATAGGCCCATAGATAACCATCTCTAAGTGCGTGGACGTGTTATCATGGGAGTAACCGGTATGGGTCCTGACCAAGGTAGGCAGGTTACCATGACCCCTGTGAAGGGATGAAAGTTAGTCATGAATGCAGAAAGAGATGATGAAGGCTTGGGTAAGGTTCTAAGTCAGACTTGTACTATAAGAGAATCCCAAGTCTATCCTAGGGTCAGGTAGGGATAAGACCGATGAAAGACGGAGTTGCCTAATTCCCTAGTTGCACATGACCATAGGGTCGGGAGGTAACAGCTATCATTGTCTGAGGGCCATGGGTTAGGAGATTGATCACCTTCATTAACTCATGTGACCCAAAGGGCAAGTGAGTAGGGCACTCTCTGGTGCATATGGGAAGAGGAATGACCCCAAAAGTGTCGGCACCCTACAGACCTAGAGGATATGACCAAGGATTGTGTGTAAACCCAAGAAGGTTCGAGGCCAGTTTTCCATGAAAGTAACTTTGATATAATGATGATTGCGATATAGAGACATGAGTTGCACATTTCAACGGAGACTTGAAGGTGTACTGGCGAGGTGGGCTGTACCATCCCTACTCTTGGAATAGGAAGAACTCTGTATTTGGACGGCCGCCAAATGCTTATTTCTTCTTGTTATGAGAGGGAGAGATAGGACAGTATGCATGTCATACACCAAGGACAAGGATGTTGTGAGTTGGAACGTTGCTATAAGGAATAATGATAGAGATGTGGAAGGAATGATACATGGATGGTTCGCAAACACTATGAGAGGTAGTGTAGCTAGCTTATGAGGATGTTTTATCAGGAACTATCTAGAATTTGCAGATTAACCAAAGTCGAGTTCGATCACAGTGAGTATGAGCTTAGAGTTTCTTGATGAAGACAAACTTAGAGTTTGAGATGAGATGATAAGTAGAATACATGGAAGAGTATGTCTTCAACATTGCTTAATATCGAAGGATGTGAAGTGGTAATGGATGCTCTAGTGGAAATAGAGCTGCCTAGATTGGCTAGCAAGGAGTTGTTAGGCTAACCCTACGTTTGGAGAGAGGATGTGTTTTGGCTAACACTCAGATGTAATGAGATAGGTTGAACAAGTTAATGGTTGTTTAGTTAGCCAGTTAGTCCTTGATGTAGTAAAAGGATGGTGTTAGAACCTCAAATTCACTTCTTTGGAAAAGAAAGTGATGAAACCCTGATTAAAGTGGTTTAGGGTTTCCGAGGCATCAATACATGAGGACATGATATACCTTGGTACTACAAAGATAGTAAGTGATGGTAGCATTTTAGATGCATAAAACAAAGTTGCATGTAGCATGTGGCCATGCAAGCCAGGAGGTGAAGGACGAACACCATTAACCCAGTGCATGGATGTAAAGTATAAAGAGTTCCCGAGAAGGAATGAGAGTTCATCATTATGGATGTTGTGAGTCTCTCCTAGACCAAAAAGGTCAAGATACAATATGGGTTATGGTAGATCGCCTTACCTAGATGACATGAGAAAGGAAGAGTTCTGTCAAGGGACAGATCTGGTTGAACTGCATATGAGATGAGATGGTTCAACTACACCATGATGCGAATTCAAAGGTTCTTGATGTGACCTAAAGGTTCACTTCCATAAGGTGGAAGTAGATACATGAAGAGCTCAGTGGTTGTACAGTTTATCACCCCATACTAATGGACAGTATGATCCGGACTAGTGGGTCTGATGAGAGCATGCGTGCTCATTTAGGGTGATACATAGAGACAGTTCCTAAGATGTGATGTTAACCACCATGGCCTTTATCGGGATGCAAGATGTTCCATAAGGAGGTAGTGTCGGTCACCACTTCATTATGAAGATGTTGGTGAAGGAGGCCTCGCGAAGGTCATAAAAGAACCCCAGGTGTGTGCAGATGACGTCGCTTTGATCGTGCAATGGCTGAGAGAAAGCCCAGTGGTGACATGAGTCACGAGCTGATACAAAGCAGACTGACATGCAGTTCAATGTGGAGGAATAATGTGAAAATCCGACCCCTCTAAGCTACAGCTAAGAGAGCTGAATCCCCGATATAGGGATCCATTTGAGATGGATTGGTGGAGATGGTTGTGTATTCTTACCCCTCAGGATAACATGATGTATAATGTGTTACATGAGTCCGATCTAGAGCATGATGTGAGGTACCCAAGCCATGTGTTGAGCCTTGAACCTATTCAGCTTTTGAAAGGCTGAAATGTCCTGAGTCACCTATGAGGGTACGATATACCAAGGTAAGAAAGAACTCAGATGGAAGAATATGAGATGATGAAGGTTCTTGGAAAGCACCATGGTTAGGGTAAAGCCACATGGTAGCCTTGATGGACATAAGAAGGGATTATCCTGTTTGTTTGCTTGCTTGCTGGAATTTTGAGGACAAAATTCTTATAAGAGGGGAAGGATGTTACAACCCCAAATTTTGGGTTCATTGGTTGAGGAATTTATTTTCTCATAATGAATATAAATGAACAAATAATGGATAAATGCATGGATTTCATTTACAATAGCCTTGTTGTTTGATTTGTGGGCTTTGTTGGCTATTGGGCCCAATAACAAGGATATTCAATTAATTAATGAATAACTGAGAATTGAGATAAGAAAGGTGTGGAAACCTCTAGAAGGCAAATCCAAAGAGGATTTCGTGCCTCTTAGATTCCTTGGGTTCCAAGGAGTCCAAAGTTGCAAAGAAAAGGCAATAAGAAAAGAAAATATCAATTAAGTATTTCCTTGTTAATAAAGAAAATTGAAAACATTGATGAAATAGGGAAAACATGTGAAAAGAAGTATTTTTGAGTTATCCTTAGTGGGATTTCGTATCCCAATGTTTCCTAATAATAAAAGGAATGCTAATGAGGAAAAGAAGAGAGAAATAAAGAGAAATCCGCAAAGAGGAAATATTTTAAAAAGAAATAGGCAAGATAATGGGAATAATGCATATTGATGCATTTAATGATAATGAGTGTTCCTTAAATAAAGAATTTCGAATTCTTTGAGTTTTATTGGGATTCAAGAAGTCCCAATCAAGGAAGAGGAAAGAGAAAATAGCAATAAAAGAAAATAAGAATATAATGAGAGTACATTATTAATAAATCCCATGTTATTATTAAAAGGAGGATATTTTCTATTAAAAGGGAAACTAAATTTCGTGACCAATAGTTTAAAAAGGCAAGTTTAAAGAGAATCATGAAGTGAATTTTCGTATTTCTAATATCCAAGGTAATAAGAATATCCCATGGATAGAGAGGAAAGAGAGAATTTACTTCTTAATGAAGGTTTTGGTTTCCTAATAAGAAAGGGACTTGTTCCTTCTTGCATGGGCGTCTTAGGGCTTGAGTACCCTCCCCTATATAAGGGGTAGATCCCAGGAACGAGTTCCAGGAGTTTCTACATATTCCTATCTTCTTCTTCTCCTTATTTGTAAACAAAACCCTAAGGGAGAGGAGTAGTGCGGCTATGAGCAATGAGGAACGAGTAGATGAGTCCTGGGGAAAGCACAATGCTCCCACGAAACCTCACGAAGACGCAACCATGTTCCCTGAGCCTAAGTTCTTGTGCGGCAGCCGCGGGAGAGCAACAGATCCTCCACGTGTTGCAGAGATAGAGAACGAGTTCCAGTCGACTTGGCCGCGACCCAGCAGTACCACTGGGCGCGGAAGGGCGCGACGGAGGCGGGGGAAGCCACTCCGGTGGCCGCTGGGGCTCAGATGAGGGAGATAAAGCCGCGACATGGGCGGCTAGGGCGGCTACAGGTCGATCTGCGGAAGGTTGAAGATGAAGTTGGCGTTGGACAAGTTTGCCCTCGACGGGCTGAAGACCAACCTAACTTAACCAGGGGCACGGACGTCTTTTCGAAATATCTAACAAACCAACGTTGCATGGGTGATGACGTGGCGATCTGCTACTGGTCTAGAAAGGTAATATTTGCTAATTTCATATCTCCTAATTGGTAGCTCCAATGAGGACATGTTATACATGAAAGTTGCTCAGAAAATCGAGAGGAATCTAAATAAAATATAGTTGAAGCCTAATTCTGCCTTCAATTCGAAAAGTAATGGAAGATATCATCTTTATTATATTAGTGAATAAAGAACCCTATTTTGATATTATTAAAGTGATTAGTAGGGTTTAATAGCTGATTAAAGTTGACATTAGCCTTTTAATGATAAAAAGGAACATTAAGAATAAAAAGGATGAATCTTGCACGGAATTAGCTGAATTTAGAGTTTATGTACATAAATATACTTTAATGGGCCTTGAAACCCTAATATTGATTGATTCGACTCTTAATGGCTTTACTTGACTAATTTCATGATTAAAGTGGAATATGCTAAATCTAAGCTAATTCGAGCATTAAAGTTCTTAATTGATGGATAAATACCCTAAATAAAGTAATTAGGGTTTTCTCATGAATCAAGGTAGAATTGGTGATTAATAACGTTCATATGAGTAATAGAGTATAATGAATTACACTTTGATGGTAAATAAGCATAATGATCTTGTCATGGATTAAAAGGATAAAAGCGATGGTTTTAATGTAAGATAAGTTTAATGGGTTTAATTGATGGACAGTGATGCCTTTAATTTGAAAATAAGGTTAAATGTTGTAAAGGGATAACCTTAATATCTTTTGTGAATAATTAGGGTTTAAAATAGTAAAAGATGAAAGGTAACCCTAATTGCAATAGAAACCCTAAAAATGAAATAGTAACCCTAGGGCTCGAATAGGTCTATTAGACTTGGATACCATGATCCATGATAGAAGATATTGGATGTTTGTTTCAGGATCTTATTGAATGCTTGCTTGCCTTGTTGATTGGACTATTCTTTTTCAAGTCTGCTTAACAGGTATGTGGTTACGCTTATGAATAACCGCATTAGTTTCCCGCATGTTTGTCGGATGGTTAATCGCATTGATTGCAATTAAACTGGTTGGATGATTCATATTTGCAAATTATAAAGTCACTATGATTATCACATTAATAATAGAATTATGGATTATCGCACCTACATGCCACCCTGATGGAGGATGCCAAAGGTCAGGCCTAGATGGGTAGACCAATGGACACCTTGAGTGGTGACCCCAGGCACCAAGAAGGTGGCCTATGATATCGCATGACTAGTGGGCACCATGAGTGGTGACCCCCAGGCACCAAGCTCGGGATTGAGAAGGTGGCCTTAAGTCATTGGCAAAAGGGCACCCTAAGGTGGGTATGCCAGGGTTAGGGCAAAAGCGGTGGAGAATGTCATATTGAAAAGTGTAAACTGGATTGTTAAATAATTTGCTTGTGATTATTAAATTGTTAGTCATATGTGCAAACTTTTGGTTGACCCCACATACCAGTATATTTCGATATACTGACCGACGTTTTGTTTGTCGGCGTTTTAGGTACAAATGAAAAGAACAAACAGTAAAGTGGCATATGTGGAATTAAATGAGAACTAACCTACACCGGAGGATTAGTTAGAGTAACATCTTCATGGATAGAAGTTAGAAATCCCAGTTTTTCCAAGGTAAGAAAAGTTTTATTTTATACCAGTTTTCAGATAGTCGGTAAAGTTTATTAATTGTTATTGATTATTTGTCGAACCTTTGATCCTGTATAATGGATAACGGCATCGACCTTTCGGTCTCCCTTAATTGGGGGTTACCGGGAGGTGGGGTCGTTACACTTCGCGCCACCGAAAATGCACCAGCAGGGCACCGATAGGCGGTACACATTTATTATATATCAGAATGACATCACATGTGTTTGTTGGCCTAGAAACCCATCCAAGATTTACTCATTAGGAGTAAATCTTGGATAGTCCCCTGCAGGGCACCGATAGGTGGTACACATTTATCATATATAAGAATGACATCACATGTATTTGTTAACCATAGACCCTAATCTTGTCCTAATATATACTTGTTTTCTCTTTGATCGTAGAATGGATAGATCATGGATGTCCATTTGCAATCACTGCACCCCAGAGTTTATATCTGGTCTTGATCAGTTTATTAGATTTGCTGAGGAACATAGGAAAGAACCTGGAGATAGGTTCTAATGACCATGTAGGCATTGCGGTAACAACTTGAAAGTCAGTACTGGTGACAAAATCAAAAGTCATGTCATGTGCAACGGGATTGTATAAGGCTATACAGAATGGCACTGGCATGGACAGATTTGAAACTTGAAACCAGTGGATGTCGATAGCAGTGCTTGGGTGGAAGAAGAAATTGCCTCCGATGATGTAGATGTGAACGAACTAGTTCCAGTAGACATTGTTGATGCGATGCTGGATAGTTGTAGGGTAGAGCACACCGATCCACCTCCTATCTTTAGAAATATTGTGCATGATGCTAAGATACCATTATATACATGCTGTGCTAAGTTTACGAAGCTTAGCGGTGTGTTGAGATTGTATAAGTTCAAAGCTAACAATAGATGGAGCGACAAAAGCTTCACTTCATTGTTGACTTTGTTGAAAGAAATGCTTCCTGAAGGAAACGAGCTGCCAATCTCAACATACCGGGTAAAGAAATTGTTGTGCCCAATGGGAATGGAGGCCAAGAAGATACACGCATGCCCGAATGATTGTGTATTATTTCAAAAGGACTATGTGGATTTGAAAGATTGTCCAAAATGTGGTGCGTCACGGTATAAATTGATGACTTCGGGGGAGTCCAAAACTGGTTCTCTTGCCAAGGTAATGTGGTATCTACCTATAATATCACAGTTTCAACACTTGTTTGCAAATCCGAAAGATGCGAAGAATTTGAGGTGGCATGCAGATGTTAAGAAAAATAATGATGGGATCCTACGACATGCGTCTGATTCCCCACAATGGAAGAAGATTGATCTATTGTACCCCAAATTTGGTGAAGAAGATAGGAATCTAAGACCTGGGCTTTGTACAGATGGGATGAATCTGTACGAGACATTGAGCAACCAACATAGTACTTGGCCAGTCATGCTTGTTACATACAATCTTCCTCCTTGGCTGTGTATGAAAAATAAGTACGTTATGTTGTCATTGTTGATATCAGGCCCTAAACAACCCGAAAATGATATCGATGTTTATCTTGAACCTCTGATTGATGACTTAAAGAAACTTTGGGCTGAAGGTGTGATGACCTATGATGCTTTAGGAAGAGAGACATTTCGTTTGCACGCTATGTTGTTTTGCACTATTAATGACTTTCCAACATACGGGAATTTGTCTCGATATATAGTGTCAAAGGAGCTAAAATGTGTCCTATATGTGAAGAAAACACTGATTCAATAAGACTAAAACATGGTGGAAAGACTGTATATCTTGATCATTGAAGGTTTCTTTCAAAATTCCATTCGTATCGTAAGAAGCGCAAAGCATTCAATGGATGGAATGATGAACGGAGTGCACCTAAACCTATACCAGGGGATGTTGTTTATGAAAGAGTAAAAGACATTGTCAATGAATTTGGTAAGAAATCACAATGTAGTATGGCCACACGGAGTGACAATTCTTCATTCAAGAAGAAGTCAATATTTTGGGATCTTTCTTATTGGAGTTCTTTGACAGTTAGGCATTGTATCAATGTAATGTGAGAAAACTGTCTGTGATAGCGTCATTGGTACTCTGTTAAATATACCAGGTAAGACTAAAGATGGGATAAAATCCAGACTGGACCTACGTGAAATGGGAATAAGGTCAGAATTACGTGAAATGGGTAATAAAAGAACATACTTACCTCCCACTTGCTACACGTTGTCTAGAAAGGATATGAAAGCTTTTTGTGAATGCTTGGTAAATGTTAAGGTGCCACAGGGTTACTCATCCAACATCCGTAGATTGGTATCAATGAAAGATCTGAAGTTGATAGGTCTTAAATCTCATGATTGTCACACTCTAATGCAACAAATATTGCCCGTGGAAATTCGATCTATATTTCCAAAGCATGTAAGGTTTGCACTCACCAGACTTTGTTTCTTTTTCAACAGTCTATGCAGCAAAGTTATTGACCCTGATACTCTCGATAATTTGCAAAGAGAAGTGGTTGTTACCCTATGTCAGCTTGAGATGTATTTCCCTCCTTCATTCTTTGATATCATGGTACATCTTGTTGTCCACTTGACTACATAAGTGAAAATGTTGGGACCAGTTTTCTTGCATTGGATGTATCCATTTGAACGATTCATGAGCGTTTTTAAAGGTGATGTTCAAAACCGTTATCGACCTGAAGGGAGTATTATTGAAGGTTATGTGGCGAGAGAGGTTATAGATTTTTGCAATGACTTTCTGAGTGGTAATAACACTCCTGTTAATGACAAAAATATTGAGGAGGGCAAAGGAATTTTGGGATCACAGGTGAAAGTAATCATCCATGAGCAGTTGGAACAAGGTCACTTGTATATTTTACACAACATGAAAGAAGTGAGTGTTTATATCGAGGAACATACCAATTTCATCAAGAGACAACATCCTCGAGCAAGTTCAATGTGGCTTTCTAGAGAGCATAACAAGACTTTTACTAAGTGGTTTGAAGATAAAGTCTTACATCAACTATCTCAAACACCAAATGATATTACAGAAACTATCAAATGCCTCGCCTTTAAACCAAAACCGAATGTTATGTCTTATGAAGGGTTTGACATTAATGGGTTCACATATTACACAAAGCGCCAAGATGATAAGAGTGTCATCCAAAACAATGGGGTCACTCTTCAAGCGTCAAATATGTATTTTGCAAGTGCAAAGGATAAGAGTCCACGTGAAGCTAAAATGTCACATTACGATGTCATTGAAGACATATGGGAGTTTGACTACATAGATTTCAGAATTCCTCTCTTTAAATGTAATTGGGTTGATAACACCAAAGGGGTTATAGTGGATGAATTGGGTTTCACTTTAGTTAACTTTGAAAAGATTGGCGAGAAGGATGAACCATTCATATTGGCATCACAAGAAAAACAAATATTCTATATCGATGATCCTGCGAATGATAAATGGTCGGTTGTTCTTCATGGGAAAAGACAATTCATTGAAGATCCTATAGATGAAGAAGAGTACTATGATAAGTATGATGACTCCAGTCCATTCTCAGTTGGGTTGCCAATTCCACAAAATATTGAAGCTAATGATGACTTATATGTGCGTGGAGATCACAATGAAGGATTGTTAATTGATAAAAGATCACAATTTTAGAGGCATGCATGTTTATATTTTTTTATTGAAGCTAAATGTTTGCTTTTTTAATATCAATATCATTTTCAGATATCATGTTTCATTATCTTCTAGTTAATACAAATGCTAAATGTCTGGATTTTTAATGACATTTTCAGATGGCTGACCATGATGAGCATGATGTCCATGATGAGCATGAAGTCCATGATGAGCATGACGTCCATGATGAGCATGGAGAGGATACCAATGTAAGCTCTAATAACATATCTTGTATTTCTATAAAATTCATTATCTTGTAGTTATGTCATATATCCCATATTTCTATATTGGGCTAATTTCGTGTGTTTATTTTTGTCAAATTTTAGGTTGATGATGCACATGTACCCACTGAAGCACTGGAGGAACTTGATGTGCATCACCAAACACTTAACAAGAAAAGGGGCATCACTCTGTTGAAGAAGTTAATAGCGCTAAGTGGCAGTGGATCCATATTGGTTGTGGAGTTTGATAATGGAGGAAATGCAATTAGAGTGAACCGCAATAATTTTGTAAACTATCTTGGGGTTGTCACTCGAAGCCGTTGTGGTGTTAAGTATGATAATTGGCATAAAGTTCCTCGGGCAAAGAAAGACATGATATGGAAGGATTTATGCGTGAGTTATTATTATTTGCAATTCTATTTTGTAGATTACAAATTCTATTATTTGCAATTCTATTTTTGGATACTAGCTAATAACAATTCTATTTTGCAGAATCAGTTTGCATTGGATGAGAAGCTGCATCATAAAAGTGCGATGCAACGCACTGGAAAGATGCTAAGGAACTATAGGACAAATCTCAACAAAGAATACATAATAGATGGTGATAAGAAGAAGAAGTCATCCCTTGAACATTGGAACTTCTTGGACAAAGAAGTTTGGGACACGTTTGTTGCTTCAAGAAAATCTGAAGAAATCAAGGTATTAAGCATCACTCCCAATTTAATTAATATACGTTGTATTCACCTATTCAAGATTAACATTTAGTGCTACTAACCAAATCATTAATGTGCATACTAACTAGGCCCTCAGTGAGGCACAAAAAACAAGGCGTGCACTGAATGTGCATGACCACACTATGGATCCAAAGGGCTATGCAAGCATTCACCAAAGACTACAAGCGGAGTCTGCTGCTACTCAGGAGTCCTCTACTACATGTGCCACATCCATGCCTCACCATGATGTCTGGATAGCTGGGAGGCAAACCAAGAAGGGTGAAATAAAGAAGCTTGTAACTGCTAAAGCCGCTCCAAAAATGGTAAAATACAACTCTTAGAGCAATCGTTTGAATATTGATTATTTGTAGTGTTAACTTACCAATTTCTATTGATGGTGATTAGCGCGAGCTACACGAGCAGAGGAAAAAAGGAACGTTCATCCCTCAGGATATAAGGGATGAATTGACAGTTCCCAGAGCATCCTGGACGTGTTAAAGGGTGCAGGCGCTGGTGTGGGCATCAAAGCATTCTTTGGGCCATCCCAGTGCAAACCCAGAGCGGGACTTTCACAAGAAGAGGTAACCTATTCTTTTTTTAGAATGTTACTGCAAAAGGGAATTCAATACTAAGAAGCTAATGTTTCTTTTATCCATGTATAGGAGAATAAGAGAGTCGAGGATATAGTAGCTAAGAAGGTCAATGATATAGTTGCTGAGAAAGTCAAGGAAGAAATGGTGCGATGGCAGGCATCTCATGCTTCCAATCAGCCTATGGCAACCCACTCTTCTTGTGATGCACTGACTGAGAGTAATCATGTAGACCCACCACCTAACACGTCTGTTGTAATTATTATTTATGACATTGTAGCTAGTCTTTTCAAGATGATATGTTTTCAAGATGATATGTATATATGTATAATATTCATTACGTAAATTTGTAGGTGTTGAAGCCATGCCGCTTAAGAATACAAGACTATGTTGTTGTAGAGGCGCAGGCTTACCCGTCCCTTCCTGGGGCAACGTTTCATAGGACTCCTACGTTCGTGTGAGCCCGATACGCGTACTACTCGATTGGAGGGAAGCTACATTGCCATATGCCCACCCGAATATTGATATACTTGCTGAGGCAGAAGGCGGGGTGGTATTGTGGCCCAAAGCAGATGTCGTCTACACTACTAAAATTGTAAGATAAATTTACATTACTTTAGATTGTTAATTTGTATATATGAGGTCAATTGATCTGAAATTATATATACATGTTAAAAAGAAGACACCCAGAGCACCTAGGCCTCCACCTCCACTTCATGCATTACCAAGTTGGGTTCCAACTGACCTAAAATACCCGTTAGGTCCTGCTTGTAGGGGAATGGCATGTTGGCTACGTGCACATAATATTCATTTCCCTATAATTGTTTCTTTAGAAGTGAATTATGCAGGTCAATCATATGAAAGCTCTTTATTTATACAAGATATTATTGAGCTGTTTATATATGATTGGCTGAATACATCAATGATAGAGACATCGTTAAGGTGAGATCTTGTTTATACATCCATATACCTTTTGTAAGATCTGGTGATCTGGTTTCTTATATATTAATGCATATGTAATACATGTTTTCTAGCTACTTAGTCAAAAATCAATGCAAACAATTTGCATTTGACCATGTGGGATTTTTGACTCTATCATTGATTAGTATGGTAGCTAAAGACCCTGATAGTGTTCAACAATACCGTATAGATGCTTTTACAATTTTTGATCAGCAAAAGAAGACGATAATAATAGCTCCATTCAATGTCAAGTAAGTTTACTTTACTTATAATTTGGACTTAAGAAAATTACATTTTTATTGTGGATTTTGAGTTATTAATTTTTAACTTTTTTACCTCTAGCGGTAGGTATTGGGAGTTACTAGTTATTCTCCCTGAGACGTTCACTATTTATTATCTAGATCCTGTGGGGAGTACATTGAATACTAAAATTGGACACGTAATGAGATTGCCATTATTCTGGTGAGAAATATTTCATTTTTATATCCGTTAACATCTGTTATTACATTACTATTTAATTATGCAATATACTGTGTTACATTAACATGTAGGGGTTTCGATGCATTCAAAATGGCTGGAGGAAAGGTCCCAAGGAAAAAGAACCAGCCAATAATTTGGGAGAACGTAAAAGTAAGTTCCTGACTCCAATGTATATATTATTTATGTGAATTGTGCTTAGTTGTATTTTTTAATGTTGTGTATGTTTCAATTTATAATGTGCTACACAAGACAACGGCTGGGCATGCACATATTATGTGATGTGATTTATGCAGATGATTATCCAATATGCCGCATTGGACATCGATACCATACATGATGTATTATATATAGTCTGATTAGTTAGTATGAAATATATCAATCTTATTTTTATATTATTACTTATATATATACATCATTCTCTTTGCAGGTGTTTAAAACTGACCACACTATAGGTAAACACTTAAAAGATGTACATGCTCTATAGACGATGGAAGTATTAAATGAAGTAAGAGAAGAATGGGTAAGAGCCATACAAGCAGTGGCGATTGTAAGATATAATTGGGATGCTGATAGTGATGTTGAATAATATTTTGTAAATTAATATTTCTGAATGTTTATACATGTCTGAATGTTTCTACGTGTATTTGAATGTTTCTATATGTGTGAATGTGATTATTGAATTGATGTCTGAATGTATCTACTTGTGTGAAAAGTATATTTGTTGATTTTGCAGGTTTGTGGCCTATTTATAGGATGATATCAATGGATGTCATAAACCTGTAGTTTAGAAAACTGAATTGCAGGTTCTCATCCTGCTGACCAGCCACAGCAGGCCTGCAAATCGATAAGAAAAAAATAAAACATAGGCGTCGGTTATTTATAGAACACCGTCATCAAAGGCTTACAACATCAGTTATTGGATAAAAACTGCCTAATATGACAAACAACCCGACTGTGCAGGAAAGCACGACCGTGGCGGAAAAAGTGTCGGTTATTAGTATAAAATCGACGCATATAGTACTAAACACGGCCGTGTAGGGAAGCACGGCCATGGCGTTTGGAAATATGGCGTCAGTTTTTTAGTTGCAAACCGACGCAGAAAGTGTCCTAGATGGTGCCCTTTTTGTGGCGCGAACCCTTTTGGCGTCGGCTTATTATACATAACTGACGCCTATCGGTGCCCTGCTGGTGCATTTTCAGTGGCACGAAGCCTTTTGGCATCGGTTATAAAACTGACGCCAAAGAGTTCGACCTTTAGCAGCGCCCACATAGGCGTCGCTTGAGAACCGTTGCTAAAAGGGCATAAACAACCGATGCCAAAGACATGTTCTGTAGTAGTGTTTGTGATTATGTCTCAATTTTTTTAATGTAAATTCTCAATGATAAGACATTATCAAAAAGTAGTTGTGTGTCCATAATTTACACAGTGAAAGAAATATATTTCAACTGCGGCAGCTGCTAGGCTGATATGCCCAGGGAGTAGCTATATTTTTAGAATATATATGTTGAAATAAGTTGTTACAACAGAAACGGTTTGTTTGATACGTCCAGGGAGTGTCTGGGTTGCAAAAAAGACAAAAATAGTCAGGTTAGGTTTAGTTGTGTCCCAAATGTTTTGGGCTATGTTCGAGAAGCGTTTGTGTTCAAAATGTGTGGAACACAGACACGAGAACTGTATAGAAGTGTTTGTGCTTCCTAGCTCTTTAGTAATTATATGCATTATTTATGGTATAAGTTTGGGCGGCCATTCAACTCTACTAATAGTCTGTTTAGGCCACTGAAGAACTGTGACACTAAGGTTTGGGATTTTTTTGTAGGCTTTAGTTAAACCACTCTTGATAGTCGTGGTTTAACTATGTGCTTACTCTTATGTGGGTTGTGGTTTAACTATGTGCTTACTCTTATGTTGACTATTGCCCTAAACTAAGACCTAAACTAAATTAATTTATCCCTAAGGTGACATAATTCTGGCCTTGTAAGTCATTGGCCTTTATGTAGGAAAATGGACTAGGGCTTACAATTGGGATCCTCCTTCAGTGCCCATTGTATATATGTGGTTGCCTAGACCACTAATCTATTTTGTTACTTGGGATTATTTTAATTGTGTGACATTTCTCTATGAAGAATAAGTAGATCTTATATTTATTTTAACAATATTAGTAGGTGTTTGCTCGTCTTAAAAATGTGTTTCAACCCATGATTGTGTGTCTACAATGAAGAGCTTAGAAACATATTGCAGGCTCATCATATTACTCTCACCTAGGTTTTGAAAAGCACGAAGCGGGAAGCGTGTGGATTGCCCCCTTGAAGCGGGAAGAGGGAAGCGGAAAGTGGGTTTTATAGCGGACTAAAGCGGACACTATTTGAAAAAGAGGCCCATCATTGTTTTATAAAAAATTGAAAAAAATAGTGATTGTCATACTACTAACAAAAAAATATTATTAAATCAAAACTTGCAATGTCGGCAGTACATCAAGATCTTTATAAGGAAATAGCAGTATTGAATTTTTCATGTAGGCAGATATGGTAGGTACTTGCTGTTTGAACTCTACTTAAGAGTAATTATTGTTGGTGTAATGATAATAACCAGCTGACAGTTCATTGAACAACAGAAAATCATGCAAGTCATCTCACGTAACTAGCAATTTATCTGTAATGTATCGTTGCATAATGTATTGAGAGGAGTGACATTGAGAGAAGAAGACAAATTGGTCAATCTATTATGTTTCATTGCATACTGTAAACCAGCTCCTAGTCTAAATTAATTTACATATAATGTTAGTTGCATAAAAAAGAAGAAGAAAGTCCAAAGATTACAATAAGCATTGCATACAAACACAGACAAAAATCCAAAAACGACATTCCAAAGATTAAACAAGTATTTTGTTTATCAATATAGAAAGATGAATCCATTGATCCCAGCAGGAATCCTAAAGATTGGTTGGGCAATCAATTGCATACACTTCATCAAAGGAGAGTTGCACGTTGAACTTGTTAATTTTCGAGCATCATACTGACTACTGGGATTTATTTCTTAGTAACATGTTTACAAATTGCCTACTTAAGCCTACTGCAGGTGTCAATGTTAGTATCTAATCATTGAAGAATAGAGAGTTGAAGAACAAAGAATGGAGGACAGCCAACAAATAGGGGGCCAGCAAAGAAACTGCCCTTGCCACCTTAAGAGGATGTCGGGAGTGCTCTAGTTTTGTCTTTCCAAATCTGTAGTACCTTGATGTGGAGGTAAAGCATGTGGGATACTTCCTTCTTCCTCCTTGTGGACACCGGCAGTTAGCGCCAGGGCACGACAACAGAAGAGTTTGCTTGAATAGTTACTGACTGGGAAAGGGTTGCAAGGAGCCGGGGAGGGTTATGCTCCTTTGTGACTGGGAAAGGGATCGGGGAGCGGAGGGATTAGGGGAGAGTTTCAACTAATCTTCGGAAGCGTCCACTGCAGGCACTAAAGTGGGACCGCAAAAGGCGTCCCAAGGTCCGCTGAAGCGGCCGAATGTTCCCGCATTAAGTTAAAATGCCTAATTTCTGCCTGGGTCTCATTTGAAGGGGTTTAGTGGGCTGTACGCTTCAAGGGATGCTTCAACGACCGCTCTAGTCACTTTTTTAATCAATGACTCTCACTCATGCTATCTTTTACTATACTTTATGATTCATATTAAAACGTGAGATCCTTTGTTTACTACAATTGATGTATCTACTAGTTTGGCAGTTCTAAGATATATTTAAGTATTTCAAACTCCTTAAAATGTATAATTCCATACTCCTACGGTTAGGATTGAGCTTCTCTTATTAAAAGTCAGACTCAATGTCCTTGTTTTTAATGTCATACGGTGGAATTGCAGTTATTCTAAATGAGCTGCCTTGGTATATGTATATTTATTTTGAGACTATCTTTTAGGGCATTGCCTCTGGGAATATGTTGTATGCTTTAATTTCTTTAGATTTAGACATCACATGTATAAGAAGGGAGCCATTTTATAAGCTGCAACACAAATTTAAATCTATGTTTGTACTTCATCTGGTTGACTACTCTACAATACACATTTCACATTCTTTTTATAGCTAGCGTCTGCTTGGGATTTGTGTTGCAGGTGAAGGACATATATTTGTGCACTTTTGACTATGATCTCAAAGACAACAGGTTTCAAGTATGGATTGGAGATGGTCTATCAAACCAGATCAGCTGCAAAAGAAAAGATCACTTCAGGGGAGCTGTAGTGAATGTTGGATGCATAACCATGTCATCGGATATAGTTATGGTTTAATTCTAGTAGAATTGTATGATGTTGGCTCATTTACGTAGTTTTTAAACTTGTAAATGTTGCTTAGTTCAGCAACAAAATGACACTATGTTGCTTGATACAAATCATCAGCAAGTATGTGGATCTGACTTTGTACATGCCAAACTGTATCAATGTCATCTTATTCTGAATTTTCAGAAACTATACTATTATCCCGGCCTGTGTGGATTGATTGGTCATTTATTGGTGGTGTGCTCTTGTAGTCAGTCACAAGATCATGGGCAGCAGATCTTGATTGTGTTTGCTGCAATTTCACTGTAATGCATGTTGCTTAATGGAAGAAGGCACGATCATTTGGCTCAGTGTTCGAGATAAACTATACGTTCTAATGTAGACACACATGTTTTATTATTAATATAAAATGCTCTACATGTTTACAATTTGGTACTGTCAACGCAGTAGATGTTCTGTCATGTCCTACACCTAGGAAGGCCACACCCATGTTCTAATGGTGAAATATATATTACTGCATTGAGTGTAGATGGTTTAACATGTTCTACTGCTTTGCATATGGAACATGAACGTTTTTTCTACAGTGTGATGTGGCTAGAGCTGATAAAATTGAGCAGTGGAGTGCACAGGTCGTTGTAGCCAAGGAACATCACGAGAATTATGCATACAAACTTAAGAGCATGATCTAGAACCAAGGATTGACATCCCAACTACAAGTAAGCCAGAACACGCAGCTGCTCGGTTTGTCGGATGGATTAGGAATTAGTTTACATCAATCTTGATAGCTAGGAGCAACCTAAAATTTTTGTGGAGGACACCTATAGAACTACCAACGCTTTCTCTCATCGGTAGTTATTTTCCAAGACAGATTTAATGCTACAACGTCATATTGGAAATCCATTCAAACAAGAATTGTCTGTTGAAACGAGGTGTTGGAAGGTAATATGGCACGTGTTTCTTTATGAAAGGGTGTGTGTGATTATGTTGTTTGAATATGTGTGTCATTATCATCGAACAAGTATTTTTGAGTGATGATGATGGGTTTATAACATAGGGTGTGTATTCTTATTTGTTCTGCAGTATACTAGATTCTATCTGTTTATAGTATATCCACCTTGCACATGATCAATAGATTTATCTCATTTTGTTCTACCATCTTCTAATCAAAGTGATACTACTATAGAATACAATATTTTTCATATCAGACCTTTAATGGAAGTTATACGAGCATAGTCCTATAGTATATGCTGAAGAAAAAGTCAGTTGTCAATACGTATGTCAACTTTGCAACACAGCTTGATTCCCATTTTAAAAGTCGAGAGCTACGAGTTTGGAGTATCAAGATGAAAATGTCACAAATCTTTTTAGTAAATCTATAGACACATTTTATAAATTTAAAAAACTTGTCTATAAAAGGCGAGATCAATCGTTCAGAAATTGATGAGAGTTACTTTAAGTCTGAATAAACCAATTTACACCTAGTTTGAAGCATTGTATGCAGAAACTACCTTACTTTAAGTCTGAATTAAACCAATTTAGACGATTTACTGATGACCTGAGAAACTAAACTAGACCCGAAAAGTACATGTGACTTTCTGTAATATCTCTCTGTTTGCTACCAAAGCAGTTGTCCTCTAGATCTCAGATTCCGGTGCTATAGTCCTGTTTACCTCACCTTCCCGCACTATTGACCTCTAAGGCTCGGTTGGATATGGTGGCTGAGTCTGTTTATAGGGGACAGTGGTTGCTCATCACTATACTAGAAGAAATTGATAAGAGTTATTAGTAACAGAAATCTATGAGATTTGAGGAAACAAAAGATGAGGAAAAGAACAACCTTTCAGGACATTACTACTAGAGCAATTCTAGGGCATCAACTCTCTCATTCCAAGATAAGGCACGTAGAAGACTGAGGGAAGGACTCATTGTCTCGCAATAAATACGGAGGTGCGACTTAGGAGCCTTGAAGGTGGGACTTTCGATCGTGGATGAGATGGTGCACATCATTGGGAGAGAAAGATCGGGTTGACGACGCCCTGTTCGCACTTTGGGAGACATGCGCGATGTGGGAGGCGCAGAGGGGAGAGGAAATGCTGGCAGACGTTTGGGAATTGTGTGGGAAGCGTGAGTGGACACTGGAATTTGTGCACTGACCAGGTAGGTGCACTATCAGGGGAAAGATTAGAAAATAGGGAGGGTATAAATAGTTAGGTAAATATGAAAGTGTAAATAATTTTTTATTTTCAAAAATCAGGATTTACTAAATTGGTATCTAGTGTATTGTATTAATTGTCATATGTATAAGTTTAATATCCTTAATGAACATCCAACAATTTTCTCTCCAAAATTTCTCTCAATAATGTTTTTCTTTCTTTCTTTTTTAAGATTATATATAAAGAGCCTTTATAGATGGTAAAGCATGACAAGATTTGAAATATAATATTCCCACAATTTCTTACTTTTATACATGTGACCAGGTCAAAAAAATGGGGAAATATATTTTTGATGCAAGTCTTCTTTTATGTCTCAATTTGAAATCATTTTGACTCATATTCTCTCTCGTTCCTCAACAAATTGAAATGCAGTATAGTCAACTACAAGTTATTTCCTTCAACATTGTTAGTTTCCTTATTTTTATAACAAAAGGATATAAATATTTGTGATAGTCTACAATTGAAATATTTAATTGGGTTTGATATTATTCTAATTGATCATATGTTAAATAAAATGAAAGACTTTACGGATGGAAAACATGGCAAGATTTATATTATAACATTGAACATCAACAATTATATTATGGGTGGTGAAAAATAATAGGGAAACATTTTCTTGCTACAAGTCTTCTTTTATGTCTCAATTTGTAATTATGTTGACTAATATTTTATTCTTTCTTCAACAAAATAATATAAATATTGGTGATAGTTGACTATAAAAATATTTAATTGGGTTTGATATTATTCTAATTGACCATATGTTAAATAAAATGAAAAAATGTATGCATGACAAACATGGCAATATTTATATAATAATATTTAATGATAACAATTATACTATGGGTGGTCTAAAATATTTGGGAAACATTTTCTTGATATAAGTCTTCTTTTATGTCTCAATTTGAAATCTTTTTGACTCATATTCTCTCTCTTTATTCTTTTTTTTTGGTCGGTCCAAAAAGCGTGCTACTATATTTCCAAAACTTTGGGTACAAAAGAGATTGCGCCCCCATTACAACCCTAGATGAAGACATCCAAACAACCAGATAAACAAACTAAACACAAGCTACACAGTAGCCATCTACCTAGGTAAAAGAAGAAAGAAGACCCACAATACTTAAGAGATAACAGAGAGCCTGAAAATTCTCTCTCTTTCTTCAACCAATTGAAATGCATTAAAGTCAATTCCAAGTTATTTCCTTCAACATTATTAGTTTCCTTATTTTTATAACAAAATAATATAAATATTGGTGATAGCCTACTATAGAAATATTTAATTGGGTTTGATATTATTCTAATTGACCATATGTTAAATAAAATGAAAGAATTTAAGGATGACAAACATGCCAATATTTATATCATAATATTTAATGATAGCAATCATACTATGGGTGGTCTAAAATATTGGGGAAACGTTTTCTTGATACAAGTCTTCTTGTATGTCTCATTCGAAATCTTGTTGACTCATATTCTCTCTCTTTCTTCAACCAATTGAAATGTATTAAAGTTAATTCTAAGTTATTTCCTTCAACATTGTTAGTTTCCTTATTTCAATAACAAAATAATATAAATATTGGTGATAGTCTACTATAGAAATATTTAATTGGGTTTAATATTATTCTAATTGACCATATGTTAAATAAAATGAAAGAATTTATGGATGACAAACATGGCAATATTTATATCATAATATTTATGATAACGATTATACTATGGGTTGTCTAAAATATTAGGGAAACGTTTTCTTGGTACAAGTCTTCTTTTATGTCTCAATTTGAAATCTTGTTGACTCATATTCTCTCTCTTTCTTCAACCAATTCAAATGCATTAAAGTAAATTCCAAGTTATTTCCTTCAACATTGTTAGTTTCCTTATTTTTATAACAAAATAATATAAATATTGGTGATAGTCGACTATAAAAATATTTAATTGGGTTTGATATTATTCTAATTGACCATATGTTAAATAAAATGAAAGAATTTGTGGATGACAAATGTGGCAATATTTATATCATAATATTAAATCATAAAAATTATATTATGGGTGTTCTAAAATATTGGGGAAACGTTTTCTTGATGCAAGTCTTCTTTTACGTCTCAATTTTAAACATTGGGGTTTAATTTTATTCAAATTCATTATATGTCAAATAAGTGGAAAGACTTCATGGATGGAAAAGAAGTTTCTCATATGTCAAACAAATAAATAAATATATATATATATATATATCTATGTGTGTGTGATTATATGCATATATATGTACATATATTTATATGTACACATATATATAAATATATAAATATATATGTATATATATTTATATAATATGTATATATGTGACATTATATATGTAATTATCTAGGATTTTTTGTATAATAAAAAGGGAATTTATGTGAATGTTGACTCTTCTCTCTTATTCAAATAAAAGTAGAACAAACAAGGAAAAAATATAAATTTATGTGAATACTAACTCTTCTCTCTACTCCATTTCTTCATATCCCCGTTTATATTTTTCCAACAAAATTTCACTTTTAAAAATCCATTTGGGAGGTGTCAGGTCTCATAACATGACAACATCCTCTCACAATAAGTCCATAAAAATGCATTTGGGAGGTGTTAGGGCCATTTCAAGACAAATGTTATCTCAAAACAAAACATTGTGACTGTCTCCACGACGCACGTCGCGACTGCGATAGAATGTGATACAACAACGTTAAAGCAAGGCCTCATTACTAGTGTTACAATAGGCTTCATGACCAACCCACAACACAAGCTCGCGACCCACCCTCACAACACAACGTCGCTACCATAACAAACGCAACATCGCGACCAGACCAAAATAGTGTCACGTCCAGAACCAGAATGGACCATCACGACTGAAACAAGGCCAACCATCACAACCAAAACCATCCCAAGTCCTTGAAAATATATTTTGGAGGTGCCAAATCACATCTGATGATAATGTCATCTCACAGAAAGTCCTTAAAACTACATTTGGGTGGTGTCAGGTCCCCATATCATGACAACATCCTCTCAGAACAAGTCCTTAAAAATGCATTTGGGAGGTGTCAGATCCCATATCATGACAACGTCCTCTCACAATAAGTCCATGAAAATTAATTTGGGAGGTGTCAGGGATCATTTCAAGACAAATGTTATCTCACATCATGTCCTTAAAAATGCATTTGGGAGGTGCCACGACCCATATCATGATAGTGTCCTTTCACAACATGTCCCTTCAAATGCATTTGGGAGGTGTCAGGGTCTATTTCTAAACAAATATTATCTCACATCAAGTCCTCTTATAATAAGTCTCTAAAAATAAATTAGGATAAAGTTTGGGTCCATATGATGACAATGTCCTCTCACACTAAGTCCTTGAAAATACATTTGGGAGGTTCCATTGCACATATGATGATAAGATCATGTAGAGTGTTACGACCAATACACCCCATGTGGTTGAGGTCCAAACACTACTCATATTAGGGTTGAAACCATGAATGGTTAAGTTTGAATCACCTTGAAGTGTGGAGGTCGAAGCACTTTGGTTGGAGGTCGAGACACTCATGTCTTATGAGGTCAATACACCTAGAATGGTTGAGGTCGATACATCATCATGATCTAGGGTCAAAACACCAAGTGTTGTGATCGTGACATATGTTGTGTGTCTGGGTTGCTCCACTTTATGGTGATGGGTCGATACACTTATATTCATACATGTATAGATGATAAATACATAGTGTAGTGATCTATATAAGATGATGTGACTTTGAGCAGTTAATCATTAACCAGAATGCTTGGGTTCAAGATTTTATGATATGGGATGACCCATACATGCATTTGGGAGAATCCACATCCAATATCATGACAGTGTCGTCTCACAATAAGTCCCTAAAAATACATTTGGGAGGAACCATGACCCATATCATGATAATGTCCTCTCACAACATGTCCTTGAAAATGAATGTGTGAGGAGATAGGGCCCATATAACGACGATGTCCTCTCACAACAAGTCCCTAAAAAATACTTGAGATGATCCAAAACCAATATCATGACAGTGCCCTCTCATAGCATGTCCCTGAAAATGATTTTGTGAGGAGACAGGTCCAAATCATGATGGTTTCCTCTCAGAACAAGTACCTAAAAATGCATTTGAGAGGATCTACATCCCATATCATGAGAATATCCTCTCATAGCATGTCACTGGAAGTGTATTTGGGAGGATCTATGACCAATATCATGAAATTGTGCTCTCACAACAAGTCCCTAAAAGTAAAATTTTAAGGAGCCAGACCCATATCATGATGGTGTCCTCTCACAACAAGTCCGTGAATATACTTTTGGAAGGAACTAGGGGCCATATCATGATGGTGTCCTCTCACATCAAGTTCCTAAAAATGCATTTGGGAGGAATCACATCCCATATCATGAAAATGTCTTCTGTTAAGAAGTCACATGGAATGCATCTGGGAGGAGAGATTTCCCATATCATGACAATGTCCTCTCATAAAAAGTCCATAGAAATACATTTGAGAGGAGCCACGACCCATATCATGACAACATCCTCGCACGACATGTCCCTCAAAATGAATTTGTGAGGATCCATGGCCCACATCATTATGATGTCCTCTCACGGAAAGTCCTTGAAAATGCATTTAGGAGGAACCATATCTCATATCATGACTATGTCCTCTCACAACAAGTCCATGTAAATGCATTTGGGAGGAGCCATAGCTAATATCATGATAATGTCCTCTCAAAGCAAGTCCCTAGAAATAAAATTTTGAGGAGCCATGGCCCAAATCATGATGGTATGCTCACACAACAAGTCCCTGAATATATTTTTTGGAGGAGACATGGCCCATATCATGACAATGTCCTCTCGCAGCAAGTCCCGCAAAATGTATTGGGAGGTGTCAGGGCCCGTGTCATGACTATGTCCTCTCACAACATGTCCTTCAAAATGAATTTGTGAGGGGGCCTAGCTCCATACCATGACAATTTCCTCTCACAACAAGACCATAAAAGTGCATTTTGGATGAGCCACATCCCATATAATGACAATATCCTCTCATAATAAGTCTCTAAAAATTAATTTGGGAGGAGCCACGACCAATATCATGACAGTGTCCTCTATGGCATATCCCTGGAAATGATTTTGTGAGGAGACATGTCCATATCATGCACAACAAGTACCTAAAAATACATTTGAGAGAAGCTACATCCCATATCACAAGAATTCCTCTCACAACATGTCGTTGGAATTGCATTGGGAGGATAAGTGACCAATATCATGATAGTGTGCTCTCACAGTAAGTACCTAAAAATAAATTTGTGAGGAGCCAGTGCCCACATCATGATGGTGTCATCTCACATCATGTCGCTAAATATGCTTTTGGGAGGAACCAAGGCCCATATCATGATGGCATCCTCTCACATCATGTCTTTGAAAATGAATTTGAGAGGAGCCACATCCCATATCATGACAATACCCTCTCCTAACAAGTCGCTAGAAATGTATTTAGGAGGAGTCACTTTAAGGACCCTGACCTTTGTTTTGGGCTTACCCTATTGGCTTTGTCTAAACCTGGCATTTAGAGGCTTGCCTAATCACCTGAGGTGTGGTTAGGGTTATTGTGCTTTGTTGTGGGTCTTTTTGGTGCAACTTGCAATTTACCCAAGTTATAGGGTTTCTGTGCAATTTTTCCACCTTGAGAGATCTCTTTGTATCTCTTTGCATCCTCTAGGGTTGAGAGGATGAGTTGGGTGCCTTGCTTGAGTTGTTTTGGGCCTCATTTGAGATTGTTTAAGCTTGGGCTTGTTGTTGGGCTTGAAGCCCTTCCTCCTTGCTTGGTGTATTGAGCAAGAGGTGCTTGGGTGTGTCGGCCAGGAGGTGTATCGTCCAAGGAGTTTTGGTGGGTGTGTCGGGTTGCCATGTTGGGTGACACACACTCCTCTACCTAGCGTCATTAGTTCCACCCCCTCTTTCACACATGGTGCTCACTGGTAGCAAGTGGCAAGTCATGGACAAGTGGTGTTGGGGTGCTAGCATGTGGCATGTCTCTTGGACAAGTGGTCCTTAGTGGACGCCACCTTGCCTCACTCTCCCCCTTACCCTCTTGTATACATACCATCCACCTTTATTGCTAGTAGTCCCTTTAGTTCCCTTTAGCCATTGCTCTCTTTTCCCTTGGTGGATGATACATCCTACTGTTCTTGCTTCTTCTCTTCTCTAATTGGTGGCCGAAGCTTAGAGGAGGTTCTTGGAGCTTGGTGCTTGGAGAGTTTCACTTAAGGCAGGTTACATAACTTCTAACCTTGCTATAATATCTCCCTTATATAATGCTTTGTTATGATACCTTGATCGGCTATGTATATCTTGATAGAAATGTTCATACCTAAGTTAGTAATGTTGCTGCCCTATGTGCTCCCTAGATCAGGTTGGGCGATATGATGTAGCTACCCTTGTGTTGGATGATCCTAAGGGTTGAAGAACCTCAAGAAACACCCCTCTCTCGTTAAGTTGAGAGGTGATCTTAGGGTTTCTTAATCCAAGGAGGTATGGTAGTGTGTCCTTGAGGCAATACCCCTCTCTCACTTTGTTATTGAGAGGTGAGCCTATGTTCTAGCTATTTCGGCGTCATGGTCAGTTGCTTTGGCTGATAGAGGTGCTGACCTTAGTTCTACCCTAGTTGCATGTTATGTCCTTGTTAGTACCTTGGGCGACATAAGTGGCCATGCCTTTGAAGGTAGGCTTTGAGCAACACCCCTCCTTCCTTGAGTTGTGAGGTGAGCTCTAGCTCCTTTCGGATATGCTATACTTTGGCAATACCCCTCAATCATCCTAGTTGTTGTGAGGTGAGCTAATACTCTTAATGACCTCAGGAAATATGGTGTGGTTGCCCGATATGGATGGTAGTGTCTTGGTGCTTGTTGCCCGATATCCCTCTCTATCCCTTGAGCTAGGGTTTGGGCGATACAGTAGGTGGCTGCCTTGTTTACCCCTTGGTCGATATGTGGTTTGTGTTGGGAGTTAGGGTTGGTTGGTGCCTTGCATTACATCCTCCTGGATGGTGCTGCCTCACACTCTATTATGACGTGTTTCCCGTCATGGTGTTGACAATATATTGTTTCCTGTTATGATGGTAACTGTTATGGTGCTTGATCCTTGTTTACCTTGGGTGACAGAGTGGTGCGTCAGGCGTTGCATGGTGTTGCTGCTGCCTTGCACGATACCCTCTTGGGTAGTGATGCCTGATATGGACCTTGGGATGGTTTGAGTTCTTGGGTGTTATGACCTTCTACGATAGGGATGACCTTTGGGCGATATGGTTTGGGTGTTGACGTGTTGCCTGCTGTGAGGTGTTGCCCGTCATGGGGCGTTGCACGATGCAGGCTACACGTTATGGCATTGATGTGTCATTTGGGTGATAGGGGTGTGTCGCTCAGGCGTTATAGGTTAGTTCTTGGAGTGCTGATCGTTATCAGTTTGCTTGTGGCTTACCTGGTATGGGTGTTACCCGATAGTGTTGCCCGACACAACTAGATGTGGTTAGTTGCCTTTAGCCGACACCAGTAGGGTTTGGTTGTAACTGATACCTTTGGTGAGGGTCGTGGTACCTTTTGGTGAGGGTTATTCTTTACCAAATGTGTTGTTGTGAAAGTTATTCTTGAAACCCTATTATCGTTTGGAATGCATATATGTGGATATTATGTATATGCATAATCATCTAATGTTGCACAAATAAATCTCAATGACGAAGTGTTTATCTACTTTCAAGCATACTAACCATGTAGGTTTCATCAATTGAGATGTGTGACCAGGTATGAGTAGTGATGATGTCATTAGTGACATTTGCTTAATGTTAAAATGATGTGCTATAAGAACTATAAGAATGCACAATGTGTGTTGCCTATGAGATGGTAACATGTGCTTGATGATGGGATGGAATCCATATGATGGTTTGATCCTGGTGATGGTTCATGATGATTGGCAAGAGGCCAAATGGCAATATGTGATGTAAGATCCTTGAGATAGATCATGATGATGTTGATGGCATTGAGAATGACAATAATAGTGTGATACAGAATGATGGAATCTATGTTGTTTATTCTTGTTTATGATAACATGGTTGACCCTGACAATCCACTTAAAGTGTGTTAATTAATTACAGATGAACCTTTCATGTAGTTTGCCCTGGCCATAGATCCATCATCATCAGGAGCTGGTGATGGTGAAATGGGTTCTCCTGTGGGTTAATTTGGAACTCATATTGTTGAATATGCGGGGTTTCTCCTAGCCGAAAATAGGAGGATTAAGTGCAACTTCAGTTGTAGACTCAAGATGTGTATCAGATCATGGTGAACAGGCCCATGGCTCAGTTTGATAGAGCATGAATGTGTTCATGGCTTAGGAGTACGGTGAACAGGCCCATGGCTTAAGGGATGCTAGTGTCGACAACTGTACCAAGGTGGGCTAGATGAAAGGGTATCCTGCAGAGCTGACCCTATGACTGAGGTCACTTAAGCAAGAGACTGCGATCTTGCTTTAGATATCGTGCACTGACCACGAAGAGGATGAGGTCATGGAGTCCGACTCTTCCATTGACCTTGTGTGGTGCCTACTTTGGGTTTCACAACAAAAGGTTGGATTTGAGCGGTAGGACTCACTTCCTCAGGGCATAATAAATGGTAATCCAGCCGTATAGTATAATTGCTTAAGGCAAAAACGAAACATTGGTTGAGGCCTTGCATAATGTATGATTGTTTCATATAAATGCCCTAAGTACTTCTTGCAGCTAGTTATATGCTTCTCAGGTATCATGGTAAGCTATTATATATATATATAATTAAGTTCTTCATATTTCATATTTGATCTGGCTATCTGCTATAAACTGCTCTAGCTTTTCTGAGGTTTCATAGTTCGGTGGGGAGTTATGTTTCTCATTGGGACTGTATGTCTCACCCTACTAGTTTCAACCTTTTTAGGTGATCAAGCTAGATGTAGTGGTGATCGTAGTGTTGCGGCTGAGCATCAAGAGGATCAGTAGAAGGCAAGCTTGGATATGCTGCTGCTGTGGTTGTTTTATAGTAGAGTCTTAGAGTCTTCCCTATACTCTCAGGTCCTTGGAGGTGTTTTGATGAGGTTGCACGATGTACAATCTTAGTATGGATTGTATAACCTGTTGTTGGCCTGGCTAGGTCTGATATGTATATAAATAGGTGATGTATCCTTGATGGATATGGAATAGTTGGATCCTATGTGTTGGTGGACATATATCATGATTATGTATATATAACATGTTTCCTTGGAGGATATGGATCTGGATGTAATAGTTCTATTCTTATGATGCTTTCCACAATCAGTTTTAATTTACCCGTGTTATTGATAATATGTGGTTTATGGTGGTTCTGTGCATTTTTGCGTGACATTTCGTTGTCTATGAGATAGCGGGGTGTCACAACATTCACATTCCATATCATGACAATGTCCTCTCATAACAAGTCCATAGAAATATATTTGGGAGGAGCCATGACTCATATTATGACAATGTCCTCTCACAACATGTCAATCAAAAAAAAATTGTGAGATTCATGGCCCACATCCAATGATTTTCTTTCACAACAAGTCCTTGAAAATGTATTTAGGGCAAGCCACATCACATATCATGATAATGTCCTCTCACAACAAGTCCCTGAAAATACATTTGGGAGGAGCCAAAAACTAATGTCATGACAATATCTTCTCATAGCAAGTCCTTAAAAATAAATTTGTGAGGAACCAAGGCCCATATCATGAAGGTGTGCTCTTAATGCAAGTCCCTGAATATACTTTTGGGAGGAGATATGGCCCATATCATGACAATATCCTCTCACAGCAAGTCCCTCAAAATATTTTGGGAAGTTCCAAGGCCCATATCATGACAAATGACAACTATAGAAAGTCCATAAAAGTATATTTGAGAGGATTCACGACCCATATCATGATACTCTCAAAACAAGTCCCCGAAAATGTATTCGGGAGGAGCCAAGGCCCATATCTTGATAATGTCCTCTCATATAAAGTCTCTAAAAATGCTTTTGGATGGGGTTGGGGCCTATATCATGACAATGTCCTCACATAGCAAGTATCGACAAATGCTTTAAGGAATCAAGCCCATAACATGACAATGTCCACTCACAACAAGTCCTCAAAAATGCATTTGGTAGGTGTCAAGTCTCATATCATGACAGTGTCCTCTCATAACAAGTCCCTAGAAATTCTTGATCAGAGATGTGTATGTATGTATTGTCCTCATAGTTGTTATTTGATTGAAGAACGGTCAGTCGGGTGCTTGTAGGAGCCACCATCCATGTGTAGAAATTGATGTTAGGGGTGGTGATCTATACAATATGTTGCCAAGGAGCAATTTGCCTAAAAAGATGAAGACTTGTTGGCCTTATAATGATCACAAAAGAGACTTGTTTGTGTCTGGTAACAACTATCATGTCAATATCCCTTCATGAATGACTTTGATTGAATTATAATGACTCTCACCAGCAATTTCCTTACAAAAATACACTTGGAAGGAGCCATGACCCATTTCTTCTCACAACAAGTCCCTTTTGATGCATTTCTTAGGAACCGGGGCTCATATAGTGACAATGTCCACTCACCACAATTCTCTAAAAATGCACATGTGAGGGTTGGGGTCCATACCACGAGCATTTCCTCTTATATCAAGTCGTCCGTAATGCATTTGCGAGGATTCAAGGCCCATATCAAGACAATATCCTCTAATAGTAAGTCTGTAAAAATTATGTTGGGAGGAGCTAGAGCCCATATCATGGTAATATCCTTTCACAATAAGTCTCTAGAAATACTTTGATATGAGATGTGTGTATATGTATTGTCTTCTTAGTTGTTCATAAAGGAAACCTTTATGAGCTTGGGGATGGTTGGAGAATAGTTGATCGGGTGCTTGCGGTAGCCACCTATCCTTTGCAGCAATTGCTGTTGAGGGTGGGCGGTCCACACAAGCTGTTTCCAAGGAGCAATATGCCTCAACAGACAAAAGCCCCTTAGCCTTAGAATTTTACAAAAGAGATGTGTATGAGTTTGGGGACGATCATCATGCCAATGTCTCTTCATGAATGATAGTCAAATAAATTAAAATGACTGTCAACAACAATTTTTCTCAGACTTCTCCTTTATGAGTTGTCAAATAAATGTGTTGATATATTCCCATGAAACTGCATTGAGCAAATTGTTGATTCTTATTATTAGTTGGAAGATGTTGTATAACTTACATGTTTGTTACCTAAGGTTAGATGACAAGAATGTATGTCATCTAAAACTTTAGTGATAGTGGTGACAAGAATGTATGTCATCTAAAACATTGGTGAATACATACATGTCACCTAAAAGATATGCCTCCTTGTATTTTACGCTTGACTCATACACATATCTCTTAAATGATAATCCCCCATTAGAACATATGTGATTCAAATGTATGTCACCTATAGTGTTACGACCCCACCTCTCGATAACCCCCAATTAAGGGAAACCGAGGGGTTGAGCCGCACCCATTAATCCCGGATCAAAGGTTCGACATATAACCATAAACAATTATTAAATTCTAACAGACTATACTGAAAATGGTAATAAAATTTTTCTTTACATACCTTTTGAAAACTTGGATCTCTATTCTTCTATCCATACTGATACTAATCTATCTAATCCTCCTTTGTACTTTAATTCTCATTTAGTATCACATGTGCCACTTTACTGTTTGTTCTTTTCATTGTACCTAAAACGCCGACAAACAAAACGTCGGTCAGTCGTAGCTGGTATGTGGGGGAAACAATAAACATGCAACTATGATAACAATGTAATCATTCAATTACTTATTTAAAAACCAATATTACATTTTAAATATAACTCCGTGATCCAAGAGTACCCTATCCTCTGTGTTGTCCCCATTAGACCCCTCATGATCCACCCATAAGTGAACCAATTTCTGGGGTTGAGTCACATGGTGCTACTCATAAGTAGTCCACTCCTTAACTCGGGATTTGCTAAAGAGTCTCTAACTCACGGTAACCTAGACCTTACTCTAGGATTACCCCTTTTTAGCCTTTTCAAAGTAACAGAGGTGGACCCGGATCTAGCCAGTTATATTATGCACCTTTATAGTGATAATCATAGTCACTTTATATGTTGCATGAAATAAATAAACATCCAACAGTTCAGTTGCATTCAGTACGATTAAACATTCGGGAATCCACCGGGAAACTAAAGCGGTATATCCATAAGCGTAACCACATACCTGATCCATAGCAACTTGATGTCCATACATTTAATATTCAACATAATTAACAGGCAATCAACAAAATCCTGAAAATAATGCATAACATCCAAGTGTCATTGTTTTATTCAAACATCCTTAAGATCAACTTTGATTTCTCCTTATGATTTCTAGGACGACTTTAGGGTGTTATTAGGGTTTTAGCCTTCATTATGCATTTATCACTTTTAATGCTCTTTTAGTTCACAAACCCTAATTTCTACATCATATGCACAATTGCATGTCCATTAAGTCTAATATGTTTCTTTTACACTAAAATTATTACCTTTATCCTTTTATGTCATATCCACAACATTAAGGCTAATTATCACCTTCGGTTTCATTCAAATTGACAAATTGTATTTCATTGTAGTTCAATTCACATATATGAACCTTATTTATCACTATTTCCACTTTGTACACTAGGGAACACTAATTATCCAAATAATTCACATTAAAGATCTTTGGTACTGAAATTGGATTTATAACAACATAACATTGTCTTATTCATGGATTTGCACAATTAAATCATTAAATGGAATATCTTCCTAAATTAGGGTTTCTAAGCCCATTAATGCAAACTTAGATATATGAAACCCTAATTTAAGCCAATTATGTGCAATTATCATCCTTTTATTATCAACTTGTTAATATTCGTTCTAAACATTCAGAGAACATCACTATATTTAATTATCATCTATTTCAAGGGTTTTTCACTAATTAAACCAGTAAATATGATAACTTTATGTATTTTTCCAATTTCAAGCATATAAACTCTAAATTAAACTAATCATGTGCAAAGTTCTTCCTTTTTGAACTCAATGCACCTTTTTGCATTTAACAGGTTAATATCAACTCTATTGATCCATTAAACCCTATTAATCTCTTTAATCATATCAAAGTAGGGTTTCATTACCATTAATACATTAAAATTCATACATTACACTACTTTTCGAACTAGGATCAGATTTAGGCTATAAAACCATTTGTAATGGATTCCTTGCATTTTTGTGATCAAAATACATATATAATTTGTTTCAATCCGAGTTATGAATCATAAGATACGATTTTTGCAAAATCAACTTACCACGGCCAATGAGAACACGCCACGTCATCTCAGCCCATGCAGCGCCTCACACGATTTGGGAAACATAATGAATTTACCCTTTTACCCCTGGTTAAGTGGTTGCTTGTTCAGCTCGTGGAGGGGCAACATCGTCCAGTGAAAGTTGATCATCTTCCTCCTTGGATCAGACGCAAAACGACTGCCCTAGCCGCCCAAGGCATGACTCCAACCCTCGTCTTAGGCTCTTGCAGCGACCGGCGACGGCCCCTTTCGGTCCCCCATCCTCCGCCGCACCTATTGGCACCCAAAACCACCGCCATGGTGGTGAGTAGCAGGCCGGACAGACTTGTCACACAGCTGCACTAAGCAGCCGTGCTGCTGCCACCACGGCCATCTGGCACGAGGACACGTTCACCCAGGCGACTTAGGTCGTTGTAGAAGTGGCAGACCTTCTTCTCTAACCCTCCCCAACCTCATATAGCTCCAGGTTAGGGCTACGTTCTAGGTTTAGGGTTTACGGGTGAAAGCAAGGAAGAAGAAGGTAGGGAGAAGAGAGAGAAAGGGATGCAGGGATCTCTCGGGCTCGACCCAGGGGTTCTAATCTTTTATAGAGTAGGGTACGAAGCCTTAGGTGCGTTACCAAGCCCTTCATTAAGGAAACTCTTTTCCTTCAATGTGAAGCAAGTGCCTCTCTCTCTTTTTCCTAATTATCTCCTTTGATGATTATTATTCCATAGATAATTAGGAATACGAAAACTTCTCTCTTAATCTCATTAGACTTTCCCTTTAATTCATAGGCTACGAATTCTCTTTTCCTTTAATAGGAAAAAGCTTTCTTTTTATCAATATCACAAATTCATTAATAATTTATCTCATTATCTTTTTATTTTGCAAATATGCTATTTTCTTTTCTTTTTTTTCCACTTTGCAATTATCTCATTATTTTGGGTTCCTTGGGCCTCAATAAAACCCAAGGCACACATTCCCACATTGGGGAACGTTGGTTTGCCTTTATCTTCTTTTAAAAGCCAATTTCTCATACTACATTTATTTCTTATTAAAATACCTCCTTTTTGAGGATTTTCCTTTATTTCTCTTTTATTTTCCTCATTGGCATCCCCTTTAATATAAGAAATCCTTGGGATACGAAATTTCCCAAAGAAAACCCATTTATGCCTCTTTCCACTCATTTTCCACATATTCTCATTGTTTTTAATTTCTTTCTTAATAAAGAAATACATAATTAACCTTTTCTTTTTCTTATTGCTTTCTTTTTGCAACCTTGGACTCCTTGGTACCCAAGGAACCCAAGAGGAACGAAATCCTCTTTGGATTTGCCTTCTAGAGGTTTCCATTATTTCTTTTCTCAAATATTCAATTATCCATTTACTAATTGAATTTCCTTTGTTATTTTCCTTTTTATTGGGCCCAATAGCCAATAAAGCCCACAAATCAAATAACAAGGCTATTTTAAACGAAATCCAATTATTCAAAACAAATCAGATCATTATTTGTTCAATTATCCTTAATATGAGAAATTGTATTTCTCATCAATTGAACCCAAAAATTGGGGTTATAACATCCTTCCCCTCTTATAGAAATTTTGTCCTCAAAATTTAGGCAAGCAAACAAACAATTTAGGATAAGACTTTTCCATGTCCATCATTGGCCCCTATGTGGCTTTGTCGTACCCATGGCATTTTCGAAGAACCTTTATTATCACACATTCTTTTTCTCTGAGTTCTTTCATCCTAGCGTCTATAAACTACACAGGTGACTCAGGCCATTTCAGCCTCCCTTGGGGCTTACTAGGTTCATTGCTCAGCACATGGTCGGGGTACCTCACATAGTGCTCTAAATTGGACACATGGAAAACATCTCCCATTACTCTATCCTGAGGGGTAGGGTCAAACCTAACCTTCTCCACCCTTCCATCTCTAATGGATCCATGTATCGGGGACTCGGCTCTCTTAGATATAACTTAGAGGGGTCGGATTTTCATGTCATATTTTCTTCCACAGTAACTTGTATGTCAGTCTACTTTGCATCTGCTCACGACTCTCATCGTCTCTAGGCTCCTTACAGCCCTTGCACAACCAAAGTGACTTCATCTACACGTACCGGGGTCCCTTTTTCTAATCATCATGTGGTACTTTTCTAACCATCATGTGGTCCTTTTCACCAACATCACCTTACCGAAGTGGTGACCGACACAACCTCCCTTACAGAGCTTCATATAAAACCCGATACTGGCTATGGTGGTTATTGTCACATCTTTCATAGGACAAGAACTGTCTCTAGATATCACCCTGAATGAGCACACATGCCCTCATCAGACCCTTTAGTCTGGATTATACTAGCCATAGTTAGGGGTGATAAACTATACTATCATTGAGTTCTTCATGTACCTACTTCCACTTTATGGAAGTGAACCTTTAGGTCAAACTCAATCACCTTTGAACTCGCTTCATGGTGTAGTTGAACCGTCTCTCACATGGGTAGTTCAACTAGATCTGTCCCTTAACAGAACTCTTCCTTATCTAGGTAAGGCGACCTACCATAACCCACATTGTATCTCGACCTTCCTCGATCCAGGGAAGACCTATCACAACATCCATAGTGTGGAGCTCTCATTCCCTCTCAAGGATTCTTTTGTTCTCAATATCGATACACTGGGTTATTGGGGTTCGTCCTTTACCTCTTGGCTTGCATGGCCATACACCACATGCAACTTTATCTTAAGCATCCAAAGTGCTATTGCCATTTACCCAGGTGTATGGTGATCTTCAATCATGATTTCCTATATGTCATGATTCTTCAAGATTGATATCTCTGAAACCCTAAACCACTCTAGTCTGGGTTTCGTCACCTTCCTTTCCAAAGAAGTGCATTTGAGGTTCTACCACCATCCTTTCATTGCATCCAGGACTAGATTGGCTAACCAAACAAACATATCTTTTCAATGTATCTTGTTACATCTAAGTGTTATCCAAACACTTCTCCTTTTCAAACTTAAGGTTAGCCAATCAACCCTTTCTAGCCTCTGGTCAAACAAGTCAGATGTATCTCAACCAGAGCATCCATTACCACTTCACATCCTTAGGTATTAGGTAACATTACACTTCCATGTATTTCACTTATCATGTCACCTCAAACTATATTTTTATCTTCATAGGAACACCCTCTGATTTCATCATCATGGTGACCAAACTCAACCTGGTATAACTTGTAAGCTCCACTTAGCTCATTCTAGAAACATCCTCATAAGGTGAGTACTTCATTCCTCTTAGGGTTTACAAACCATCCATGTATCATTCACTTTACTAGGGTAGATATCTTCTCTATCCCATTTCTCGTGGCAACGCTTCAACCTACATCATCTCTTATCCTTGGTGTATGGCATGCATAATGTCCTATCCCTCACTCCCATAACAAGAGGAAATAAGCATTTGGCTGCAGTCCAAATACAGAGTTCCTCCTATTCCAAGAGTAGAGATGGTACATCCCACCTTGCCAGTACACCTTTAAATCTAAGTTGCAACGTGCCACATATGTCTCTTTATCACAAACATCATGATATCAAACTAGTCTTGAACCTACTGAGGTTTATATCCTTGGTCATTTCCTCTAGGTCTATAGGGTACCGACTCTTTTGGGGTCATCCCTCTTCCCTCATGCATCCGGAGAGTGCCCTACTCATCTGCCCTTTGGGTCCCATGAGTTCATGAAGGTGATCAATCTCCTAACCCATGGCCCTAAGACAATGATAGTTGTTACCTCCCGACCCTATGGTCATGTGCAACTGGGGAATTAGGCAACTCCTACCTTCATCGGACTTATCCCTACCTGACCCTAGGATAGGCTTAGGATTCTCCATCGTAGTACATGTTCACTTAGAACCTTACCCAAGTCTTCCTCATCTCTCTTTCTGCATTCATGGGCTGGCCTTCATCCTTTCATCGGGATCATGGCAAGCTACTTACCTTGGTCACGCCCCTTACTGGTTACCTCCATGGTAACACATTCATATGCAATTAGAGATGGATATCTATGGGTCTACAGGTTCATGCTCATACCATGTACTTTTCTCTTAACTTCTCAAGATCCTACGAGACCTCTTTAGGTTACCTTGAACCAAAAAAACTGATATACATCCTTCCAAAGGGGTTCCTCTCCCAGGATGGGAGGAAAACTATCTCTAAGGTCACAAAAGCTCTTAGGTCCAGGGTTTACATCCACCCGAGCCTACATAACCCTAGCAAACCATTAGGCACAAGCAGACCACTTATTGAACCATACTAGGTCATACTTGTCCTCTTTCCTCAAAGTTGGATCAAGGTCCTACCTTCCTTTATCATCAACCTAGCTATGAGGGGTTCAACAAACACACCTTAAACTTAAGGGGCTTCTCTTTTCTTTTATTCATGAGGATTACCCTGTTCACTTCTATAGGAACTCAACTTCTTGTCATAAGACTTAGGTATATCACTTCCCCACTTAGGCCTAGGAACCCTAGGTTCACTTTTAGGTGTCCAACTGCACACTCTATCTCTGAACCATGAATCAAGCTTGCAAAAGGCATCTCGTGCACTTCTTGTCATCCTTCAACTTGAGCAACACTTAGGGTTGGGTCCTCCTAAAGATAACCAAGATATCATCAACTTTTAGGGATCGATCATGAGGCAACCCATATCATCCATTGTTTAGGGTTTTAGGCTTCCAACCTTCTTGCGGGGTTTCCTGCTCTCTCTAGAGCTAACCCTACATCCAACCTCACCATTAGAGGTCCTCTCTTCATGAAGGTTCAACTTCAAAGGCATGCTCTACATGGGTGAAGTCTAGGTTCGAACTTATGGTTGCTCAAGATCATCCATAACCCTTTACACTCCATCATGATTCCTTATCCAGGGTTTCATCCTATCGTCAACACTATGACGTGCCCTAGGTGCCAGCTATACTCTTCTTGCACACGCCCATAGGGTTTCTAAAGTCCTTCACCAACCTCATCATCTAAGGAGCTATCCTTTACCCTAACACGCACGACCCTTCCCAGTGTTGGGTTGCCAAAGGTGTTAGGTCACCCATGGATCATATGGCATCCCAAAGGCATATCCTTTCAAACACCTGGTCCAACTCATCTCTCTCTAACCTTCACTTAGGGTTAGGGTTAGCATCATCCTCAGAGGATGTGCCAGGTCTCTACTTGCAATGGAGATTTCTATCTCCAAGACTAACTTATCCTCCTGACAAGAAGGTCTAGCCTCAGGTCTCTTCTGAGGACATGACATCTTATGTCATACGGCCTAAGCATGTATCTATTATTTATTTTGCGCTTAATCTATTAAGCTTATGTCGATGACATCTTATTTACATGCTTTTCATTAATTTAGTGGAGGATTTCTTAAACCTTATTAACCTTACCCATACCTCAAGAGGGGGAGGAGAAGAAAGAAAACCCTAATCCTTTAGGTCCTTATCAGAATTTTGTGATGAGGAGGGATGAATTAGATGAGAAGTCCTAAAGGTATCTTATTTCGATTCATACCCTAAGACTTTGGCCAGGCGGTCACACGGGTCCGGGAGTCCTCGTATTCCGACTAGCGGTGCGGAGGAAAATCTTGCCAGCCCCCGGTCGTGATCCCTTTCTAGACACCTCCGTCTTTCAGATACTCCTCTAATAACTCCCTTGGGTTCTATGGAGTTTGTAAAATTTAATAATTATTAATGGTTAAATGAGGAACCTACACTCTGATACCAAATGTTACGACCCCACCCCTCGATAACCCCCAATTAAGGGAAACCAAGGGGTTGAGCCGCACCCATTAATCCCGGATCAAAGGTTCGACATATAACCATAAACAATTATTAAATTCTAACAGACTATACTGAAAATGGTAATAAAATTTTTCTTTACATACCTTTTGAAAACTTGGATCTCTATTTTTCTATCCATACTGATACTAATCTATCTAATCCTCCTTTGTACTTTAATTCTCATTTAGTATCACATGTGCCACTTTACTGTTTATTTTTTTCATTGTACCTAAAATGCCGACAAACAAAACGTCGGTCAGCCGTAGCTGGTATGTGGGGGAAACAATAAACATGCAACTATGATAACAATGTAATCATTCAATTACTTATTTAAAAACCAATATTACATTTTAAATATAACTCCGCGATCCAAGAGTAACCTATCCTCTGTGTTGTCCCCATTAGACCCCTCATGATCCACCCATAAGTGAACCAATTTCTGGGGTTGAGTCACATGGCGCTACTCGTAAGTAGTCCACTCCTTAACTCGGGATTTTCTAAAGAGTCTCTAACTCACGGTAACCTAGACCTTACTCTAGGATTACCATTTTTTAGCCTTTTCAAAGTAACAGAGGTGGACCCGGATCTAGCCAGTTATATTATGCACCTTTATAGTGATAATCATAGTCACTTTATATGTTGCATGAAATAAATAAACATCCAACAGTTCAGTTGCATTCAATACGATTAAACATTCGGGAATCCACCGGGAAACTAAAGCGGTATAGCCATAAGCGTAACCACATACCTGATCCATAGCAACTTGATGTCCATGCATTTAATATTCAACATAATTAACAGACAATCAACAAAATCCTGAAAATAATGCATAACATCCAAGTGTCATTGCTTTATTCAAACATCCTTAAGATCAACTTTGATTTCTCCTTATGATTTCTAGGATGACTTTAGGGTGTTATTAGGGTTTTAGCCTTCATTATGCATTTATCACTTTTAATGCTCTTTTAGTTCACAAACCCTAATTTCTACATCATATGCACAATTGCATGTCCATTAAGTCTAATATGTTTCATTTACACTAAAATTATTACCTTTATCCTTTTAGGTCATATCCACAACATTAAGGCTAATTATCACCTTCGGTTTCTTTCAAATTGACAAATCGTATTTCATTGTAATTCAATTCACATATATTAACCTTATTTATCACTATTTCCACTTTGTACACTAGGGAACACTAATTATCCAAATAATTCACATTAAAGATCTTTGGTACTGAAATTGGATTTATAACAACATAACATTGTCTTATTCATGGATTTGCACAATTAAATCATTAAATGGAATATCTTCCTAAATTAGGGTTTCTAAGCCCATTAATGCAAACTTAGATATATGAAACCCTAATTTAAGCCAATTATGTGCAATTATCATCCTTTTATTATCAACTTGTTAATATTCGTTCTAAACATTCATAGAACATTACTATATTTAATTATCATCTATTTCAAGGGTTTTTCACTAATTAAACCAGTAAATATGATAACTTTATGTATTTTTCCAATTTCAAGCATATAAACTCTAAATTAAACTAATCATGTGCAAAGTTCTTCCTTTTTGAACTCAATGCACCTTTTTGCATTTAACAGGTTAATATCAACTCTATTGATCCATTAAACCCTATTAATCTCTTTAATCATATCAAAGTAGGGTTTCATTACCATTAATACATTAAAGTTCATACATTACACTACTTTTCGAACTAGGATTAGATTCAGGCTATACAACCATTTTTAATGGATTCCTTGCATTTTTTTGATCAAAATACATATATAATTTGTTTCAATCCGAGTTATGAATCATAAGATACGATTTTTGCAAAATCAACTTACCACGGCCAATGAGAACACGCCACGTCATCTCAGCCCATGCAGCGCCTCACGCGATTTGGGAAACATAACGAATTTACCCTTTTACCCCTGGTTAAGTGGTTGCTTGTTCAGCTCGTGGAGGGGCAACATCGTCCAGTGAAAGTTGATCGTCTTCCTCCTTGGATCAGACGCGAAACGGCTGCCCTAGCCACCCAAGGCACGGCTCCATCCCTCGTCTTGGGCTCTTACAGCGACCAGCGACGGCCCCTTTCGGTCCCCCATCCTCCGCCGCACCTATTGGTGCCCAAAACCACCGCCATGGTGGTGAGTAGTAGGCCGGACAGACTTGTCACACGGCCGCACTAAGCTGCCGTACTGCTGCCACCACAGCCATCTGGCGCGAGGACACGTTCACCTAGGCGACTTAGGTCATTGTAGAAGTGGCAGACCTTCTTCTCTAACCCTCCCCAACCTCATATAGCTCCAGGTTAGGGCTACGTTCTAGGTTTAGGGTTTACGGGTGAAAGCAAGGAAGAAGAAGGTAGGGAGAAGAGAGAGAAAGGGATGCAGGGATCTCTCGGGCTCGACCCAGGGGTTTTAATCTTTTATAGAGTAGGGTACGAAGCCTTAGGTGCGTTACCAAGCCCTTCATTAAGGAAACTCTTTTCCTTCAATGTGAAGAAAGTGCCTCTCTCTCTTTTTCCTAATTATCTCCTTTGATGATTATTATTCCATAGATAATTAGGAATACGAAAACTTCTCTCTTAATCTCATTAGACTTGCCCTTTCATTCATAGGCTACGAATTCTCTTTTCCTTTAATAGGAAAAAGCTTTCTTTTTATCAATATCACAAATTCATTAATAATTTATCTCATTATCTTTTTATTTTGCAAATATGCTATTTTTTTTTCCACTTTGCAATTATCTCATTATTTTGGGTTCCTTGGGCCTCAATAAAACCCAAGGCACACATTCCCACATTGGGGAACGTTGGTTTGCCTTTATCTTCTTTTAAAAGCCAATTTCTCATACTGCATTTATTTCTTATTAAAATACCTCCTTTTTGAGGATTTTCCTTTATTTCTCTTTTATTTTCCTCATTGGCATCCCCTTTAATATAAGAAATCCTTGGGATACGAAATTTCCCAAAGAAAACCCATTTATGCCTCTTTCCACTCATTTTCCACATATTCTCATTGTTTTTAATTTCTTTCTTAATAAAGAAATACATAATTAACCTTTTCTTTTTTTATTGCTTTCTTTTTGCAACCTTGGACTCCTTGGTACCCAAGGAACCCAAGAGGCACGAAATCCTCTTTGGATTTGCCTTCTAGAGGTTTCCATTATTTCTTTTCTCAAATATTCAATTATCCATTTACTAATTCAATTTCCTTTGTTATTTTCCTTTTTATTGGGCCCAATAGCCAATAAAGCCCACAAATCAAATAACAAGGCTATTTTAAACGAAATCCAATTATTCAAAACAAATCACATCATTATTTGTTCAATTATCCTTAATATGAGAAATTGCATTTCTCATCAATTGAACCCTAAAATTGGGGTCATCATGCCAGTGTCTCTTCATGAATGATAAGTCAAATAAATTAAAATGACTGTCAACAACAATTTTTCTCATACTTCTCCTTTATGAGTTGTCAAATAAATGTGTTGATATATTCCCATGAAACTGCATTGAGCAAATTGTTGATTCTTATTATTAGTTGGAAGATGTTGTATAACTTACATGTTTGTTACCTAAGGTTAGATGACAACAATGTATGTCATCTAAAACTTTATTGATAGTGGTGACAAGAATGTATGTCATCTAAAACATTGGTGAATACATACATGTCACCTAAAAGATATGCCTCCTTGTATTTTACGCTTGACTCATATACATATCTCTTAAATGATAATCCCCCATTAGAACATATGTGATTCAATGTATGTCACCTATAGTGTGTCACCCTTTCAAGTACGATAAAATATCTATCACCTATGTCGCACAGACTACATGTGACATACATACATACATGTCACCTAAAGTATGTAACCCTTTTAAATATGCTAAAATGTATGTCATCTATTTTACGTAGGTCTACACAGCATGTACAAATATGTCACCTAAAGTATGTAACTTTTTACATGTCACCTATACTATATTTTTTGGTAGTGAAAATAAATTAGATTACACTATTTTGTATATAATAAAAGCACCTGCCACATATTGGCCATCCCTCCACATAGTATGTCTGACTCCATGGTTGAATCGTCCAAGATGGGACAAGAAGCTGCAAGAGGAAAGACCGAGGACAAAAGTATCAGCGGAATTCGGTGGAGGAGAGACAATGAGCACGAAGGACACAAATATTTATACAGAATGTAATCACCAGACTAGTATCCTCTATGTTTCCTTGATGTTGTTAATGATCATTGCACTCGGCAGAAGCGCTAGGCTCCTAACTGTTGGTCATCGTCCAATGATTAGCTATTGGATTAGATCTGGTGGAGTTCTAAACATTTATCAGCGAAATGCTATCCACATTGCTTCTACAAGACAATAGATTGCAAAACAAGTGATCTATGTGTTTAAGTTGCACCTCTATGCAAGGATCCATTTAAGGAGATACGAACAATTACCTCCATTGTCGTTGCAATCAACATTGTCCTAGTACCGGCCATCACGTTCAAAATATGAGATTTCTATAATCTGAATTTTCAACAACCTGATGTTTGCTTTTTCCCCGGGCGGTGTGAGGTCCTGTGTCAAGTGCAACGGTAAAGAGTTCAGCTCGGACGTTGAATCCCATTGTCGTGGCTGATTCTAGCTACAAGTGTAAACTGTTAAATTATTTTTCTTTCATGAGTAGGGTAGGATGAATTAATGTACCTCATGGATTATTCAAGAAAAGAGAAGAAATTAATAAATGAATAATTATTCAGAGATCAATATAATATATGACATACTACATTTTGTGTGTATCATATCCCTTATTTCCAAAAATGAAGTCGTGTTATGGTCATGATGATAATCTTTAAGGTAGTGTCGCATTTAATCTAATATAGGAACACTTACCTTTAATAAAGAATGGCATGGTTTATGAATAAAATCTTGCAACGTTAGAAGTTCCACTTTCAAGGAGCTACTTTTATCGACATAAATCATAAATCATCGTCCAATATTTATCTCGTTATTATGAGAGGAGTCAATATAGTGTGATTATGAAAGGCATATACACTACATCTATTATCGCAAATAGATAATGAAATTGGACTTACATCTGATATATAGTTTACTTATTTAAAAAACTAACAAAAATATATTACATTCACATGTTCTCATGATTTTGAAACTACTAGTCTTCTGTCTTTTTTTCCTTGAGGCTAGCAAGTGCAAAAAAAATTAAAGTTTCTATTATGTTATATTCGTTTTTCTTCAAATTTCTTCAAGAAACTCAATTAGATATTATAATTGACAAGCCTACTCTTATGATAAATTTAAATCAACAAAAAATGAAATCACATACTTTACTTGATTATAGATCAATCAAACTGTGTCATAATTCACATGCACCCAGAGGCTGACCCGTTTGAGTTGGGTTGAGTGATGAAAATTGTCACCCACTAGAAATCACTCAAACCCATACTCATCTGTTTAATTATCGGGTTTCGCAAGGAGACCCTCGTGTGACCCAGTCAATTGAAAGTAATTTTATTAATATGCATATGATACACATACACAATTAAGAGATGTGCCAACTTAGCAAAAGTCTATCCTCTTCATTATGTATTTGTAGGGGTGGAACCAAGATCTGATAATTGGGGGGGTCATGTTTGGCTTTTACATATTACTTCATAAAGGACATGTTTAGTTTTTTATAATTTTTGATATATTTTTTGCTTAATCATGTATAAAATATTAAATTTTTCTTTAATAAAAATGTCATCTGTAAGAACTCCCTTAACAACATAACATGCCCAAAAAAGTTACAAAAGATACAACAATAATTATCTCTAATGATGTAGTTGGTGAAACATAAAAGCGATAATTACTAAGACATGCATGTGTACACTGCTTACCGACATCATGAGACAAGTATGCCCCAGATGAGGTTGTAGTTGATTGTAAGAGGGGGGATGCATTTGAACACACAATAAGGAAACATGTTTTGGTGAAGTACAAACTAAATTGGGTAGTAAAGAACTAAAAGGGGGTCTTTTGTACCTATAGAAACATGGTTTTAATTCAATTTTTTTTCTTTCACAAAAAGAAAGAATTCTAGAACCATCAAAGATTGTTACATCTTCCTCAAGCAGTGAAGTTTGAGATTGGTGTGTGTGTGCATGTGTGTGTTTGTGTGAGGAACTATGTATCAGTTATCACATGAAATTTACATGTCTCAAACATTAAAATATAATGTAGAATCCATTTACTAAGTCCAACAATATAGATTAAGTCAAAATCATCAAGACTAGATGTGTTTAAAATATGACAATAATCTGGCATGTATGTCATGATATATAGCTATATACCATTCAACGACTTCTACAATATCAATAGATAATCATTGGTTAAGAACTATAGACTTTTCCTTTTCTTGATAATCTACAAATGTAAAAATGAATTCATTTATAATACACATATAATCTAAATGCAGATAATATTACTATGCAGAGTTTTATAACCATGTTAAATTAGATCAGGTACAATTAAGCTACATATAGTAAGGTGCAAATAAAGTTAACCATGTACATATATGTTTACACAATGTCATTTTATATTATAGAAGTAAAGTATAGAAAGTTATGTAAATGTGAAAATTTATAATCTAGATGAATAAATTTTTAAAAGGAACCCCACTTATGATTAAATAAGTTACTTTTTTGTTCCTTAGTTTATCTTTATTAATGAGAAGTTGGACAACATAACATATTTTATTTTATAATGTATGAATCCAAAATATGATGATTAGTATCAAAAAGCATGACTAGATAGTTTGAAAAGAAAATATGATGAGTATATTTTAACAAATGAAACAAGTTACTATTATTTCCTTCACACATATTATATTAAATTTATAACTAGATATTTTAAAAAATATTTAACTTTTTATAAAACAATACAAAACTCAATACTTAACAATATTTTGGTTATTAAAATTAAAGAAATCCCATAACAAGGGAAATCAAAATCTAATGTCGTTTAGAGACACCTACTTTCGACAAGAAATTGGAAAAATGAGAACCTAACAAGATTGATTTTCAAAGCTTGATACCATAAAACGTTACTACAACAAAAATTAATAATGAATGTATTTTTAAAGTCCTTTACTCTATGTATCCACACTCTCTAGTTCTAACTAGTTTAATACAAACATAGGAACTATTTTATACTTCTTCCTGGGGGAAAGCTCTTTTATAATTTGATGTCAAACATCACGTCATTTTTATTATCAATAAAAAATATAGTTAGAAATTTTAGGTGCATAAGATGGTTACTAACTCGCTCAACTCTTAGGACCTATCATTAAATTAGTAAATGTGGGAAATACTAACACTAATATGTGCATAATTTGAATTACCTAAAACTTGAGGACCTACCATTAAATACATATAAGTAAAAAATTATTAATCGAAAACATGAAAAAAGTGTAAGCTAGCCAAGGAGGGGTTATAACCTACACACTTTTGAAGCTATAGATGGCATCAACCAAACAAACTATATTTCAGTTGTGATTGTGATCCATTGACTCATTAGTTATATTAGTATTCAAACTAAAGATTAACTTATATTAAACATTTTTAATTTTTCTTATGCCCCAGCTGGCCCCCTTTAGTTTCTCCACTGTGTGTTTGCATAGCTAACCAATAATATGTTTAATATTAAGATTGTCTAATGTGAAGTGAAGAAATTATGTGTTACTTTTTGTAATGCTTATATATGAAAACTACATTGTTTTACTCATTTACATCAAAATACATCATCTGGATATATCTTTTTATTTCAATTTTGTATAAAAATAAGTCAACAACTAAACCATTTATTTGATGTCAAAGAAAGTAGTTCATGTGTACCTTTGTATTATATTTGACAGAAAAACATAATTACGAGCTATTTTAACTAATATTTTTTATGGTTTAGAGAGAAACAACTAGCACCAAGATTTTTGGTGGACATAGTTTATATGGGTACCCACGGGTCAACATGCAACCCACTAGGCTAGGTTTGGTTGTGCTTTTGTTCCACCCCTTTAAATATGGGTCTTTTTGACCTGAACCCACACTACCCTCACTCGCAACTACTCAACCCACCCACACATTTGACATGTCTAGTTGATTCAATCTATTCTTGTAGACCACCAATCATGAAGACCAATTGCATGAAGACATTCTTCATTCTTATTATAAGGGGACAAAATTTCTTATTACCATTCATTGTTAGGGTGTAACTTCATATATTCTTTTCAATGCAGATATCACCCATGGCTATAAAAATTCTTCCTTTACAAAACTAAAGTGATGAGCTCCACAGTGTAGCTTTAATTTTCCATTATCAATTACGTCAAAAAATTGTACAAGGTGTTTTGTCTATAGGAGGAACGTGTAGACTATGAAAATTCTTCCTTTCCAAAAATTGAAGTTATTATTAAGTACCAATTATCGCTTCCATGTTTGATAAATCTTTATAATCTAATGCATAAACATATATAAAGCTTTTGTACACAGTGAAATCATGGTACAATTGTCTTTTTACATATACAATTATATGGAAATCCACTATTTAGTAGCATGGTCGTTGTTGAAGGTGTCTTCACATGAAATGTTCACTAGCTATTTTCATATGACAATTATATGCAAAATTATTATTATAATGTATCAATTAAATGGTAGAACTTAAATTTATGATAATTGAAGATTAATAAATACAAATATTTGTGAATAAATTGTCAAGAAATCAAATCCTATGTCATGTGGCTCTAATTGATGTGATACATCAAGTAGATACATGTTAATAAAAAGTGGTGAATGAAAAATGGTCTTTATATAGTTAGTAATACATGTGTGAATCTTCAAATACCTCCAAACAATATACCAATATCCATAAATGCCTAAAATTCATCCTATTTATATCATGAATAGGTTGGAATAAGAGACAACTATACTGAGGGTTGGTGGGTTGTACTATAGGAGAGAGGGATCTATCATGAGTTTAAAAAACACTCAATGCTCATTCAAAATAAAATTTATTGTTTAACTACACACATAACTTATAATACAAGCTTGACCAGTATACCCTCCACAAATTACGTCTTCAACCAGGAAAGAACCTTTGAATGGTTTCTTTATCGTATCATACCTTACTCAAACTGATATTTAAACCAAGAACCAATAATTTGAACTCACATTTTCATTGAAACATTGATTTAATTAGTGAATTAGTCATTTCAATTCAAATGGATCATCCACAATGATTAGATTTACCTCATAGATGAATATTTAAATGACTCTTAAACTTCTCCTATAAATAGTTAACATCCTCAATATTTGGGAATATTTTACCTAGTTCAATAATAGGATGTGAGAAACAAATTAGAATATTGAAGGATATATTCTGACCTTAATTGATGAAGGTAAACCCTAGACTTTGATTGATCTTCATTTTAATAAATAAAGAAAGAATGAGAAAAGGAAATAATAGCACAACTCAATTGAGATACTATGGCATCTCCACCCTAATTTTGTAATAAATAAGATAATAAATCTTATGGACCCTTTGGAAGGACAAGGTCTGGGACATGGGCCCTCTAACCCAATAAAAGCTCATTTTGGTTAATTACAGTTTATATATGGGTCTTTGGAATACAAAAGTAGTAATGTAATAACTCATGATTATATTAAATACCAAGGATAGTTTTAATTGAAGGGTAAATATATAATGCGATCATGAATGAATTTTCAAGATATTTTGAGTGATCTTGTCTCTAAGCAATTTATAAGTAATTACCTCGTTTTTGTGGAAGATAAGTTTCAAAATATTACTACAGGGTTTACTAATTTATCTTCTTCATAATGAAAGAAAATGAAAAGTGAAAGGTTATCCTAAAATACAGAACTAGTTGGAAATCAAACGTGACTGATAGATTATTCTTTGAATGAGTTGGTTTATATTAAAAGCATTATCTTGTGGAATGGCTTTCCTTTTCCCTATACCCAAATCTAGATCTCAAGTTCACAGGAACAGACACTAGCAGGGGACATATCCTCCAGACCCAGACTATCATGTCATTACCATAAAATCACAGACTCCATTTCCCTTAGTTCCTCTCTCCCTCTCAGTACCCTTCCATTCACCAACAAACTCTCCACTTCATCCTCTAAACCAACTACTAGTAGCCTAGTAGACATAGGGTGAGAGAAAGAGTCGACATTAGCATAAATTTTATGGAGGATAACATCATTACCTCCTCGACCATTTATAGTATGTTGTAGAGATATAAAGCCTACCCTAATAACTATTCAAGGTCCAAACAACTCCCCACAAAAGGGGTATAAGTATATTAATCAATTTGGGGCATAAAACTCCCCCATCTCCACCATGTCTTTCTTCCTTCCACTTTGTGTGTATTTAAAGATAGAAGCAAACTTTTGAATTGGTTACAAGATATAGAGAGGGGGACCAAATCTATCCAGGTAGCGTTCAAGATTCCTTCCAGTGCCGAAATACTTAATTATCATCTCCAAGACACCATGGGGAGAATTCTAATTATATCTATCATTTCCATGTTCAGATGTATATCTAGCCAAAGCAGACCTTCATCCTCTGATCTTAGGCCATCTCCATCCAAACCAAGTGTCTCATCAGGTGTGGGGAGTCTCTACAAAGGTGATGGGACCTTTCTGATCTCTACAACTCATGATTACAAGGAGTCAAACCTCTGAGGGACCCACTCAAGGAAGGATTGGTCCTCCTCTCAAGGAACACAATGATTAGGGGGTCAAATTATAAGGAAGCCCCTTGATGCATTTTCAACACATGAGGGTAGGATAGTGTTGTCGCTGATCCCAACCCGACCCTCAGTCTTAATAGAAATATCAGACTTGTTGATGACTTGTAAATCTTCTGTTGGCCCATATATGTTTAACTTATAATAAATGTAGAAATTGAACTGTATCTATAATAATAGTGATATTATATACAAATAGGTTATATAAATGTGTAGAGGTCAAATAATATATAATTTATGCTTAATTATGATATTAACTAAGACAATACATGTTATCTCATTTTTTGATAATGATGATTATATGTAAATCATATAATTTTTGAAATTATGTGTGTATCCTTCTCAATTATTGAAAAATAATCTGATATATTGATAAGACTAGGTTATGGTTGATCTATGAGTTACATTTACACATAATGATTAAATCAAGTTACTAAACCTTATGACTCATAGTAAGGTAGAAATATGGTTGTGACTTTAAACCTTAATCCAATCCAAGTTTGATAAATGGCATGCTAAAACTTTTGGAATATATTTCTCCTACGAAATGATCTGATGCTATTGGATAACAATGAGACCCCATGTTTTTAGTTAGAATAGTATGATTTGTATATTAGGTTTTATAAGTATTTACACCACATATATGTGAATTGGGGTCTCAAGACCTAACCCTAATATCAGATCTGTACTTTAACGCTAGTTTGGAACAAGACTAGTATCACATGGATTCATGGTGACACTTAAGGGTCACACATTATTTTAAATCAAGTTTTTTGCTTCGATCCACGTATACTTCACTGTTTATATCATATACTTTAAGTATAGTACACGACGCATGCATTGTAGTACACGGTTGACTTATAAATACTCATTAATATTGACTTTCAAGGATTCATGATGGTTTCTTTATATTCCATGAATAAACTACTTGGCTACTTATTTTATTTCAGTTCAATATAATGCATGTGTATATCATAAGATGAAATAATTAGATATCTTGAACCTAGGGTTAGAATTACCAAGGGGTAGTTTAACTATGAGAAATGATGGATAGAAAAGTGAATACACCCAAAGTGGCATAACAAGAAAGGGTTAAATTTCTCAATGAATTTACAAGTTCATGTGTGCAAATTTTTTGCTTCTTGGACAATATAAGTTGTTATCATACATGCAAAGTTTTATATGCACACCCATACACAATATTTAAATATACTAATTTGTGCTATGTTTTTTGATGTTTTAGGTAGATGGGATACATAAAGATATAATGACGTGAAGATTCCAATCAAATACATCAAAGTTCATTACAAATGTAGCTAGGAGAATTAGTTAGATAGTATTTTATGACCGTTATTTCTTATAGTGATAGTAAATATCTTCATCTAGAATCTTCACATTGAAAGATTATGTTAACTCATTCAATGAGAAGTTACCATCCTTGGGTATCATTCAATGTTATAAGCATTTGCTAAAATTTGTGATTTCTTAAGTGTAGATCCTTGAAAAATGAGGCTATGATCCTTGTCCTTATGATTTGCCTTTCATAACTGGGGAGGGGGTTATAACCATTGGTATTATGACACAAACTTGTCAAAAATTTACAATAATTTTCCATTATTCCATAGAGAATAAGGTAATATTGGGTTTTTTTAAGACAATTGTGACTAGAAATGACCACCTGGAGATTGGCAAACATTCCATCCACACCATTGGTGGGTAAACGAGGACTTTGCGGTCCCAATGAATCCCACCTGGCCAAATTTTGAGTAATTTTCAAGAACTAGGATACCTATAGGTCTTCTCATCTCAAATTTTATTTCCTTCACTTAACTATTGCTTTCCTTACCCTGGAATTCACTTATCTCCTCCTATAAAATTTGGGTTTCAAGAAGTATAGGACTAAGTTATCTTCTTTAAATTAAAGTAATTATGATGTCAATTAGATAAATAGATGTGGAAGTTGTGATATTTAATGGTTGTCCCTCTTGTGAGGGTAAACCCTAGAATGACCCAGGGATGAGTTGGGATACCCCAACCATCCATGAAGGACTTATGTTGGATAACCCAATCACTGATGAAACCTGTGGATTAAAGGAAAGATAAAACCCTAGGATGAAGTGGTTAATCTTTGACCCTAATAAAAATCCTAATTTTGGGAATACGTATAAATGAAAGATTAATGAAAGATAATATCCTACACAAGGAAACCCTATGTAGAGGTAAAGCAAAGAAAAATCCAAACTATTTTAGGTTTTAGTTTGGGTACCAGATATTAAATACTGGTAGTATCCCATGTCTGCAAGTTCATAAGGTAGAAGTGGTCATGCATGCATGGTACACATAAAGAATTTTGTAGATACCTGAAACATAGGAAATTAATGTTCACATAAAGAAAAATATAATGCCCTCAATTCACATTTTAGAGATGGTGTTCAAACTTGGATTGGATCAACTCAAGAACGTATAAATACCATAAAGGAGGTATACCCCTAAATCTCTAGGATCAGTTTTTGTCTAGAGAGACTAACCCCCTATTGAAAGCCAAGAAGGCACAATAGGTTAGGACCTTCCCTAAAAGGGTGAGTTGACCAACCGCATTAAGAGAATTGAGGTAACCTTGATGTCCTAAAAGGACATAAACTTAGGAAAATGAGATATTATGGGATGATATGGGCATAAGGAAAGAAAGAACTTACAACTACTTAGTCATAACTCATTATCCTTAATAATTGAAAAGAAATTACATGTTTAAACACAAAAACATTGGTGAAAGAAATCCCATCTTAAATATGTAATGGCAAGAAAAATACATGGAAAAGAAATGTAATAATGATGCATGTAAGCTATGTAATCCCATACTGTCACCAAATTTATATAACAAAGGTGTGTGTTTGTATTAATTCCATTGGTGTATGAATATATAAGTATGGAAATTTAGATAAAGAAATCTCAAGTAAGTCCTATAATGAAAGTTAATAAGAAATTAAATGATAGACATTTAAGTTATAGTCCCTCCTTGGGCAGGTGAGACATGACACATAGAAATATAGTGATATTGGAGGCCCTTGTCCTGAAAGTAACTAATGATAAATATGAAACAAAGTTATGACATATCAATAAACCCTAGGAAGGGTAGAGCCTTAGGGTGAAGTAGGAAGGCTTATAGGTACATAAGTCATGGGAGTAAGCAGATGTATATGCCTATAAGTACATGAGGCTCCTGGGGTCAGAAGAAAGTCATCCATGTGTACATAAGACCAGTAGGGTTAGGATAATGGCCACCACCATAAGTATATGTGGACCGAGGGGTCAATGGGAAAGGAACTACATAAGTACATAAGGACCTAGGGGTCAAGAGAACATCACTCCAAAGGTACCTATACCCTAGAGACCTGAAAGGAATGGCTAAGCCTAATGTAACGACCCTACCTCCCGGTAATCCCCAATTAAGGGAGACCAATAGGTCAAAGCCATTATCCCAATTAACAGGATCAAAGGTTCGACAAATAATCAGTAATAATTATCAAATTCTACTAACTATACAGAAAGGTTGTAATAAAATAAAACTTTGCATACCTTTTTCAAAACATGGATATCTACCGCTATCCACATCTGGAGTCTACCTAACAAATCCTCCTTCGTACTTTAATTTTTATTTAATTTCCCATATGCCACTTTACTATTTGCCCTTTTCAATCTTGCACCTAAAACGCCAACAAACAAAATGTCAGTCAGCATATCGAAATATGTTGGTATGTGGGGACAATCAAAATTTCACAAATATAGCTAACAGTCTAAATGTCACAATCAAGTTAATTAATAGGCCAAATTATGCTTTTAATGTGACTTTCTCCACCTCTTTTTCCCTAACCCTGGCATACCCCCTTTTGGATTTCCCTTTTGCCATTGACTTAAGGCCACCTTCTCAATCCTGAGCTTGGTGCCTGGGGTCACCCTTCATGGTGCCCTCTAGTAATGCAATATCATAGGCCACCTTCTCAATCGTGAGCTTGGTGCCTGGGATCACCACTCAGGGTGCCCATAGGTCTTCCCTCCTGGGGTTGACCCTTTTGCATCAAGGTGGCATGTAGGTGCGAGAATACACACTTCTATTATTATTGTGATAATCATAGTGACTTTGTGATGTGCAAGTATGAACATCTAAACTGTTGAGTTGCATTCAATGCGATGAATCATTTGAGAAACTCTTCAAGAAACTAATGCGATTAACCATAATTAACCACATACATATCAGGATGATTTGAGATTGAATAATCCAATCAATCAAGAAGTCCAATTTAGGAAAGAAAGCACAAAATGAGATCCTAAAATATGCATACAATTTCCTATTACTGATCATGCCATCAAGATCTATTGAACCGAGGTCACTTCCTAGGGTATCTAGTCCACTTTCAGGGTTTCCATTGCAATAAGGGTTTCACTTCATTATACTATTTTAAACCCTAATTATCTCATCAATTCTTCACAAAAGATATTAAGGTTATCTTTTAACAACATATAACCCAAATTTCAAAAAAAGCACAATTAAGTCCATTAAGCCTCTTTTACATAGAAGCTACCATTTTTATCCTTTTAATCCATTACAAGTTCATTATGCCCATTTATCATCAATTCATAGTTCATTATGGTCTAATGCACATATGAACTCTATTTGCCATGAATTCTACTTTTATCCATTAGAAAACCCTAATTATTACATTAAGGGTATTTATTCACAACTAGGAACTTTTATACTCGAAATATCTTAGAATTATCATATCTCAACTTTAATCATGAAATTGAACAATTAAATCCATTAAGAGTCACATTTACTAATATTTGCGTTTAAAAGCCCATTAAAGCATATTTATGCACATGAACTTCTAAACTAAACCAATTACGTGCAAAATTTCATCCTTTTCATTCTTAATATACCTTCATACAATTAAAAGGTTAATATCAACTTTAAACATCCATTTAACCCTTCCCAAATCATTAATCACCAAAGATTTGGGTTTTGCATTAATTAAACCATTAAAGATAGCATCTTTACATACTTTTTGAATTTCAATCAGAATCAGGCTTCAATTATATTTTTATTACATTCCTCGTTTTCTTCTGATCAATTTTCATGTATTAAGTTCTTTCATCTAACCTTCCTACTAATTACTACGTTTTTTGTAAGAAAAAGGCATTTTATGGATTTTTGAGTTAGAGAGGCGAATTACCTGAGTTTTCAGAAATTGACATTCGTCAGATTGTGGGTCTCCATTGACTGCACACGATCACATGACTCACAAAACGTGCTCCCAATAGCGACTTACTGAAGTTGTGAAGAAACCAGGGTCGTTGATCCTCGCCTTTGGTCCACAGTGGATTCTGATCGAAGGGCAGCTGCACTTCATCCTCGCCCTGATCCAGCAAAGGTCCTACGATGGTGCCGCGATGAGGAGCTCACTGGAGCAAGATGATCCCGGCAGGTTAGAGCGTAAAAGAGGAAGGAAGAATGATGTTTGGGCTTGTGAGGGTGAGAGGAGTTGAGAGGAGGTAGTATTTATAGGATTAGGGGTCAAATTCTAGGGTTCCCAACCCTTAGTCATCACTGTCGTTTAAGATATTTAGGCGTATCTTCTAGACGCCTCCAAAGCATGAAGAATCAGGGTATAAATGGTTCAGAATCCTCTCCCAAACCCAACCCTACCTTACTTTGTTTGCACATCCATAGATTCGTGAGAAAAATCGAGGGAAAGGTCCCCCCTGTTGCGCGGCCCCCCTTTCCTTTTCTGATTTGAGGAAGGAGACACACAACTGGCGTCAGATTTTGATCTGACAGCTGGTGTCATGCCAAGCTATTTCCATTTAAATCGATAAATGTGTGACATTCATTGTATTCAAAACACTTTAGGGAAATTTGTAAAAGCCATAACTCCCAAACCGCGTGCCCAACGAATCCCAAATTTTGAGGGAAACTTAATAATGACTTTGTATATCTCTCTGCCAAAATTGGGCTCATTATGTAAAATAAAACGTGCCTATCCTTAGGTTCAAGATATTACTCAATTAGTCTTATTTCTCCCATCTTTTCTCTTTCCTTTCCTAATAAATTATTTTCATGGATTCCTTGGACCTCAAGGAACATTAAAGGAAAGAAATCCCATCAAGGGGAAATATTCCTTTGTTTATTTATCTTATTTCCTTATCCCTTCCTTACTTATTCTTTTTATTAGATAAATTCCTTTTTCTTTTATTTTTATTTTTCTTTTAATTGGGCTCAATAGCCAATGAATCTCACAAGAAACCAAAAAGGCTATGGTACATGAAATTTATTCAATTGTGACCATTATTTCCACTTTCTAGATATTTCCAAGTACTTCTCAAAAATACTTTGCATATTATCCAATATCTTTTTATCTTTTTCCATTATTTGGGTTTTCTTCTTTTCTTCTCTTTTATATCCACTATTGGATTAATCTCTTAATAGGAACCACGAAATTCCTACTATAAGGGAGATTTGCAAAGAAATCCCTTCTTTGAAGCAAAGCATGCAACCTTTTCAATGAAGTCCAAATTCACAAAATCATTGTAGTTCAATTATGAAAACACATACAAAAATTGAGGTTGTAACATCCTTCCCCTCATATAGGAATTTTGCTCCCAAAATTCCTCCAGGCACGCAAACAAAATAGGATAAGCCTTTCCTATGTCCATCATGGCTCCCATGTGGCCTCACCCTTTCCATGGTGCTTCCCAAGAACCTTCATCATCTCATATTCTTCCATCTGAGTTCTTTCTTACCTTGGTATATCATACCCTCATAGGTGACTCAGGACATTTCAGCCTCTCATAAAGCTGAATCAGTTCATGGCTCAGCGCATGGCTTGGGTACCTCACATAGTGCACTAGATCAGACTCATGGAATACATTATACATCATGTTATCCTGAGGGGTAAGGCTAAACACAACCATCTCCACCAATCCATATCAAATAGACTCACATATCGGGGACTCAGCTTTCTCAGCTGTATCTTAGAGGGGTCGGATTTTAACATCACATACTCTCTCACAGTGAACTACATCTCAGTCTTCTTTGCATCAGCTCACGACTCATGTCGCCCCTGGGCTCTCTTTCAGCCGTTGCACGATCAAAGTGACTCCATCAGCACACACTATGGTTCTTTTCTGATCTTCGTGAGGCCCTTTCACCAACATCATCTCAATGAAGTGGTGACTGACACAACCTCCCTTACAGAGCTTATTTACATCTCGATACTGGCTATGGTGGTTATCATACCATCTTACAGAGGACAAGAACTGTCTCTAGGTATCACTCTGAACGAGCACACATACTCTCATCAGACCCTCTAGTCTGGATTACACTAACCATTAGTTAGGGGTGATAAATTATACTAACATCGAGTTCTTCATGCACCTACTTCCACAACATGGAAGTGAATCTTTAGATTAAACTCAAGAAATCGCATCATGGTGTAGTTGAACCATCTCTCTCTCATATGTAGTTCAACCGGATATGTCCCTTGATAGTATTCTCTCTTTCTCGTGTCATCTTTGGTAAGGCAATCTACCATAACCCAAATTGCATCTTGACCTTCTTTGGTCCATGGGAAACTTACTACACATCCATAGTTATGAACTCCCTTTCTCTCTCGGGGACTCTTTATCCTCTATATCAACTCATTGGGATACTGGTGTTCATCCTTCACCTCTTGTCATGCATGGCAACATGCCTCAAGCAACATTATCTTATGCATCCAAAGTACTACAGTCGCTTACTATCTTTGTAGTACGGTGTATGGTGATATTAAAATCATGATCTCTTGTATATCATGAATCCTTAAGATCAATTCCTCGAAAAAACTAAACCACTGTAGTCGGGGTTTCAATACCTTCTTTTCTAAGGAAGTGCATCTGAGGTTCTACAACCATCCTTTCATCGCATCAAGGCTTAGACTGGCTAACCAAACAACTACTAACTTGTTAAACAGATCTTGTTACATCTGGGTGTTAGCCAAACTTATCTATTTTTTGAACTTAGGGTTAGCCTAACAACCTCTTCTAGCCTCTAGCTAAACTAGGTAGCTGCATCTCATCCAGAGCATCCATTACCACTTCACATCCTTAGGTGTTAGGTAATGTTGAAGACATACACCTCCATGTATTCCACTTATTATCTCATTTCAAACTCTAAGTCTATCTTCATCAAGAAAGCTATGAACTCATCCTCTTGGTTTTCGAACTCAACCTTATATGACTCATAGCTCATGATAAAAATATCCTCATAAGATGACTACCTTATTCCTCTTAGTGTTTGTAAACCATCCATGTATCATTCACTCCACCAGGGTATGTAATCATCTCTGTCCTCATACCTCATAGCAACGTTCCAACTCACATCATATTTATCCTTGGTGTACGACATGTGTACTGTCATATCTCTCACTCCCATAACAAGAGGAAATAAGCATTTGGCTGCAGTCCAAATGCATAGTTCTTCCTATTCCAAGAGTAGAGATGCTACATCCCACTTTGCCAGTACACCTTTAAATCTAAGTTGAAACATGCCACATATGTCTCTTCATCACAATCATCTCGATACCAAAGTTACTTCCAGGGAAAACTGGTCTTGAACCTTCTTGGGTCCACACACATTCCTTGGTCATCTACTCTAGGTCTATATGGTGCTGACACTTTTGGGGTCATCCCTCTTCTCTTATGCATCCAAAGAGTGCCCTCCTCATTTGTACTTAGGGTCCCATGAGTTCATGAAGGCGATCAATCTCCTAACCCATGACCCTCAGACAATGATAGTTGTTACCTCCCGTCCCTATGGTCATGTGCAACTCCTACTTCCATCGGTCTTATCCCTTCCTGACCCAAGGATAGACTTAGGATTCTCACATAGTACATGTACAACTTAGAACCTTATCCAAGTCTCCATCATCTCTCTCTATATACATGGGCTGACTTCCATCCTTTCATTGGGGTCATGGCGACCTGCCTACCTTGGTCAGGCCCCATATCGGTTACCTCCATGGTAACACATCCACATGCACTTAGAGATGGTTATGTATGGGTCTACAAGTTCATTCTCTTACCATGTACTCTTCACTTAGCTTCTCAAGATTCTACGAGACCTCTTTAGGTTACCTCAAAGTCAAAAAAACTGGTATACACCCTACCAAAGGGTCCCTCTCCCATGATGGGAGGAAGCTACAACTTCATAACAAAGGTCACAAATGCCCTTATGTCTAGGGTTTACATACACATGAGCATGCTTAACCCTAGTAAGCTACTAAGGCACAAGCAGACCTCCTACTAAACCATGCTAGGCCACACTTGTTTTCATCCTCAACATTGGATCCAGATCAAACCTTCTCATGTCACCACCATGGTTGTGAGGGATTCATCAGACATACCTTAAACTTAAGGGGTTTCCCTTTCCTCTAAACATGAGGAGTACCATGCTTGAATCTATAGAAACTCAAACCTTTGTCATGAGCATCAGGTACACCACTTCCCCTCATAGGTCTAGGAATTCTAGGTACACTTTTGGGTGTCCAACTGCATGCTCAACCTCTTAACCACGAATCAAACATGTCCAAGGTATGTCATGCACTCCCATGATCCTTTTATTCGAGAAACACCTCAGAGTTGAGTCCTCTTCAAGGACAACTGACTAGGTATAAAGCCTCACAACTGGTTACTCAAACCTCCTTAGGGTCTCAGGAACTCTGTCTCGTCTCAGCAGGTAAACACCTATACCATAGTCACATATGTACCAGAAGCATCATCCTCTCTCTAGGGTTTGGTTCCTCTAATGGCAACCAAGATATCCCCAGCCTCCAGGGATCATGCATGTGGCAACCACAACCATCAACTTAGGTCTCATTATCCTCAACTCCCCACCATTGCTCATATCTCAGAGTCTAAGCTTCCAACCTTCTTACCTGGGTCCTGCTCTCTCTCTAGAGCTACTCCACAACCAACCTTATTACTAAAGGTCCTCTCTCCATGAAGGTGGATCAAGCTCACAAGCATACACCTACTTGGGTGATACCTATGTTCAAGCTTATGTTTGCTCAAGGTTATCCATAACCCTTTATGCTTATCTCATAAGCTATCCATCATACTCTCCTGGCCAGGGTTTCAACCTACTCCCTACACTACTTGACTTACTCTTGGTGCATACTATGCCATGCTCATATAAGCTCATGGGGTTTCCATAGGTTCTTCACCCTCATAATTGAAGGAGCTATCATTCACTCTAACATGCACGACCCTTCCCAAGGTTGGGTCATCAAGGGTACTAGGTCATCCAACCTCTCATGGATCATATGGGCATACAAAGGCATGTTCACCCCCACACCAGGTCTACCATGGCATCTAACTCATTGTGACATCTCTCTTTCTAACCACCACTTAGGGTTAGGGTTAGCATCATGTGCCAAATCTCTACTTATAATGGAGATCTCTGCCTCCATGACCAATTTTCTCCACTCATCCTCCTGACAAGGAGGTCTAGCCTCAGGTCTCTCCTGAGGGCATGGCAACTCATGTCATACGACCTAAGCATGTATTTATTCTTTAGTTTATGATTAAACTATTAAGATTATGTCCATGAAATCTTATTTACATGCTTGTCATTGATTTGGTGGGTGATTCCTTAAACCTTATCAACCTTACCCATACCTCAAGAGGGTGAGGAAAAGATAGAAAACCCTAATCCTTAAGGTCCTTAATAGAATTTGAGTTGAGAAGGGATGAACAAGATGAGAGAGTCCAAAAGGTATCTTATTTCGAGTCCAATCTTGAGACATTGGCCAGGCAGTCACACTAATCTTGGAGTCCTCGTATTCCGACTAGCAGTGCGGAGGAAAATCTTTCCAACCCCCGGACGTGATCCTTTTCTAGACACCTATATCTTTCAGAAAATACTCTAATAACTCCATTGGGTTCTATGGAGTTTGTAAAATTTAATAATTATTAAAGATTAAATGAGGAACCTATGTGCTGATACCAAATGTAACGACCTCGCCTCCCGGTAATCCCCAATTAAGGGAGACCAAGAGGTCAGAGCCATTATCCCAATTAACAAGATCAAAGGTTCGACAAATAATCAATAATAATTATCATATTCTACTAACTAAACTGAAAGGATGTAATAAAATAAAACTTTGCATACCTTTTTCAAAACATGGATATCTACAGCTATACACATCTGGAGTCTACCTAACTAATCCTCCTTTGTACTTTAATTCTTATTTAATTCCCCATATGCCACTTTACTGTTTGTCCTTTTCAATCTTGCACCTAACACGCCGACAAACAAAATGTCGGTCAACATATCGAAATATGATGGTATGTGGGGACAACCAAAATTTCACAAATATGGCTAACAATTCAAATATCACAATCAAGTTAATTAACAGGCCAAATTACACTTTTAGTGTGACTTTCTCCCCCGCTTTTGTCCTAACCCTGGCATATCCCCTTTCAGATTTCACTTTTGCCATTGACTTACGGTCACCTTCTCAATCCCAAGCTTGGTGCCTGGGGTCACCCTTCATGGTGCCCTCTAGTCATGCAATATCATAGGCCACCTTCTCAATCTGGATCTTGGTCTTGCGGTCACCACTCAGGGTACACATAGGTCTTCTCTCCTAGGATTGACCCTTTTGGATCAGGGTGGCATGTAGGTGCGAGAATACACACTTCTATTATTATTGTGATAATCATAGTGACTTTATGATTTGCAAGTATGAACATCCAAACTGTTAAGTTGCATTCAATGCAATGAATCATTTAATAAACTCTTTGAGAAACTAATGCGATTAACCATAATTAACCACATACATGTCAGGCTGATTTGAGACAGAATAATCCAATCAATCAAGAAATCCAATTTAGGCAAGCAAGCACATAATGAGATCCTGAAATATGCATATAATTTCCTATTATTGATCATGCCATCAAGATCTATTGAACCTAGCTCACTTCCTAGGGTTTCTAGTCCAATTTTAGGGTTTCCATTGCAATTAGGGTTTCACTTCATTATACTATTTTAAACCCTAATTATCTCATCAATTCTTCATAAAAGATATTAAGGTTATCTTTTAACAACATATAACCCTAATTTCAAAAAATCACAATTAAGTCCATTAAGCCTCTTTTACATTAAATCTACCATTTTTATCCTTTTAATCCATGACAAGTTCATTATGCCCATTTATCATCAATTCATAGTTTATTATGGTCTAATTCACATATGAACTCTATTTGCCATTAATTCTACTTTTATCCATTAGAAAACCCTAATTATTACATTAAGGGTATTTATACACAATTAGGAACTTTTATACTCGAAATAGCTTAGAATTATCATATCTCAACTTTAATCATGAAATTGAACAATTAAATCCATTAAGAGTCACTTTTACTAATATTAGGGTTTCAAGGCCCATTAAAGCATATTTATGCACATGAACTTCTAATCTAAACCAGTTACGTGCAAAGTTCATCCTTTTTATTCTTAATATACCTTTTTACAATTAACAGGTTAATATCAACTTTAAACATCCATTTAACCCTTACCAAATCATTAATCACCAAAGATTTGGGTTTTGCATTAATTAAACCATTAAAGATATCATCTTTACATACTTTTTGAATTCCAATCAGAATCAAGATTCAATTGTAGTTTTATTGCATTCCTCATTTTCTTCTGATCAGTTTTCATGTATTAAGTTCCTTGATCTAAACTTCCAACTAATTACTACACTTTTTGAAAGAAAAAGGCATTTTCTAGATTTTCTAGTTAGAGAGGCAAATTACCTGAGTTTTCAAAAATTGACATCCATCGGATCGCGGGTCTCCATTGACCGCACACAATCACACGACCCGCAAAACTCACACACACTAGTGACTTACTGAAGTCACGAAGAAACCAGGATTGTTGATCCGCTTCTTTGGTCCACGGTGGATTTTGATCGAAAGGCAGCTGTACTTCATCCTCGCCTCGATCCAGCAAAGGTCCTGCGACGAGGAGCTCACTGAAGCAAGATGATCCCTAAAATTTAGGGCGTTAAAGAGGAAGGGAGGATGCTATTTGGGCTCGTGAGGGTGAGAGGAGTTGAGAGGGGGTAGTATTTATAGGATTGGGGGTCAAATTCTTGGGTTCCCAACCCTTGGCCGTCGCTGCCATTTAAACGATTTAGGCATATCTTCTAGACGCCTCCAAACCACGAAGAATTTGGGTATAAATGGTTCAGAATCCTCTCCCAAACCCAACCCTACCCTTACCTTGTTTGTACATGCATGGATTCGTGAGAAATATCGAGGGAAAGGTCCCCCTGTTCCGCGGCCCCCCTTTCCTTTTCTGATTCGAGGAAGGAGACACACGGATGGTGTCGGATTTTGATCTGATGGCTGGCGTCAACCTAAGTTTTTTCCATTTAAATTGATAAATGTGTGACATGTTGGTATGTATGCCCATAGAGCAAGTCATGTGATGATTGTAATGGGATACTTTGTAAATGATTTGAATAATAATGAAGGCAATTTCTGATCTATATGTTTTAACTGTTTCTGAGATGATAGTGTAACATGATAGATGTCTAAAGAATTGTTTTACTCGATGACGTATGCTTTTGGGTTGAGGACCTAAACGATGAGTTCATACTATTGTTAAGAGTATACATTCTTGTTTAGTCCCTAGTCAGTTGTTATTGTGGAAATAACCATAGACATCAATAACACTAAAGACTAGATTGTGTGTTGTTTGATGATAGAATCTCATTAGTCATGATATAGTGATATCAAACCAAGCACATAGGTACTTGTTAGAGAACATGTGTACCAGATAGACCAATCGTGAGAGTGACACATGGAACCATGATTTGGTAGTCACATTTAGCTCTCACAGTGATGGTGGTGAGTGTGATTCTTCAACCTGAAATCACTACACTTAACACATGTCATTGGGTACACTTTGACATCATCAAACGCAGTCCTAAAACATGGGTTGTTATAAAGGTGATGATTGGGTGCCTTTGACACATGGGGCTTTTGAGGGGTGAGTGATAGATATGGGGTTTGTCCCTCCTAAGGGAGTTTGATTTCCATGGACACTAGATGAGTAGGATTGAGAAAGGCATGTGCATGCATGTGTGAATCAATATGTGATATTGATGTCACACACATCTCACCCAGTCTGCTCTGAGATCGAGGAAATGGATGAACGTTGAAAGGATGATTGTACCATGTCTTGAGTTCATTCAAGACATTAGTGACAAAGGAATTATACATTCACTGTAACACCATTCACGGATTGTAGGATTGAAAGTTATTCTCCAGCTTTCTATTTCACTTGGGTAGCACTGATGTGTGACTAGGCACCGCTCTTTGCTTGTGAAGTCATAAGTATTATGGACTTTCACTGCCAACGTGAAATGGACCTGTAGGGTCACACACAAAGGATTTAACTTGGAAGAGGAGTTTGACCAGAAATGATGTTTAGATTGATTACTAAAGGATTTTAGTAGTTCAATTAAACACTCAATAAATTGATAACTCCATATCATAGTGTTTAAGGTGTTGGATCGATCGCTTAGAGTATAAGATCGATTGAAACCGCAAATGACTGAATTTGCACAGTCTGCACTCTCAACTGATCGGCTCATGTGATGAACTGATTGACTCAGGATAGACTAAATTGACCGGGTCAAGGGTTGAACCGATTGGATCAACTGGTCCAAATGAGCAAGTTGGGAAAGTCAGGTTGGTGAGAAATTTCTTTTCATTTCACTTGTCCAATTTGATTGGAACAGGGATTGGTATTTGGATCAATTCATAACAAAAGAGGAAAAGTCAATCGGGAAGTGACCAGGGCATTGAACTGATCGTTTCAGAAGTGAACCGATTGACTCAGGTGCCCCAACCGATCGGTTCAGGTGTGAACCAATCGGCTCAGGTCCCCAATCAATCGGTTCATGCTTGAAACGATCGGTTCAGCTGGAGCAGTTGGTTGTTTTGTGTAAAATTTGCAACCCTTCTACTCCTGCTTTAATCCCACATTGCCCGAGGTAGAGAACCCTATTCCATGACCCTCCTATATATATACGGGTATTGGGGGCTTCTCAAAGTACAACTCAGAACACTAGTTGCTCTGCAAAGTTGTCGTTCTCTCTGGTTGTGGTAACCAGGAGAGCCCGAGCAAGTACTACCCGATAAGGGAGGGGGAAAGACAATTGCAGAAAAGTGACTGGTGGCAGGAGAGTGTGTCAGTGAATAGTATGCCGACAAGAGGGTGTGACTCCTTCTGATGCCTTGTGTGACAAGGCGATTGGAGTTCCAGGTGGTCTGTGTGGACTATTGCAGAGGCAGGAGACTTCTGCCACTCGAAGGACAGTTGTCAATCCCGACAGTCCTGGTGAGAGCAAGAGCTGCACAGACACCGTCCAAGACAGGAGGTGAAGACCGTGCAATCTGTGAGGTAACGTCGCCGAGCAAGCCTTGGGACAAGGTATGTTTCTACAAACCACCCTTCCTATTGTATAGACGTTGGCACGATTCCTTTATTCTAGGTTTGGGAGAAGAAAATTTTTGTTTCCACTGCCTTCTTTTTCTCCCTAAAAACCCAACAGTGGTATCAGATCCACATCAACTGATCTATACTTTATGATTATAGATGTGATCAATTTTGGTTTGTCACCTATATTTATTGCATACGATGCGAATAAAATCGGCTTTATGCATGTCCAATCCTAAATCCACAAATTCCAATATACATATATGATATGTAATATAAATGCACTCGATACGCGTCACCCATAAATGAGTTTTGTGGTGGATGTATAGCATGTTTATGGCCAATAAACCCTATGTATGTGTACTTGGTTGATTGTGGATGCTTGCATCTCGGTATGCACACTGATTCCCTATCTCCTATTCCTGATGTAACTCGAGATAACTCGAGATTTCTTTCCTACCTTTGCTCCCCCCGAATGTAACTCGGGGTTTTCCTTTTTCAAATATAAAATAGGATATTTTTTTTTATTTTCTGCTATGTCAAAGAACAGAGGACAATATAACGACAACTGAGACGATCGATTCAAGGCGTGAACCGATCGGTTGACGATCCAAAACAACAGTTTGAGGAGCGAGATGAGCGGGTGGCGGCCATGAGGAGATGCATGATGACCAGACGAACTGATTAGTTGGAGGATCCAATCAATCGACTGGTGGCACCCAACTGACCGTCCTGATGGTGAGCCGATCAATCATGGAGATGAGTTGATCAAACCCAGTAAAGGCAAAGCATAGAGTTTACTTGTACATGTTGCATGCGATGTGGACCTAGATGACTGTGATTCCTCTTGGCTCGAGGAATCACATTAGGATGGCCATAATCATCGCTTTTATCGTTTCAAATGTTTTATGTGGGATATAGCATATATATGATACATACTATGTATTGTGGTGATTTGATATGTCTATGTACCTATAAAACCAAATCCCTCATCTAAATATTAAGTCTTTTTTGCCTTCCATTAGCAGTATACATGAAAAACTTGATCGACCAAGCGTAGGTTATGCCAAAGCATGGTGCGTCGTCTATCTTGTAGAAGTGTGAAGGGTAAGCATGTAGGTTCTGCCAAAGTAGGGTGCATGTTTACTATGTCCGCTTTTGGGATAGACTTAACTGGTGATTCTTAGATCATCTAAGCCCAGAGGCACGAAATGTTCATGGCAAGGTGTTATGCATGTTCATTCATCAAGAGTTCCATATGATGCAATTGGCATGATGGCCTATCTAAATAGTCAAGTTGTGGGCGATCAGCCAAAGCTGACTCATGAGTTGATGAAATACGGGTCTTTCCCACTTGAAGATTGGGCGCTACAATCTTCCAAATTGATGGTGAGGGCTGTCAATTTGAATCAAAATAGTGGGAGCGGTAACTAATTAAAGGCCTAATTAACTATCGTCAAATTTTATTCAAATCAAATCAAAAGGAGTTTTGACAAATGCAATTTTCTCTTGTAGAATGGCAAAAGAATCATCTTTTAAAATGGGTAAATTAATTGAGAATAAATTCCATAACTAGTTGGGGATTGTGAGAAGTGTTCTGTACAATCTAGAAATGTCGATAGCCTTTGAATCCACTCCATGTACGCTTAATGTGTTGTTTGATAAGAAGGATAGTTCATTGATGAAGATCAATGGAACAAAGTCCAAGGACAAAAGTGAGGGAGAGAAGGGTTCTCTCGCCAAACCAATGTCAGAGTCTTCTGCATGGAAAGGATGGAAGGAATGATGGAAGAAGAAGTGAGAGATAGAGATCTCTACTTTTGGTGTATACATGATAGGGATTAACTTTATTACTTCTTTATCATGGGTACTTGATACCGGATGTGGATCTCATATTTGTTCAAATGTGAAGGATCTTAAGAGAAGTAGGCCTTTGGGGAAAGGTGAGGTTGAACTACGTGTTGCCAATGGCACAAGAGTTTCCGCTACTGCCGTAGGAACGTATGAGTTAACTCTACCCAGTGGGATAATACTAGAGTTGAAGAACTGCTATTATGTACCTACCATAAATAGGAATATCATTTCCATCTCTTATTTGGACAAGGATGGTTTTGAATTTCTTATTAAGAATGGAAAGTGTTCCATTTCAAAAGATGGGATCTTTTATGGCAGTGCCCCAATGTCTTATGGTCTATACTTAATAGATCGAGAGACAAGTGTATACAGCGTAAACACCAAAAGGCAAAAACTCAACAACGCAAATAAAATGTATCTTTGGCATTGTCATCTAGGGAACATAAATGAGAAGCACATTTCTAGACTCCATAAAGATGGTTATCTAGACTCTTTTGATTATAAATCAATAGAGACATGTGAATCTTGTTTGTTGGGCAAGATGACCAAGACTCCCTTTTCAGGTAAAGGTGAGAGAGCTAGTGATCTATTAGGACTCATACATACTAATGTATGTGGGCCTTTTAGAACTAATGCCAGAGGTGGGTATCACTACTTCATTACCTTCACTGATGACTTCAGTAGGTATGGCTATGTGTACCTAATGAAACATAAGTCAGAAACCCTTGAAAGGTTCAAGGATTTCATGAATGAAGTACAAAACCAACTTGGTAAAAGTATTAAAGCACTTCGATCTGATCGAGGTGGAGAATACTTTAGCCGGGAGTTTGGGGACCTTCTACGAGCTCGTGGTATCGTATCACAATGGACTCCGCCTGGAACACCACATCATAATGGTGTGTATGAAAGAAGGAATTGCACTTTACTGGATATGGTGCGATCAATGATGAGTTTTGCAGATCTTCAGATTTCCTTCTGGGGTCATGCTCTTGAAACTTCCGCGTTTACACTTAATCGGGTACCATCTAAATTGTTTCAAAAGACACCATATAAGATATGGACTGGGAAGCGTCCCAATATGTCTTTTATGAGGATTTGGGGGTGTGAGGCATATGTCAAGAAAATGTTTCTAGATAAGCTAGGCCCTAGATCTGATAAATGTTATTTTGTTGGATATCCTAAGGAGACCAAGGGATATTACTTATAGCACCCAACTGACAACAAAGTGTTTGTTGTCAGGGATGATTTGTTCCTAGAAAAGGAATTTATTTCCAAAGGAAGCAGTGGGAGGAAAATAGAGCTTGAAGTGGTTCAAGCCCAATAAGAAAATGTTGAATCAGTAGATGTACAAGAGGAACATAGAGGTTCACAAGCTGTTGTGGAATCTCAATCTCCTCAAGTAATACAAGGACCTCGTAGATCTAGTAGAACACGACTTGAACCTAAAAGGTTTGGATACCTTGTGACTTAGGAAGGCGGTGAGTTGATCATAGATGATGATCCAACTACCTATCTAGAGGCTATGGAGGGACCAGATTTTGAGAAATGGCTTGAAGCCATGAAATCTAAGATGGAATCCATGTATTCCAACAAAGTATGGACTTTGGTGGAACCACCCGAAGGGGTAAAACCCATAGGGTGCAAGTGGGTCTTCAAGAAGAAGACTAACATGGATGGCAATGTGCAAACTTATAAGGTAGATTGATTGAAAAGGGTTTTCGAAAATTTCAAGTTGTTGACTATGATGAAACGTTTTCTCCAGTTGCCATGATTAAGTCCATCAGGATCATGCTTGCTATTGCGGCTTACTATGACTATGAGATTTGGCAAATGGATGTTAAAATTTCATTCCTTAATGGGAATATAAATGAGGATGTATACATGATACAACCTAAAGGTTTTGAAGATCCAACGAATGCCAATAAAGTTTGTAAGCTATAAAGATCAATCTATGGATTGAAGCAAGCGTCTCGGAGTTGGAATCTTCGATTTGATGAGGAAGTCAAAGTGTTTGGCTTTATTCAAAATGAAGATGAACCTTGTGTGTACAAGAAGGTTAGTGGGAGCACGACCACATTCCTCATATTGTATGTGAATGACATACTATTGATGGGGAATGATGCCACAGCCTTAGAGTAGGTAAAGACTTGGCATGGGAATACTTTCTCAATGAAGGACTTAGGATAAGCATCCTACATTGTAGGTATTAAGATCTATAGATATAGGTCTAAAAGGCTTCTCAAACTAAGTCAAAGCATATACATTGACAAAGTGCTGAAGCGGATCAACATGGAGAACTCAAAGAGAGACAACATCACCATGCTACATGGAGTCACCATCTCTAGAGCTCAATGTCCCCAATCGTGTGAAGAGAGGGAGCGTATGAATGGGATCCCATATGCATCATCCATGAGATCCATCATGTACACTATATTTTGCACACGCCCAGATGTCTCTTGTTCCCTCAGCATGACGAGTAGGTACTAGTCGGATCTCAAAGATGTTCACTGGATATCCATAAAGAATATCCTCAAGTACTTGCGAAGGACTAAGGATCGGTTCCTTGTATACAACAGCGAGGAAGAACTGGTAGTAAATGGTTACAGTGATGCAAGCTTCCAAACCGGCAAAGATGATTACAGATCGCAATCAGGATTTGTATTTTGCCTAAACAATGGAGCTATGAGCTGGAAGAGTTCCAAGCAAGAAACATTTGCCGATACTACTATAGAGGCTGAGTATATCACTGTTTCACATGCAGCAAAGGAAGTTGTGTGGATCAGGAAGTTCATCACTGAACTTGGTGTAGTTCCCAGTAGCTGTGATGCAATTGATCTTTATTGTGACAATAATGGATCTATTGCTTAAGATAAGGATCCCAAATCACATAAGCGGTCCAAGCACATACTGCGGTTGGAAGTAAAAAATCTTCCATCTCATATGAGAGATCGTACAGTGAGGAGATGTGAAGGTTTGCAAAGTACCAACTGAAGAAAACATAGTTGATCCACTGACTAAGGCCCTTTCTCAGCAGAATCATGATGGTCATGCTAGGTCACAAGGACTGAGGTTCCTAAGTGACTGGCTCTAAGTGCAAGTGGGAGTCTGTTGGTATGTATGCCCATAGAGCAAGTCATGTGATGATTGTAATGGGATACTTTGTGAATGATTTCAATAATAATAAAGGAAATTTCCAATCTATATGTTTTAATTGTTTTTGAGATGATAGTGTAACATGATATATGTCTAAAAAATTGTTTTACTCGATGACGTATGATTTTGGTTTGAGGACCTAAATGATGAGATCATACGGATGTTCAGAGTATACATTCTTGTTTAGTCCCTAGTCAGTTGTTATTGTGGAAATAACCATAGACATCAATAACACTAAAGACTAGATTGTGTGTTGGTTGATGACAAAATTTCATTAGTCATGATATAGTGATATCAAACCAAGCACATAGGTACTTGTTAGAGAACATGAGTACCAGACAGACCCATCGTGAGAGTGACACATGGAACCATGATTTGGTAGTCACAGTCAGCTCTCACAGTGATGGTGGTGAGTGTGATTCTTCGACCTGAAATCACTACACTCAACACATGTCGTTGGGTACACTTTGACATCATCAAACACAGTCCTAAAACATGGGTTGTTATAAAGGTGATGATTGGGTGACTTTGACACATGGGGCTTTTGAGGGGTGAGTGATAGATATGGGATTTGTCCCTCCTAAGGGAGTTTGATGTCCATGGCCACTTGATGAGTAGGATTGAGAAAGGCATGCGCATGCATGTGTGAATAAATATGTGATATTGATGTCACACACATCTCACCCAGTCTGCTATGAGATTGAGGAAATGGATGAATGTTGAAAGGATGATTGTACCATGCCTTGAGTTCATTCAGGTCATTAGTGACAAACGAATTATACATTCACTATAACACCATTCATGGATTGTAGGATTGAAAGTTGTTCTCCAACTTTCTATTTCACTTGGGTAGCACTGATGTGCGACTAGGTACCACTCTTTGCTTGTGAAGTCATAAGTGTTATGGACTTTCACTGTCAATGCGAAATGGACCTACAGGGTCACACACAAAGGATTTAACCTGGAAGATGAGTTTGTCCACAAATGATGTTTAGATTGATTAGTAAAGGAGTTTAGTAGTTCAATTAAACACTCAATCAATTGACAGCTCAATATCATAGTGTTCAAGGTGTTGGACCGAATGATTAGAGTATCAAATTGATTGAAACTGCAATTGACTGATTTTCCACAGTCTGCACTCCCAACCAATCGGCTCATGTGATTAACTGATCGACTCAGGACAAATTGAACTGGTCGGCTCAACTGGTCCAAATAAGCAAGATGGGAAAGTCAGGTTGGTGAGAAATTTCTTTTCATTATACTTGTCCAATTTGATTGGAACAAGGATTGGTATTTGGATCAATTCAAAATGAAAGAGGAAAAGTCAATCGCAAACTGACCGAGGTAGTGAGTCGATTGTTTCAGAAGTGAACTGATTGGCTCAGGTGCCCCAACTGATCGGTTCAGGTGTGAACCGATCGGCTTAGGTCCCCAACCGATCGGTTCATGCTTGAAACGATAGATTCAACTGGCGTAGTTGGTTGTTTTGTGGAAAATCTCAAACCCTTCTACTCCTTCTTTAATCCTGCATTGCTTGGGGTAGAGATCCATGTCCCATGACCCTCCTATATATATAGGGGTATCATGGGCTTCTCAAAGTACAACTCAGAACACCAGTTGCTCTGCAAAGTTGTCGTTCTCTCTGGTTGTGGTAACTAGGAGAGCCCGAGCAAGTGCTACCCGATAAGGGAGGCACATCAAGGGAAAGACAACTATAGAAAAGCGAGTGGTGGCAGAAGAGTGTGTCGGTGACTAGTACGCTGATAGGAGGGTGTGACTCTTTCCGGTGCCTTGTGTGATAAGGCGATCGGAGTTCCAAGTGGTCTGTGTGGACTACTGCAGAGGCAGGAGACTTTTACCGCTCGGAGGAGAGCTGTCAATCGCGGAAGTCTCGGTGAGACCCAGAGATGCACAGACACAGTCCAAGACCGGAGGTGAAGACCGCGCAAGCCGCGAGGTAACTTCGCAAAGCAAGCCTCGGGAAAAGGTATGTTTCTACAAACCATCCTTCCTACTTTATAGACGTTGACGTGATTCCTTTATTCTAGGTTTGGGAGAAGAAAATTTCTTGTTTCCACTGCCTTCTCTGTCTCCCTAAAATCCCAACATGACATTCATTGTATTCACAACACTTTACGGAAATTTATAAAAGCCATAACTCCCAAATTGAGTGTCTAATTAATCCCAAATTTTGAGGGAAACTTAATAATGACTTTATCTACCTTCCTACTAACTAAATTGAAAGGCTGTAATAAAATAAAACTTTGCACACCTTTTTCAAAACTTGGATATCTACCGATATCCACATCTAGAGTCTACCTAACTAATCCTCCTTCGTACTTTAATTCTTATTTAATTCCCCATATGCCACTTTACTATTTGTCCTTTTCAATCTTGCACCTAAAACGCCGAGAAACAAAATGTCGGTCAACATATCAAAATATGCCGGTATGTGGGGACAACCAAAATTTCACAAATATGGAAAACAATCCAAATATCACAATCAAGTTAATTAACAGGCCAAATTATGCTTTTAGTGTGACTTTCTCCACCGCTTTTTCCCTAACCCTGGCATACCCCCTTTTGGGTTTCACTTTTTCCATTGACTTAAGGCCACCTTCTCAATCCCGAGCTTGGTGCCTGGGGTCACCCTTCATAGTGCCCTCTAGTCATGCAATATCATAGGCCACTTTCTCAATCTCGAGCTTGGTGCCTGGGGTTACCACTCAAGGTGAGCATAGGTCTTCCCTCCTAGGCTTGACCCTTTTACATCAGGGTGGCATGTAGGTGCAAGGATACACACTTCTATTATTATTGTGATAATCATAGTGACTTTATGATTTGCAAGTATGAACATCCAAACTATTAAGTTGCATTCAATGCGATGAATCATCTGATAAACTCTTCGAGAAACTAATGCAATTAACCATAATTAACCACATACCTGTCAGGCTGATTTGAGACAGAATAATCCAATCAATCAAGAAATCCAATTTAGGCAAGCAAGCACATAATGAGATCCTGAAATATGCATACAATTTCCTATTTTTGATCATGCCATCAAGATCTATTGAACCTAGCTCGCATCCTAGGGTTTCTAGTCCACTTCTAGGGTTTCCATTGCAATTAGAGTTTCACTTCATTATACTATTTTAAACCCTAATTGTCTCATCAATTCATCACAAAAGATATTAAGGTTATCTTTTAACAACATATAACCTTAATTTCAGAAAATGCACAATTAATTCCATTAAGCCACTTTTACATTAAAGCTACCATTTTTATCCTTTTAATCCATGACAAGTTCATTATTCCCATTTATCATCAATTCATAGTTCATTATGGTCTAATTCACATATGAACTCTATTTGCCATTAATTCAACTTTTATCCATTACAAAACCCTAATTATTACATTAAGGGTATTTATCCTCAATTATGAACATTTATACTCAAAATAGATTAGAATTAACATATATCAACTTTCATCATGAAATTGAACAATTAAATCCACTAAGAGTCACATTTACTAATATTAGGGTTTCAAGGCCCATTAAAGCATATTTATGCACATGAACTTCTAAACTAAACCAATTATGTGCAAAGTTCATCCTTTTCATTCTTAATATACCTTTTTACAGTTAATAGGTTACTATCAACTTTAAACATCTATTTAAATCTTCCCAAATCATTAATCACCAATGATTTGGGTTTTGCATTAATTAAACCATTAAAGATAGCATCTTTAGATACTTTTTGAATTCTAATCAGAATCCGGCTTCAATTATATTTTTATTGCATACCTTGTTTTCTTCTGATCAATTTTCATGTATTAAGTTCCTTCATCTGACCTTCCTACTAATTACTACACTTTTTGCAATAAAAAGGCATTTTCTAGATTTTCTAGTTAGAGAGGCGAATTACCCGAGTTTTCAGAAATTGACATCCGTCGGATCATGGGTTTCCATTGACTGCACATGATCACATGACTCACAATACTCACACCCACTAGCGACTTACTGAAGTCGCGAAGAAACCAGGGTCGTTGATCCTCGCCTTTGGCCCACGGTGGATTCTGATCGAAGGGCAACTACACTTCGTCCTTGCCCTGATCCAGTAAAGGTCCTGTGATGGTGTCGCAATGAGAAGCTCAGAGGAGCAAGATGATCCCAGCAGGTTAGGGCGTTAAAGAGGAAGGGAGGATGTCGTTTGGGCTCGTGAGGGTGAGAGGAATTGAGAGGGGGTAGTATTTATACAATTGGGGGTCAAATTCTAGGGTTCCCAACCCTTGGCCATCGATGTCATTTAAACTATTTAGGCATATCTTCTAGACGCCTCCAAAGCACAAAGAATCAGGGTATAAATGGTACGTAATCCTCTCCCAAACCCAACTCTACCCTTACCTTGTTTGCACATGCACGGTTTTTTGAGAAAAATCGAGGGAAAGGTCCCCCAGTTCCACGGCCCCCCTTTCCTTTTCTGTTCGATAAATGTGTGACATTCATTGTATTCACAACACTTGAGGGAAATTTGTAAAAGCCATAACTCCCAAACCGAGTGTCCAATTAATCCCAAAGTTTGAGGGAAACTTAATAATGACTTTGTCTACCTTGCTGCCAAAATTGGGCTCATTATCTAAAATAAAACGTGCCCTATCTTTAGGTGCAAGATATTACTCAACTAGGCTTATTTCTCCCATCTTTTCTCTTTCCTTTCCTAATAAATTATTTTCTTGGATTCCTTGGACCTCAAGGAACCTTAAATGCATGAAATCCCATCTTTGGGAAATATTCCTTTATTTATTTATCTTATTTCTTTATCCCTTCCTTACTTATTCTTTTTATTAGATAAATTCCTTTTTCTTATATTTTTCTTTTTCTTATAATTGGGATCAATAGCCAATAAAGCTCACCAACAACCAAAAAGGCTACGATACATGAAATTTATTCAATTGGGACCATTATTGACAGTTTCTAGACATTTCCAAGTATTTCTCAAAAATACTTTGCTTATTATCCAATATCTTTTATCTTTTTCCATTATTTGGGATTTTCTTCTTTTCTTCTCTTTTATATCCACTATTGGATTAATCTCTTAATAGGAACCACGAAATTTCTACTATAAGGGAGATTTGCAAAGAAATCCCTTCTTTGAAGAAAAGCATGCAACCTTTTCAATTAAGTCCAAATTCACAAAATCATGGTAGTTCAATTATGAAAACACATACAAAAATTGAGGTTGTAACAGCTAATGATACATGAGATGTATATATAAGTAATACAATTACTTATGTATTAATGATTTAAATAGAATTATTAATTGGAGTTGTGCATAAACATAAGAAGTTTTAGAAGATAACTTTTTCCTTGGGTTCATGAAATTTAAGAAACTTGTGGAGTTAGAATATATTAATTGTTTGAAGAAACCTTAGTAGAGGACTCAACCTAAAAATTTTAGTTATGAAATAACACGTGGGTGAACCATCTATACACACAAAATTAGATGATATTTTTATTTGGACTGCAACCAACTATTAATTTCATTTTAGTATAGGTGTGACAGATTGGGTAGCCACATGTGAAACATACAATGGATATATGAGCATGAATAGCCTAACTTAGACTTTAATATATGTTATAGGGGACAAAGGTTTGTCCTCACCATACTGCTTATATTTTTAAATGAAAATTAGTAGGTCTAGAACCTAGGAAAAAATGAAATCACCAATAGAAAATAAAACCACAAAAAGAAAATGTAATGAATAAGGATGTGGATATACCCCTGAACGAAATAGGGGTTCCAACCTCAGTAACATAAGTAACTTTCACCTCTATGAAACTTACTAAAGATAATCTGGAAAGCCTTTCCAAGAAAGGTTGGTAACCCTAATCAATGAGAAAAAATAGATTGTCATTCACCTTAATCTTATCAGGTTTGAATTATGGGCACACAATTCCTTTTTATGATGGGGTGAGTGTAACTCATGAAAATTTTGAGACTTTGGATCTCATTCAATAATGTGATTTAAGAATCAAAGTAGAATAATGAATGATATATTATGACTTTGGGTAATGAAGGTGTGGCATCCAACTCACAAAAACAAGATTAGCTTAAGCAGAAGCAATCATTAACAACGGATTACAGAAAATCACTAAAAATTAAAACATTTTTCAAAGACATCCAATCATAGGAAAACTCTTTCAACGAGAACCAATGTATTACATTTACATCCCGATTCATGAGTACATATCTGGTACCATCTCTTCTCAAGATTTACAACATCAACTCCCTTGTTAAAAGCTAAATACAGACAACATAAGAACCTCGACGCATCAAGACAAAAACTCAAAATGATTCATTGAAAGCATTAACTATTAATTCTGAGGACCTGAGAGTACAGAGACGACACATAGGACATCTATCTACAAGACACAACAGATAGTACACTCAACCTGAGCTGTCACTACTGTCCCTACTGATGCTGAAGTTCTTCCTCTGCAAGAATGTTCTCAAACTCCTCCGTGCTCGTCCACCTAAAAATGTTGGATCCCACGGGGGTGAGACAATTGAAAATTGCCCAAGCGAGAGATATAACTCTCCACCATAAACATTATTATTGTAGTTTAATGCTATAAAACTGGGCATAGGATAAGCAGTTTAGATTGTTCTCATCTTTAAATATTGCAACTATCTATAATAGAGCAGTAAATTATCTATTCTATTTATAAGGAATAGGAAGGACATGTATATCATTTGTATATTATATCAACTCAGCATCTCATGCTTTTCTCATGATATTCATTACTCTGATATGTCACCCATGATTCTTTCTTGATTCTATCGGTTGGCCTTAGCCAACCTGCTAAATAGATGTTTGGTTTATGCTGGACATGAGAGTGTACATCATCATGTCTTGTTCAGGCATTGGTCTATACCAATCCTGTATAAATATTTCAGGCATTGGATTATACCAATCATGTGCAAGTAGTACAAGCATTGGACTTATATTATTCCTATGTATCCATTCCAGGTATTGGACTATGCCAACCCTGTGCATCCATTCCAAGTATTGAACTATGCCAATTCTGTGCAACTATTCCGGGTATTGAACTATGTCAATCATGTGCAACTATTCCAGGTATTGAACTATGCCAATTCTGTGCAACTATTCTAGGTATTGAACTATGCCAATCCTGTGAAACTATTCCAGGTATTGAACAATGCCAATTCTGTGCAACTATTCCAGGTATTGAACTATGCCAATCATGTGCAACTATTCCAGGTATTGAACTATGCCAATCTTGGGCAACTATTCCAAGTATTGAACTATGCCAATCTTGTGCAACTATTCTAGGTATTGGGAGTTCACAAATCATGTTATATTATTCCAGGTATTGGGTTGTTACCAATCATGTGTAGTTATTCCAGGTATTGGGTTGTTACCAATCCTATGCAGTTATTCCAGGTATTGAACTATGTCAATTCTGTGATATTATTCCAGGTATTGGGAGTTAACCAATCTTGTGATATTATTCCAGGTATTGGGAGTTAACCAATCATGTGATATTATTCCAGGTATTGGGTTGTTACCAATCTTGTGCAGTTATTCCAGGTATTGAACTATGTCAATCTTGTGATATTATTCCAGGTATTGGGAGATAACCAATCATGTGATATTATTCCAGGTATTGGGTTGTTACCAATCCTGTGCAGTTATTTCAGGTATTGAACTATGTCAATCTTGTGATATTATTCCAGGTATTGAATTATACCAATCATGTGCATCTATTCCAGGTATTGGATTATACCAATATTGTGCATCTTATCATAGATTACCACATCTTGTCACCTCAAACTAGGCAATAACCATTCTCATGGCTCGTAGAGCACATTTGATATCTTGTCACATCTCACTAGGTAACAATTAACATCATGGCTCACAAGGCCCATAAAACATCTTGTTACCTCTCACTAGGTAACCGTTAATATCTTTCTTAAAGAGCAGGATGTGATATCTATGATGTCTTGAAGCATTACTTTCCTTATTACTTTTAACGTACTTAAGTTTATCAACTTGTATTGTATTAAGGTATTTCCCATCTTAATACTTTTATCCACTAACATATCACCTTTGTCATAAAGTGCATAGGTTATAGAACAATCTTTAGAATTGTCCGACCATCTTCAATGATATGGTCTCATCTCAGATTAAGGCATTGCTTGTTATAAGGTTACCTATTATCAATCACTTTAGGTATTTCCCTTATCATTGTAATAGTCACTATTCCATTATTAGGATTAGGTCTCCCATACCATCACCCTTTATTAGGATTTAGGGTTTCACATACTATCGTACTTCATTAGGGTTAGGATTTCATATACCATCACCTTTCATTAGGCGTTCACATCATATTACCCAAAATTAGGGTTTACTATTCATCCCAACTAGGGTTTCTCATGGAATCACCCTCAATTAGAGCTTCTCATAGAATCAATCTCAATTAGGGTTTCTCATGGAATCAACCTCAATTAGGGTTTCTCATGGAATCACCCTCAATTAGGGTTTATCATGGAATCGACCTCAATTAGGGTTACTTCTGATATTGCCCTAAATTAGGGTTGGTCTCAACAACCTTCTTGATTAGGGTTTCATGATCACTTCCTCAAAGATCATACTTTAGAATCTTAATTTATTCATATTGAAGGTATTGGAGGCTTATCCATTACATGATTACCCTACATGTATGGATTACTCACTCTCTCATCCTCTCTAGAATGTGGACTATGTCAAACTTGGATAAATTAGGTCAACCAACCCTTTAATTAAATACATTCAATTAGTGTTGACATACTGTATTAAAATATTGCTTACTTAAGCTTCAAGGATTAACTCATCTAGGGTTACCAATTACTTAGTACCTTAAAGGTACAACCCTAGTGATTATCTTTGAGATAAATTAGTAGCAACCATAGGGTCATTTCATCTTTCATAACCTTAGGTTCCTCACTAATTAAATCATATTGAAACATCCAAACGTTCTTGACCATTGATGCTCCAAACGGTTTGAAACCGAATGTGCTTGGGTCTCCAAACAGTTTGAGACCGTTTGGTCTCAAACGGTCTTGAGACCGTTTGGTCCAAACCATCTCAAAACCGAATGGACCAAAAAGTCCTTTCAACACTTACACGATTCATGATTTCAATGGATGGGCCAATTATCAATTGAGTCCTTGATTTCATTATCACTTGAACTATTTAATCAACCTTCAATTAGGCCATCAATTAGGGTTTTGAACCCAATTGATCTAGAATTTCAACTCAAGGAACCTTCAATTAGGGCTTTGAATCTAGTAGCCATCGATGTTCAACATTGTGGAATTGGTTCAATTGAAACCAATGAACCATCATCAAACTTTTGACATGACCTGACCCCAAACGGTATTGAGGATGTTTGGATGACCTCCAAATGGTCTTCAGACCGTTTGCCTCATACTAATCTTGGAATTTGTGAAATTCCATTAGGGTTTAGGTCATTGGATTGATTATCAAATCAACACTCAATTTCATTTCAATTTGGTATCTATGGACCTTCAATTACTCAACCATACTTAACCCTAGACCTCCAAACGTTCTTGGGTGACCCCAAACGGTCTTGAGACCATTTGGGTGACCTCCAAACGGTCTTGGGACCGTTTGGGCTAATCAACCCAAAAATATAAGTTAACCAAATTGAATATCAACACTTATTTCAGTTAGGGTTTGCTAATTGATTAACCCTCAACTGATGAACCCTTTAGAATTAATCAAATAAATTTGGTGGGTCATCAACCAGCATCATGAAAATCAAAATTTCCAAATGGTCAACTCTCCCAAATGGTTTGAAACCGTTTGCTTTCAAACGGTTTTGTTGAAACCGAACGAGCAAGTTTGTTGAAACAGAATGACATAGAATTTCTTTGGGAAATGTGTCCAAGATGATTTCATCATCATATACCTTCGTCACTGTAGTTCTTAGTACTTCTTATTTCATGGAATTACCCATTTCAACCAACAATTAATCAAGAAGATGAAGGAATCAATGAAATTGCAAGATTAATAGTTGAATAACAATGTAAAGGGGTTCAAGTTTTATAACCAACCTCCAATTGAGCTTCAAAGCTCCAAGATCCACGTATTTAATGGTGGAAGAATCTTTCTCAACTATCCCAAGTTCATCCTCAAGCTTTTGAGTGAAAAGGAATGGCTAGGATAGAAGATTGCAGGGAGAAAAGAAGAAATCCATCATTTATTTTTGATTTCCACCATGAAATCATGGTGAAAGGAGGTCAAGAAGCTTACCAACAGGTTGGGGGTCGTCCTACTGTTGCTCCAACCTCCCTTGGTCATTTTTTGCAAGCAATAAATGAAAGGGGTTTCGAAATTACCCTTTCAACTCATGGATAAAGGAGCATATATGCATTTTATTAAAAATTCATTTTTGGAGATAGAAAGTAGGGATTATCTCCTCCATTTCCTTGCCCCTTTCCCCCTTACCTTCCTTGGTCATGAGGCTATCTTCTTTGCCTCATATTCCTCTCAATTATCCATGATTTAAGGAAAAGCAAATTAAGCACCTTAAATCATATAATACTAATATCCATAAGTGAGTGGATATTTCTTTTTCTTATAATAATGTGTGTTAGTTATCCACTTCCTTTGGATATTTTCGTGCCTTTGCAAGGCACATGGTCGTCCATTCTCTTGAAAACTCATCCCTCACCTTTTGGTTAAAGGGGGCTATAATTAATATATTTATTTTTGCATTAAATTGAAGTAAAGTTCCAATTATGCTTAAATCTTGTTTATTTTAATATCAAGATTCTCTCTCCTCCAAAGAGATACAAATGAGGCGCCCTTCTCATTTTCTTTGCTCTACATGGTGCCAAGAAACATTAGCGATTATTTTGAAGTGGTAGTTTTCATATTGAATCCCTGGGTTTTAGGTAAATTGCACATTTCATCAAAACTAGTTTTTAATGCACAAACATTGTTCAACAAGCTCTTTCTTGTTATTCATGCTACCACAAGCCATACTACTGCATCATATTCATCCTTATGATGATTCAACACTTGAGGAACATCTTATCATGCAACATTTGCAATTTAACCCATCAACTTGGGTAATTTGCACTTTAGTCCAAAACAAGAAAAATTTTGTTTCAACATTATTCAAAAAGGACTAAAATTGAAACATAAGTTCCACTTGCGCCTTAATTACTTTTCAAAAATTAAGGACATGCATATAATTAACTTTATTAAGCAAAACACCTAGGGTTAAGGCATAACCCAGGTCAGGGATGTTACAAATTATAAACCCCTAACAAGGATTCCGTCCCTAAAATATCAGATAAAGGGAGACATATATTATTCATATATCATCTCATCAAGTCTTCACATAACATCTCAATGTCATATTTATGCAAGGCATAAACCCCTAACATATGATGTCCATGCTATATTATGTAACCAATCTGATTCAACAGTTAACCATTCTATGTGGTCAACTTGAATTATCTGATTCCATAATTCCTTACCTTGGTATCCATCACATGTGCTGATAACACATTACATTTTCATCTTTCTTTCATTTTGGGACATTTCTTGTTATACATATTTTTTTCTTGGAACCCAAGTCCAAGACAACTGATACTCTTCTACGTATCCATCAAATAAACAATTTCAATTTATGCACACCAAGTGTCCTAAGACCCACTTGATTGTCATGTCCCTAAAAGAAAAGAAAACAAAGGATCATATTCCTCTTATCACTCTATTATTATCCAGGGTTGTTTATTCATGAGAAGAGATTATCATCTCCTCTAAACATTACATGAACCTTCTACTGTTCGTTAGTTAATTATTCTTATTTCTTTCTTGGTTCCTTGCCATCAGCATAGGAATCATATAGATGATTACTTGTCATCCTTTCTTAATATCATTTTCACCATGATTACTAGATATAGGTACTTAAACCTTTAGTTCATCACTGATTATTGTTACCTTCCATCAGGTAACTATTACCTCAAGGTCTTCAGACCAGGGTATACATTATACTAAACATCTTCTTTTGTTTATAAATTGATTTATAATTAAATCAAATTCCTTCATATATCAATTAGAATGTGGTAGAAATATCCATCCCACATCTCCTTCTTCATTAGGCATCTTTGGATTGTTTTAGAATGATTACTTGATCAGAGTAATCGGAAATATAACAATCTAGGTATGTCATACTTACCTTGCCTTCAGTAAATGAATACCTGGCCAGGGTATTCAAGAACTAAAATTACGAAGTATGAATTTATTTTATTTTATGTTTTCATTCTTTAAATTTGATATTCAGAATATCTCAAATTTTCTCTGAGTTCCTTTTTCATCTCTTCCCTTTTTTTAATGTAGAGAGAGGAATTTCAAAACATACAAGAGAAAATTAAACTGAACATAAGTTTTCATTCTACTTATCTCTTCTTTATATTCTCAAGGGATTATACAGATGAACTAAACAACAACTACCCTTCTTGTAGTAGAGAGTGCAAGATAATTCAAAATAAAAAGTTCTATCTTGACAAGTCTACCTTTTACAAGATATCTAGCATCTAATCTGACCCAAAACATGGAGTCAGTTGTTATCTCTTATTGCCTCTGTCCTATACTACTAGAAGTAGATGGACCAAACTGTGACACTTGTCTTCATCCTCTACCATCTGCTCCACTAGACTGAGGTCCTTGTGGGTTTTGCAGATTGTACCCTGATTGTTGGGTCACCTCATTGTTTCTTATTGGACATTGTTGTCTAAAATGTCCTATTTGTCCACATTTATGACAAGCTCGACCTTGACTTGATGACCTCTGCATTGGTGTACTATATTGAGGTTGAACTGGTGAAGATTTTGGTTGTTTAGTACCACTAATCATTGGTCCTTGTGACTGTATAGACTTTCTTTTGAGGTTTGTCTCATGTTTCTTTATCGTAGACCTTTCTATCCTTCATATAGACTCCACAAATGTGGCAAACCTTTCTCTACTTTCTAGGGAAGATGCCGGGATAGACATCTCAGCATTAAATTCTTTTTCAAAACGTCAGATCTTCTCCTCCTCAGTAGCTGCCATTTGAGGACCAAAGCGCAAAAGTTCCATTAACTAAATTTCATATTCATTTATTGATATGGCTCCCTGTCGAATCTTCTCAAACTGTGAGATCTTTTCATCTAAGTATGTCTTTGGAAAATACTTATTGATGAATTCTCGACGAAATTCCTCCCAATCAACCTCTTCATCATTCCTTTTTATTTCTTATATAGCCCACCAATGTCTAACACTACCCTTCAAAAGGTATACAGCATGTTTGACTTTGTCAGCGTCTGGGATACTAAGGATCTTAAAGCCTTTTTCTAACTCAGTGAGCCAGAGATCAGCATTTGCTGGGTCAGATGTACCAGCATATTCTATGGCTCCTACATGACGTAGTCGCTCAAAGGTCATTCCAGATCCATATCCCTCATTGGGAGCTGGTGCCCTAGGTGCCGGTGCTGGCATCCGGTCTATCATATGCATCACTATAGTCATGAATTGCCCAAAAAGTGTAGAAAAAACTGGGTTTCTCATCATGACTTCATCAACAGGGGGATTCTTAGGCACTATTTATTCTCTTGCCTGATCCCTGGCACCTTCAATAGGTGCACCAACATTGCTTTCAACAATTTATTCTTCATGTCCTCCAGACATCCTTGAATTATATATCTTCTTCTGCATAAGCAGAAGGCACTATAAGATACATTGGGTACACTTAAAACAGACTCGATACCGTATTCATATGTCTATGTAGACTCAGCGAACCTAGAGCTCTGATACCACTAAATTGTGGCATCCAACTCACAAAAACAAGGTTAGCTTAAGCGGAAGCGATCATTAACAGCAGATTACTGAAAATCTCTAAAAATTAAAACCTTTTCAAAGAGATCCAATCATAGGAAAACTCTTTCAACGAGAACCAACGTATTACATTTACATCCTGGTTCATAAGTACATATTTGGTACCATCTCTTTTCGAGATTTACAACATCAATTGCCTTGTTAAAAGCTAAATAGAGACAACATAAGAACCTCGAGGCATCAAGCCAAAAACTCAAAACGATTCATTGAAAGCATTAACTATTAATTCCGAGGACCTGAGAGTACAGAGACGACACATAGGACATCTATCTACAAGACAAGACAAACAGTAAACTCAACCTGAGCTGTCACTGTTGTCCCTACTGCTGCTAAAGTTCTTCCTTTGCAAGAATGTTCTCAAACTCCTCTGTGCTCATCCACCTAAAAATGTTGGATCCCACGGGGGTGAGACAATTGAAAATTTCCCCAGCGAGAGATATAACTCTCCGCCAGAAACATTATTATTGCAGTTTAATGATATAAAATTGGGCAGGGGATAAGCAGTTTAGATCATTCTAATGTTTAAATATTGCAACTATCTATAATAGAGCAGTAAATTATCTATTCTCTTTATAAGGAATAGGAAGGACATGTATATCATTTGTCTATTATATCAACTCACCATCCCATGCTTTTCTCATGATATTCATTACTCAGATATGTCACCCATGAGTCTTTCTTGATTCTATCGGTTGGCCTTAGCCAACCTACTAAACAGATATTTGGTTTATACTGGACATGAGAGTGTACATAATCATGTCTTGTTCATGCTTTGGTCTATACCAATCTTGTATAAATATTTTAGGCATTGGATTATACCAATCCAGTGCAAGTAGTACAAGCATTGGACTTATATTATTCATGTGTATCTACTCTTGGTATTGGACTATGCCAACCCTGTGCATCCATTCCAAGTATTGAACTATGCCAATTCTTTGCAACTATTCCGGGTATTGAACTATGTTAATCCTGTGCAACTATTCCAGGTATTGAACTATGCCAATCATGTGCAACTATTCCAGGTATTGAACTATGCCAATCATGTGCAACTATTCCAGGTATTGAACTATGCCAATCATGTGCAACTATTCCAGTTATTGAACTATGCCAATCTTGTACAACTATTCGAGGTATTGAACTATGCCAATCCTGTGCAACTATTCCAGGTATTGGGAGTTCATCAATCCTGTGATATTATTCCAGGTATTGGGTTGTCACCAATCTTGTGCAGTTATTCTAGGTATTGGGTTGTTACCAATCTTGTGCAGTTATTCCATGTATTGAACTATGTCAATCCTGTGATATTATTCTAGGTATTGGGAGTTAACCAATGATGTGATATTATTCCAGGTATTAAGAGTTAACTAATCTTGTGATATTATTCTAGGTATTGGGTTGTTACCAATCCTGTGCAGTTATTCCAGGTATTGAACTCTGCCAATCCTGTGATATTATTCTAGGTTTTGGGAGTTAACCAATCCTGTGATGTTATTCCAGGTATTGGGTTGTTACCAATCCTGTGTAGTTATTCCAGGTATTGAACTATGTCAATCCTGTGATATTATTCCAAGTATTGAATTATACCAATCTTGTGCATGTATTCCAGGTTTTGGATTTTACCAATCTTGTGCATCTATTCCAGGTATTGGATTATACCAATCTTGTGCATCTTATCACAGATTACCACCTCTTGTCAACTCACACTAGGCAATAACCATTTTCATGGCTCTTAGACCACATTTAATATCTTGTCACATCTCACTAGGTAATAATTAACACCATGGCTCACAAGGCCCATAAAACATCGTGTTACCGCTCGCTAGGTAACCATTAATATCTTTCTTAAAGAGTGGGATGTGATATCTATGATGTCTTGAAGCATGACTTTCCTTATTACTTTTAACTTATTTAAGTTTATCAACTTGTATTGTATGAAGGTATTTCCCATCTTAATACTTTTATCCACTAACCTATCACCTTTATAATAAAGTGCATAGGTTATTGAACACAAATTAGAATTGTCCAACCATCTTCAATGATATGGACTCATCTTAGATTAAGGCTTTGCTTGTTATAAGGTTACCTATAATCAATCACTTTAGGTATTTCCCTTATCATTGTAATAATCATTATTCCATTAATATGATTCAGTCTCCCATACCATCACCCTTTATTAGGGTTTAGGGTTTCACATACTATCATACTTCATTAGGGTTAGGATTTCATATACCATCACCTTTCATTAGGCGTTCACATCACATTACCCATAATAAGGGTTTACTATTCATCCCAACTAGGGTTTCTCATGGCATCATCCTCAATTAGAGTTTCTCATGGAATCAACCTCAATTAGGGTTTCTCATGGAATCAACCTCAATTAGGGTTTCTCATGGAATAACCCTCAATTAGGGTTTCTCATGGAATCAACCTCAATTAGGGTTACATCTGATATTGCCCTAAATTAGGGTTAGGGCTCAACAACCTTCTTGATTAGGGTTTCATGATCACTTCATCAAAGATCATACTTTAGAATCTTAATTTATTTATATTGAAGGTATTTGAGGCTTATCCATTACATGATTACCCTACATGTATGGATTCCTCACTCTCTCATCCTCTCTAGGATGTGGACTATGTCAAACTTAGATAAATTAGGTCAACCAACCCTTTAATTAAATACATTCAATTAGGGTTGACATACTATATTAAAATATTGCTTACTTAAGCTTCAGGGATTAACTCATCTAGGGTTACCAATTACTTAGTACCTTAAAGGTACAAACCTAGTGATTATCTTTGAGATAAATCAGTAGAAACCATAGGGTCATTTCATTTTTCATCACCTTAGGTTCCTGACTAATTAAATCATATTGAAACATCCAAACGTTCTTGACCATTGATGCTCCAAATGGTTTGAAACCAAATGGGCTTGGGTCTCCAAAGGGTTTGAGACTGTTTGGTCTCAAATGGTCTTGAGACTGTTTGGACCCAAACGGTCTTCAGACCGTTTGGACTCAAACGGTCTTGAGACCGTTTGGTTAAAACCATCTCAAAACTGAATGTACCAAAAAGTCCTTTCAACACTTACATGATTCATGATTTCAATTGATGGACCAATTATCAATTGAGTCCTTGATTTCTTTATCACTTGAACTATTGAATCAACCTTCAATTAGGCCATCAATTAGGGTTTTGAACCCAATTGATCTAGAATTTCAACTCAAGGAATCTTTCAATTAGGGCTTTGAATCTAGTAGCCATCAATGTTCAACATTGTGGAACTGGTTCAATTGAAACCAATGAACCATCATCAAACTTTTGACATGACCTGACCCCTAATGGTCTTTAGGTCGTTTGGATGACGTCCAAATGGTCTTGAGACCGTTTGCCTCCCTAACCATGGAAATTGTGAAATTCCATTAGGGTTTAAGTCATTGGATTGATCATCAAATCAGCACTCAATTGCATTTTAATTTGGTATCTCTGGACCTTCAATTGAAAAACACTAGAGGGGGGTGAATAGAGTTTTAAAACAATTTTAACAATTATTTAACTCAAACAACCACAATTGAAATTAGAAGAAGGAGACAGGCGTTTAGAGTGGTTCCAACTTTAGCAAATACTAAAGTTGTCAGTCCACTACCCGGTTGCTTACCCAACCGGGATTTTGAAAGTATTTATTTTATTACCTTCACAAGGATTTATACAAAATTCAATACTTTCCTTTACACCCCTTGAACAGCCTTCACTTGAAGTAGGTGCACCAACTTGAGGTAGCCTTCTTGAAGTAACTCCATGCTCCCCCTTGAAGTAGCCTTCCTCTCTAGAAGTAACCTCCCGTTGCACCAGCCTTCTGAAGTAGCTCAAGGTCGCCTTCTTCACCAAGAAGATCTTCACCCTCTCCAATCTGCAGCCTCCAACCTAGGAGTAGCAAGGAGAGTACAAACAGTAATAGAGAACAAGAAAGGAAAAAGGAAATTACAACTTATCCTTTTGTAGCCCAAGGCTTGATTTGCCTAGATCAAGCGTATAGATCTCCTAACCAAAGTGTATGGACTTGTGATTGCAGTGGGTAGGAGATGATAGCCTATAGGACACGAATTTTGAGCTAAGGAAGGAAGTGGCCAATTGTCACAATGCTCAAATTGCTCACAAACAGATTGCTCAAAGTATGATCAAGGATTTCTCAAGTGTAACAAGTGAGTTTGAGTGTCCTATGGCTTGTCCTATTTATAGGAATGGCCTATGGATGCTTAAGGACGTTCTAGACAACTTCTAGGGGTTTCTAAGTGCTTAACTAGCCGTTAGGTACAAGTTTGTTGCTTTAGCAACAGCTAATTAATTTACTCTGCAGTTGCGGTCAGAGTTCATCTCGGTCGAGGAATGGTTGACCGAGATACCTACTCGGTCGAAGTTTTGTCGACCGACATGCTCTCTGGATCAAGTGATTTGCAACGTCTATCTCCAACTGCCAACTACCTTGTCAGTTGTGTCTAATGGCTACTTGGGTCTTTCTCAGTCGAGAAGATTGTCGACCGAGAGTGTCTCGGTCGAGGAGTTTGGTCGACCGAGATTGACCCTATTTCAATCTTTCAATTTAGGCACTAAGTATATGTATGACTGTGCATATGTGATCCTATTTGAAGGGGATGGCTTATCTAAATGTGGTGTTTAGCTAGGGAGAATCTAACGCTTGATTTACATGAAATCTAAGTACTTGTACATTATATATTTGTACAAGTTTTTACAAAGTGATTACATTTCATGAAAATATAAATATGTAAGCATATGGATTTCCCTAGTACTTTGTCATCCACCTTGTTCCTGCACACTCAAGTATCACGTTAGATCAATAAGAATGAAATGTTTTTCATTATCAAAACAAAGGGATTTATAGATGTCCATTTAGCCAACAATCTCCCCCTTTTTGAAGATGACAAACATTTCCAAAATATAAGTGAAGAAAATATAAAACATATGAGTTTCATACCTTTAGATTACCTTTTGTAGCTTTTCCTCTTGTTTATAAAATGTGTTCTTATTATTCCTCATGAATTATGGAACATGAAATCCAATTCTCAAGGGAATATAGCAACTTTCAATGTAAAGCCAAGAGTTTGTTTATGAAACTCATTGATTGAGTTTTTCATAATTATACTAAGTTTTAGTTTTATTTTTATTTCTCCCCCTTTGTCTTTTCAAAAAGATATCCGTTTAAGAATAAAAACTCCCCCTTAATTAGATGTCCCATCAAATCTAATGAAAAAGATGTCCATTAAAAACCAAAATGATGCAAGGAAAAGTTTTCGTTAAGAAGCACAAATATCAAAGAAAACATCTTCCAAAGGAGTGATAAGCAGTTGCTTCCTAATTTTGTTAAATTGATCTAGTGGAAGCGGTTTTGTAAAAATATCAGCCAATTGATCTTCCGTATCAACATGATGAAGGGAAACATGATTCTTGGAGATATGATCCCTTAAAAAGTGATGACGGATTTCAATATGTTTAGCTCGGCTTTGTAAAATAGGATTGTGTGCTAAGTTTATAGCGCTCGTGTTGTCACAAAAGATAGGCGTAGATGAAAGACTAAAACCATAATCATTTAACACTTGTTGCATATAAAGCACTTGAGCACAACAAGACCCGACTGCCATATATTCAGCTTCAGTTGTAGATAGGGCAACAACATTTTGTTTCTTGCTAAACCAAGATACTAAAGCTCTCCCTGACAAGAAACAGCCACCACTAGTACTCTTGTGATCAAGTCGACAACCAGCATAATCCGCATCAGTATAAGCTTTAAAATCCAAGGATTGTCCTTTTGGATACCATAAACCAAAACAAGTAGTGCCAGGTAAGTAACGAAGAATTCGTTTAACTGCTAGAAAATGAGAGTGCATAGGTTGTGATTGAAATCGAGCACAAAGACCAACGGAAAACATAATGTCCGGTCTAGAAGTAGTTAAGTAAAGCAAACTACCAATCATGGCTCTATATAAGGAATCATCAATAGGTTCCCCATTTTCATCCTTATCAATTTTAATAGACGTAGCCATAGGAGTAGTAGCATGTTTGCACTGATCCATCCCAAAACGTTTTAAGAGTTCTTTAGTATATTTTTCTTGGCTTATAAAGATTCCGGCAGGTGATTGCTTAATTTGAAAACCAAGAAAGAAAGTAAGTTCACCCATGAGGCTCATTTCAAATTCTTTTTGCATAATGTCATTGAATTGTGTGCACAATGAATCATTAGAAGCTTCAAAAATAATGTCATCAACATATATTTGCACAACTAGGAAATCAGATGTATATCTTTTGAAAAATAAAGTAGAATCTGAATTTCCAATAGAAAAACCATTATCAAAAAGATATGTCTTGAGCCTTTCATACCAATTCCTAGGTGCTTGTTTTAAACCATAAAGTGCTTTCTTAAGTTTATAAACATAGTCACCTTTTTTCGGTATTTCAAAACCGGGTGGTTGGGCAACATATACTTCTTCTTGAATGATGCCATTTAGAAATGCACTTTTTACATCCATTTGGTAGAGTTTGATGTTTTTATGTGCAGCAATAGCTAGTAACATTCTAATAGCTTCAAGTCTAGCTACCGGTGCATACGTTTCATCAAAATCTATTCCTTCTTGTTAATTATATCCTTGTGCTACTAACCGGGCTTTATTCCTTATTACTTCTCCTGCCTCATTTAGCTTATTCCTAAAAACCCATTTAGTTCCTATGATGGTTTTATCTAGTGGTTTAGGAAATAAATCCCATACATCATTTTTAGTGAATTGATTCAATTCTTCTTGCATGGCTATTATCCAATAATCATCTTTAAGAGCTTCAGATATCTTCTTAGGTTCAATGATAGAAACAAAGGCCATGTTTGCAACATCTTTGAAGGAAGACCGAGTTTTGACTTTATCATTAGGATCTCCAATAATTAGTTCTTGAGGATGATCCTTAATAAGCCTAGGTGTAGGTTGTGGTTCAGCTTGGTGATTGTTTGTAGTAACTTTCTCACTATCATTTGGTATGTTTAAATTTTCGAATTGATTAGTGAGATCTATGATTTCTAGATTTTCAGACTTGGACTCTTCATGAAAAGAAACATGAATAGATTCCTCAACTTTTCTAGAGATAGTGTTATATACTCTAAAAGCTTTGCTAGAAGTGGAATATCCCAAAAAGAATGCTTTGTGTGATTTAGAGTCAAACTTATCTCTATCATCTTTGGTATTTAAGATACAACATGTGGAGCCAAAGGTATTAAAATAGTCAACTCTAGGTTTCTTAGAATGTATTATTTGATATGGAGTTTTCTTCAAATGAGAGTGAACAGTTACTCTATTTAACACATAGCATGCAGTGTTTACAGCTTCAGCCCAAAAGGTTTTGGGTGTATTGTGTTCGAGCATCATAGTTCTAGCCATTTCTTATAGTGATCGATTTTTCCTTTCAACTATACCATTTTGTTGTGGGGTGCGTGGAGCAGAAAAATTATGAGTGTACCCTTGAGATGTACAAAATTCCTCAAATGTATGATTTTCAAATTCTCCACCATGATCACTTCTAATGGTACATATTTTGCTTTGTAATAGATTTTCAATCTTGGAACAAAATTGTATAAAAACATGAATAGTATCATCTTTAGTTGCAATAAAATGTACCCATGTATATCTACTATAATCATCAACAATAACAAAACAGTATCTTTTACCACCAATAGATTGTGTCCTCATGGGTCCAAATAAATCCATATGAATTAATTCTAAGGATCTACTGGTGCTAAGTACATGTTTTGGTTTAAAAGAGGTTTTGGTTTGCTTTCCCATTGTGCATGGTTCACAGTTTTCAACTTGATCAAAAGATAAAGTAGGAAATCCACGAACAAGATCATATTTCACTAACTTTTTCATAACATGTGAACTAGCATGTCCTAGCTTTTTATGCCATAGTTGTAAGGTATTTTCATATACAAGCAAGCATTTTCCCACTACTGATTTCATAGAGTTAGGTTTAAGGATATAATGATTTCCAACTCTATTTCCTTCATAAACAACATTTGTAGTGTTTTCTATTAATAACTTGAAACATGTTTTGTTAAATAACACATCATAACCACTGTCACATAATTGACTAACACTTATCAAATTATGGTGCAAACCATCAACAAGTAGAACATTCTTTCTTTCGAGGTTTGTACCAACATTACCTATTCCAACGATTTTTCCCTTACCATTGTCTCCAAAGGTGACTGTTCCACTTTTCTTTTCTTCAAAGGTTTGAAATGCATCCTTGTTCCCGGTCATATGTTTGGAGCATCCACTGTCAACCACGCATTCCTGCATTAAAATGTAGATTTTGGTACCCATGTGATGGTCCGATATGGTTAGAATCATTTAAGTACAGACTTGTATGAAAATTCTGATTTAGAAATCTAGTCGGTCGACAATTTTTCGACCGACATCTCTCTCGGTCGACTAATTGTCGATCGAGAAGGTTACTGTATTACAAACAAAGAAACACATAAATTTAGCTCGGTTGACCAATTTTTGACCGAAATAATTGCTGTTTAGTTGCTGTAGATTTTGATTTGTTATAGACATCCGGTCGATCGACAATACTTCGACCGATTAAGGGTTCGGTCGACAATACTTTGACCGACTAAGTTTCTGTTTCAGTACAACAGTTCAGAAAATTAACAATATGCATGAAACCTTTTGTTTAGTTGAGATAAGACAATATAAATAGCAAAATGGAGCGTTTGGCCATATCTCAACTAAATTCCTTTTGACTCTACTAAGTTTGGGGTTTTGGGACCCAAACTAAGTCGGAATCCTTAGTCATATAAGGGCATGAAAAGGAATAGTGTCCAAGACGTAAACAAAAATGGCAAGTAATAGAATCAACTTCATTTCTCTTTCTAGCCATTGTGTTCTTGGGTAGAAACATAGTTTGAGTTCTTTTGGGTTGATTTTTCTTTGGAGCATATCCCAAACCTTTTCTTCCATTGAAAACAGTACCAACGCTTAGAATGTTATCAAGGATATCTTTTCTTCTTAACTCATAAAGTTCTCTTTGCAGCTTAGCAATGTCATTCATCTTCTTGTGTAGATCTTTTCTTGCTTGATCTAAATCAGATAACAATGAATCTCTTTCTTTTACAACATTATCATAGTCCATATGGTTACACAAAATAGGTTGAGTCTGAAAGTCTTTTAGTTTAGCTAACAATTCAGTCTTTTCTTTAGAAAGAAGATCAATATTTGTTTCTAAAGTGAGTAGCTTTCTAGTGCAATCATCTAAAGATGTTTTTAAAGACAAATTCTCAAGATCAATGTTGTTCTTTTCAGAAGAAATATTATCTAATTTAGCAATTAGCTCATCATTTGATTTGATAACCTTCTTTAGTTTCTTCTTGACATCAACATACTTATCATGAGTTTCTTGTAGACTAGTAACTAACTCTTCTTTAGGAAGATCAAGTAGGCTTACCTCTTGAGAATCTTCATCATTTCCTCTTGCCATTAGACATTCCACCTTTTCTTCTCCGCTTTCACTGTCACTTGACTCGTCCCATGCAGCTTTATAGGCTTTTTCTCCCTTCTTCTTGTGTGAGCTTTTCTTTCCTTTCTTTGCTTTAGGACATTCATTTTTGAGATGCCCTTTCCTCCCACATTCAAAGCACCTAGGAGGAGTAGAAGAAGAACTAGAAATTTTGTTAGATTTAAATCTTTTGTATTTCTTACCATTGACGATCAAGGCTTCTTCTCCTTCTTCTTCACTTGACTCCTCACTTTCTTGTGTGACAACCTTTGAAGCTTTTAGAGCCACATCCTTCTTCTTTCCTTGATGAAGTTCACGTGCTCTTCTTTCTTCCTCTTCTAGGGTTGCTTCATGAGCTTCTAGGTTGCCAATAAGTTGCTCCATTTTCAGTCGAGTGAGGTCGTTTGCTTCTTCAATGGTTGTCACCTTTGGCTTATATTTAGGAGGAAGTGATCGAAGGAGTTTTGATACCCGATCTTCTTCAAGGACAGGTTTTCCTAGGGCACTTAAACCATTAACAATAGTAGAAAATTTTGCAAACATTTCACTAATAGATTCATCAGGATCCATACGAAAGTGTTCAAACTTTTGTTTAAACATGCTAATTTTGGAATTTTTGACTTGGACTGTACCTTCATAGGTTATGGACAGTCTATGCCAAATATCATAGGCTGTGTCACAGTTAGATATTCTATTAAATTCTCCTACCGAAATAGAACAATATAAAATGCTTACAGCTTTTGCATTCATTTGAGCTAGCTTTACCGTATTTGCATCCCATTCTGCAAATTGAGTTTGAGGAAGCTCATATGGGGTTGACACCATTCTCCATAAGTCCCAATTGATGCCTTGGAAGTAGAATTGCATCCTTCTCTTCCAATATTGGTAGTTCGTTCCATCGAACGTTGGAGGTCTAGCAACAAGTGTCCCTTAAAGGTTAAGGTTGTTGAGCACTCCGTCACCCATTTCTTCAAGACCTTGTTAGGGTTCCTTGAAGCCCACTCTGATTCCAATTGAAAAACACTAGAGGTGGGGTGAATAGAGTTTTAAAACAATTTTAACAATTATTTAACTCAAACAACCACAATTGAAATTAGAAGAAGGAGACATGCGTTTAGAGTGGTTCCAACTTTAGCAAATACTAAAGTTGTCAGTCCACTACCCGGTTGCTTACCCAACCAGGATTTTGAAAGTATTTATTTTATTACCTTCACAAGGATTTATACAAAATACAATTCTTTCCTTTACACCCCTTGAACAGCCTTCACTTGAAGTAGGTGCACCAACTTGAGGTAGCCTTCTTAAAGTAACTCCAAGCTCCCCCTTGAAGTAGCCTTCCTCTCTAGAAGTAACCTCCCATTGCACCAGCCTTCTGAAGTAGCTTATGGTCACCTTATTCACCAAGAAGATCTTCACCCTCTCCAATCCACAGCCTCCAACCTAGGAGTAGCAAGGAGAGTACAAACAGTAATAGAGAACAAGAAAGGAAAAAGGAAATTACAACTTATCCTTTTGTAGCCCAAGGCTTGATTTGCCTAGATCAAGCGTATAGATCTCCTAACCAAAGTGTATGGACTTGTGATTGCAGTGGGTAGGAGATGCTAGCCTATAGGACACGAATTTTGAGCTAAGGAAGGAAGTGGCCAATTGTCACAATGCTCAAATTGCTCACAAACAGATTTCTCAAAGTATGCTCAAGGATTTCTCAAGTGTAACAAGTGAGTTTGAGTGTCCTATGGCTTGTCCTATTTATAGGAATGGCCTATGGATGCTTAAGGACGTTCTAGACAACTTCTAGGGGTTTCTAAGTGCTTAACTAGCCGTTAGGTACAAGTTTGTTGCTTTAGCAACGGCTAATTAATTTACTCTGCAGTTGCTGTCAGAGTTCATCTCGGTCGAGGAATGGTCGACCGAGATACCTACTCGGTCGAAGTTTTGTCGACCGACAGGCTCTCTGGATCAAGTGATTTGCAACGTCTATCTCCAACTACCAACTACCTTGTCAGTTGTGTCTAACGGCTACCTGGGTCTTTCTCGGTCGAGAAGATTGTCGACCGAGAGTGTCTCGGTCGAGGAGTTTGGTCGAACGAGATTGACCCTGTTTCAATCTTTCAATTTAAGCACTAAGTATATGTATGAGTGTGCATATGTGATCCTATTTGAAGGGGATGACTTATCTAAATGTGGTGTTTAGCTAGGGAGAATCTAACGCTTGATTTACATGAAATCTAAGTACTTGTACATTATATATTTGTACAAGTTTTTACAAAGTGATTACATTTCATGAAAATATAAATATGTAATCATATGGATTTCCCTAGTACTTTGTCATCCACCTTGTTCCTGCACACTCAAGTATCACATTAGATCAATAAGGATGAAATGTTTGTCATTATCAAAACAAAGGGATTTATAGATGTCCATTTAGCCAACATCAATTACTCAACCATACTTAACCCTAGACCTGTCTTGGGTGAGCCCCAAACATCTTGAGACCATTTGGGTGACCTCCAAATGGTCTTGGGACCGTTTGGGCTAATCAACCCAAAAATCTAAGTTAACCAAATTGAATTTCTGCACTTATTTTGATTAGGGTTTTCTAATTGATTAACCCTCAACTGATGAACCCTTTAGAATTAATCAATCAAATTTTTTGGGTCATCAACCAGCATCATCAACATCAAAATTTCCAAACGATCAACCCTGGTCAACTCTCCCAAATGGTTTGAAACCATTTAGCTTCAAACGGTTTGATGAAATTGTTTGCTTTCAAACGGTTTTGTTGAAACCGAATGAGCAAGTTTGTTGAAACCGAATGACATAGAATTTCTTTGGGAAATGTGTCCAAGATGATGTCATCATCATCAACCTTCATCCCTTTAGTTCTTAGTACTTCTGATTTCATGGAATTACCCATTTCAACCAACAATTAATCAAGAAGATGAAGGAATCAATGAAATTGCAAGATTAATAGTTGAATAACAATGTAAAGGGGTTCTAGTTATATAACCCACCTCCAATTGAGCTTCAAAGCTCCAAGATCCACGACTTTAATGGTGTAAGAAGCTTTCTCAACTATCCAAAGTTCGTCCTCAAGCTTTTGAGTGAAAAGGAATGGCTAGGATAGAAGATTGCATGGAGAAAAGAAGAAATCCATCATTTATTTTTTATTTCGACCATGAAATTATGGTGAAAGGAGGTCAAGAAGCTTACCAACAGATTGAGGGTCGTCCTCCTGTTGCTCCAAGCTCCCTTGGTCGTTTTTTGCAAGCAAGAAATGAAAGGGGTTTCGAAATTACCCTTTCAACTCATGGATAAAGGAGCATATATGCATTTTATTAAAAATTCATTTTAGGAGAGAGAAAGTAGGGATTATCTCCTCCATTTCCTTGCCCCTTTCCTCCTTACCTTCCTTGGTCACGAGGCTATCTTCTTTGCCTCATATTCCTCTCAATTATCCATGATTTAAGGAAAAGCAAATTAAGCACCTTAAATCATATAATACTAATATCCATAAGTGATGGATATTTCTTTTTCTTATTATAATGTGTGTGAGTTATCCACTTCCTTTGGATCCTTTCGTGCCTTTGCAAGGCACATGGTCATCCATTCTCTTTCAAACTCATCCCTGAACTTTTGGTTAAAGGGAGCTTTAATTAATATATTTATTTTTGCATTAAATTGAAGTAAAGTTCCAATTATGCTTAAATCTTGATTATTTTAATATCAAGATTCTCTCCCCTCCAAAGAGATATAAATGAGGCGCCCTTCTCATTTTCTTTGCTCTACAAGTTTCCAAGAAACATTAGGGACTATTTTGAAGTGGTAATTTGCATACTGAATCCCTGGGTTTTGGGTAAATTGTACATTACACCAAAACTAGGTTTTAATGCACAAACATTGTTCAATAAGCTCTTTCTTGTTATTCAGGCTACCACAAGCCATACTACTTCATCATCTTCATCCTTACGATGCTTCAACACTTGAGTAACATCTTCTCATGCAATATTTGCAATTTAACCCCTCAACTTGGGTAATTTGCACTTTAGTCCAAAACAAGCAAAACAATGTTTCAACATTATTCGAAAAGGACTAAAATTGAAACATAAGTTCCTCTTCAGCCTTAATTACTTTTCAAAAATTAAGGACGACCGTATAATTAACTTTATTACGAAAAACACCTAGGTTTAAACCCAGGTTAGGGATGTTACAGAAGGTAAGCCATAGACTTAGATTATATATTCACTTTTAGAAAATTAAAAAAGATTAGAAAAGGAATTGATAAGATACATCAATTAGGAACTATGGGATATAAAGCCTTTATTTTGTAACTGAGAAGATAATAAACCTTATGGAACCCTTGGAAGGAGAAGGTATGTTCCATGGACCCTACAACCTAAAAGCCAAATTGGACTAATTAGGCTTTACATGTGGGTCTTTAGGATATAAAAGTAGTAGTTTAGTGTCTCATGATTATATATTGAAGGATAAAGATATAATGAGATCATGAACAGAATTTTCAGCATATTCTAAGTTACCTTATGCCCTAGATTAATAATATATAATCAATATTTTACTTTGAAGCCAAGTTATAAATAATTAAAAAAGATGTAATGAGTTATCAACTTCTCGATGAAAAATAATGCAAAGTGAAAGTTTGTCATAAAATTGGGATTAGTTGGAGATTGAACGTTGTTGATAGATTTTTTTCTTTAAATGATAGGATTTATCTAAAGAAAACACGATCTTGTGGAAGGATTTTCCTTTTCCTTGGACCTAGATTTGGATCTCCGATTCTCTAGAAAAGCCATGGACAGAGGACTTATCCTCTTCACTAGGGCTATCTTGAAAATTGTGAGATCATAAAATCAATCTCCATCAAATCATTACTCCTTCTAATTACCCTCCCATTCACAAATAAGATCTCCATATCATCCTCTCAAACAACTCTGCTTAGCCTAAAGGACTCAGGGTGAAAAAAGAGAGTTGGCATTATCATAAATTCTCTACAAGATAATCATGTTATCTCCTGGAAGGGTTGTAGTATGATGAACAGTCACAAACTCTACCCAATGCCAATTTTAGGCCCAAGTGACTCCCCATATAAGGGGTATGTCTATATTCAACATTTTGGAACGTGAAGCATCCCTCAACACCCCATCTTCCTCCCTTCCTCCTTGTACATGATGGAAGACGGTTCCAAGTTGATCTCAAGTTATGATGAGAAACACCCAAGTTCTCTTGGTAGAAGACATGATTCTTGTGAATGTTCCAACTCTTCTCCATACTATCTGTGTTGTTAGGGTCATCATTCTAGTTCTATCATTCATTTCCATGTTCATATGTATATCAAGCCAAAGTAGAGCTTCTCCCTAGCATCCTAGGAATTCTCTAGACAATCCAAGTGTCTCATCAGGTCTAGAGATTCATTATGAAGGTTTTGGGACCTTGGCTCAATTCTCCAACACTCGGGGACAAGGATTCATATCTCTAGTAAGCCCAACCATATAAGATCGATCCTTCACTCAATGAAGACGATGATCTGAGGATCAAATTACAAGGAATTTCCTAGGTGTGTATTCAACATGTGAGAGCCAGAAGATATTCTCAATGATCCCTACCCGTTTGTGGGATTTAATGCATGTAGGATCTTATCAATGACATGGCTATCAACCATTGATCCAAATCTATTTATTTTACAACAAATGTAGAAAATGAACCATTGCATAGAGAATAGTGCTATTATACATGAAACTGATCAAAAAATACATAGAGTTCAAATAAAATTAGTTGATCCTTAATTTTAATCTCAATTAAAAATTTATCTGTTAGATCATGTTTTGATAATGATGATTGTATGCAACTAATAGATGTTATGAAATGATGTGTGTATTGTTGGCTAAATGGACATCCATAAATCCCTTTGTTTTGATAATGACAAACATTTCATTCTTATTAATCTAACGAGCTACTTGAGTGTGCAGGATTAAGGTGGATGACAAAGCAACTAGGGAAATCCATGTTTATATTTTCATGAAATGTAATCGCCTTGTAAAAAAAACTTGTACAAATATATAATGTACAAGTACTTAGATTTCATGTAAATCAAGCGTTAGATTCTCCCTAGCTAAACACCACAGTTAGACAAGTCATCCCCTTCAAATAGGATCACACATGCACACTCATACATATAATTAGTACCTAAATTGAAACATTGAAATAAGATCAATCTCGGTCGATCAACTCCTCGACCGAGACACTCTCGGTCGACAATCTTCTTGACCGAGAAAGATCCAAAGTAGCCGTTAGACACAACTGACAAGGTAGTTGGCAGTTGGAGATAGACATTGCAAATCACTCGATATAGAGAGCCTGTCGGTCGACAAAACTTCGACTGAGAAGGTGTCTCGGTCGACCATTCCTTGACCGAGATGATCTCTGACAGAAACTGCAGAGTGAATTAATTAGTCGTTGCTAAAGCAACAAACTTGTATCTAACGGCTAGTTAAGCACTTAGGAACACCTAGAAGTTGTCTAGAACGTCCTTAAGCATCCTTAGGCCATTCCTATAAATAGGACAAGCCATAGGACACTCAAACTCACTTATTACACTTGAGAAACTCTTGAGCATACTTTGAGCAATCTGTTTGTGAGCAAATTGAGCATTGTGATCATTGGCCTACTTTCTCCTTAGCTCAAATTCGTGTCCTATAGGATAGTATCTCCTATCCACTGCAATCACAAGTTCACACACTTGGTTAGGAGATCTATACGCTTGATCTAGGCAAATCAAGCCTTGGGCTATAAAGGATAAGTTGTAATTTCCTTTTTCTTTCTTGTTCCCTATTATTGTTTGTACTCTCCTTGCTACTCCTAGGTTGGAGGATGCGGATTGGAGAGGGTGAAGATCTTCTTGGTGAAGAAGGAGACTTTGAGCTACTTCAGAAGGCTGGTGCAACGGGAGGTTACTTCTAGAGAGGAAGGCTACTTCAAGGGGGAGCTTGGAGTTACTTCAAGAAGGCTACCTCAAAGTTGGTGCACCTACTTCAAGTGAAGGCTGTTCAAAGGGTGTAAAGGAAAGCATTGTATTTTGTATAAATCCTCGAGAGGTAATAAAATAAATACTTTCAAATCCCGGTTGGGTAAGCAACCGGGTAGTGGACTGACAACTTTAGTATTTGCTAAAGTTGGAACCACTCTAAACGCCTGTCTCCTTCTTCTAATATCAATTGTGGGTTTTTTGAGTTAAATAATTATTAATTTTTTTATAAAACTCTATTCACCCCCCCTCTAGTAGTTTTCAGTTGGTATCAGAGCCAGGCTTCAAGGAACCCTAACAAGGTCTTGAAGAAATGGGTGACGGAGTACTCAACAACCTCAACATTGAAGGGACACTTGTTGCTAGGCCTCCAACGTTCGATGGAACAAACTACCAATATTGGAAAAGAAGGATGCAGTTCTACTTCCAAGGCATCAATTGGGATTTATGGAGAATGGTGTCAACCCCATATGAGCTCCCTCAAAATCAATTTGCGGAATGGGATGCAAACACGGTAAAGCTGGCCCAAATGAATGCAAAAGCTGTAAGCATTTTATATTGCTCTATTTCGGTAGGAGAATTTAATAGAATATACAATTGTGACACAGCTTATGATATTTGGCATAGACTATCCATAACCTATGAGGGTACAGTCCAAGTCAAAAATTCCAAAGTTAGCATGTTTAAAACAAAGTTTGAACACTTTCGTATGGATCCTGATGAATCTATTAGTGAAATGTTTGCAAAATTCTCTACTATTGTTAATGGTATAAGTGCCCTAGGAAAACCTGTCCTTGAGGAAGATCAGGTATAAAAAATTCTTCAATCACTTCCTCCAAAATACAAGCCAAAGGTGACAGCCATTGAAGAAGAAAACGACCTCACTCGACTAAAAATGGAGCAACTTATCAGCAACCTAGAAGCTCATGAAGCAACCCTAGCAGAGGAAGAAAGAATAGCACGTGAACTTCAACAAGGGAAGAAGAAGGATGTGGCTCTCAAAGCTTCAAAGGTCGTCACACAAGAAAGTGAGGAGTCAAGTGAAGAAGAAGGAGAAGAAGCCTTGATCGTCAACGGTAAGAAACATAAAAGATTTAAATCTAACAAAATTTCCAGTTCTTCTTCTACCCCTCCTAGGTGTTTTGAATGTGGGAAGAAAGGGCATCTCAAAAATGAATGTCCTAAAGCAAAGAAGGGAAAGAAAAGCTCACACAAGAAGAAGGGAGAAAAAGCCTATAAAGCTGCATGGGACGAGTCAAGTGACAGTAAAAGCGGAGATGAAAAAGTGGAATGTCTAATGGCAAGAGAAGATAATGAAGACTCTCAAGAGGTAAGCCTAATTGATCTTCCTAAAGAAGAGTTAGTTACTAGTCTACAAGAAACTCATGATAAGTATGTTGATGTCAAGAAGAAACTGAAGAAGGTTATCAAATCAAATGATGAGCTCATTGCCAAATTAGATAATCTTTCTTCTAAAAAGAACAACATTGATCTTGAGAATTTATCTTTAAAAACATCTTTAGATGATTGCACTATAAATCTACTCACTTTAGAAACAAATGTTGATCTTCTTTCTAAAGAAAATACTGAATTGTTAGCTAAACTACAAGATTTTCAAACTCAACCTATTTTGTGTAACCATCCGGACTATGATAATATTGTAAAAGAAAAGGATTCATTGTTCTCTGATTTAGATTAAGCAAGAAAAGATCTACACAAGAAGATGAATGACATTGCTAAGTTGCAAAGAGAACTTTATGAGTTAAGAAGAAAAGATATCCTTGATAACATACTAAGAGTTGGCACTGTTTTCAACGGAAGAAAAGGTTTGGGATATGCTCCAAAGAAAAATCAACCCAAAAGAACTCAAACTATGTTTGTACCCAAGAACACAATGGCTAGAAAGAGAAATGAAGTTGATTCTATTACTTGCCATTTCTGCTTACGTCTTAGACCCTATTCCTTTTCATGCCCCTACAAGACTAAGGATTCTGACTTAGTTTGGGTCCCAAAACCCCAAACTTAGTAGAATGGAATTTAGTTGAGATATGACCAAATGCTTCATTTTGCTATTTATATTGTCTTATCTCAACTAAACAAAAGGTTTCATGCATATTGTTATTTTTCTGCACTGTTGTACTGAAACAGAAACTTTGTCGGTCGAAGTATTGTCGACCGAGCTTTTAATCGGTCGAAGTATTGTCGACCGACCGGATGTCTGTAACAAATCAAAATCTACAGCAACTAAATAGCAATTATTTCGGTCGAAAATTGGTCAACCGAGCTAAATCTCTGTGTTTCTTTGCTTGTAATACAGTAACCTTCTCGATCGACAAATTGTCGACCAAGACAGATATCGGTCGAACAATTGTCGACCGACTGGATTTCTGAATCAGAATTTTTATACAAGTATGTACTTAGATGATTCTAACCATATCGGACCATCACATGGGTACCAAAATCTACATTCTAATGCAGGAATGGGTGGTTAACAGTGGATGCTCCAAACATATGACTGGGAACAAGGATGCATTTCAAACCTTTGAAGAAAAGAAAAGTGGAACGGTCACCTTTGGAGACAATGGTAAGGGCAAAATCGTTGGAATAGGTAATGTTGGTACAAACCTCGAAATAAAGAATGTTCTACTTGTTGATGGTTTGCACCATAATTTGATAAGCGTGAGTCAATTATGTGATAGTGGTTATGATGTGTTATTTAACAAAACCTGCTGCAAGTTATTGATAGAAAATACTACAAATGTTATTTATGAAGGAAATAGAGTTGGAAATCTTTATATTCTTAAACCTAACTCTATGAAATCAGTAGTGGGAAAATGCTTGCTTGCAAATGAAAATACCTTACAACTATGGCATAAAAAGCTAGGACATGCTAGTTCACATGTTATGAAAAAGTTAGTGAAATATGATCTTGTTCGTGGATTACCTACTTTATCTTTTGATCAAGTTGAAAACTGTGAACCATGCACAATGGGAAAGCAAACCAGAACATCTTTTAAAGCAAAACATGTACTTAGCACCAGTAGATCCTTAGAATTAATTCATATGGATTTATTTGGACCAATGAGGACACAATCTATTGGTGGTAAAAGATATTGTTTTGTTATTGTTGATGATTATAGTAGATATACATGGGTACATTTTATTGCAACTAAAGATGATACTATTCATGTTTTTATGCAATTTTGTTCCAAGATTGAAAATCTTTTACAAAGTAAAATATGTACCATTAGAAGTGATCATGGTGGAGAATTTGAAAATCATACATTTGAGGAATTTTGTACATCTCAAGGGTATACTCATAATGTTTCTTCTCCACGTACCCCACAACAAAATGGTATAGTCGAAAGGAAAAATCAATCACTACAAGAAATGGCTAGAACTATGATGCTCGAACACAACACACCCAAAACCTTTTGGGATGAAGCTGTAAACACTGCATGTTATGTGTTGAATAGAGTAACTGTTCACTCTCATTTGAAGAAAACTCCATATGAAATAATACATTCTAAGAAACCTAGAGTTGACTATTTTCATACCTTAGGCTCCACATGCTATATTTTAAATACCAAAGATGATAGAGATAAGTTTGACTCAAAATCACACAAAGCATTCTTTTTGGGATACTCCACTTCTAGCAAAGCTTTTAGAGTATATAACACTATCTCTAGAAAAGTTGAGGAATCCATTCATGTTTCTTTTCATGAAGAGTCCAAATCTAAAAATCTAGAAATCATAGATCTCACTAATATATTCGAAAATTTAACCATACCAAATGATAGTGAGCAAGTTACTACAACCAATCCCCAAGCTGAACCACAACCTACACCTAGGCTTATTAAGGATCATCCTCAAGAACTAATTATTGGAGATCCTAATGATAAAGTCAAAACTCGGTCTTCCTTCAAAGATGTTGCAAACATGGCTTTTGTTTCTATCATTGAACCTAAGAAGATCTCTGAAGCTCTTAAAGATGATTATTGGATAATAGCCATGCAAGAAGAGTTGAATCAATTCACTAAAAATGATGTATGGGATTTATTTCCTAAACCACAAGATTAAACCATCATAGGAACTAAATGGGTTTTTAGGAATAAGCTCAATGAAGCAGGAGAAGTCATAAGGAATAAAGCTCGGTTAGTAGCACAAGGATATAATCAACAAGAGGGAATAGATTTTGATGAAACGTATGCACCAGTAGCTAGACTTGAAGCTATTAGAATGTTACTAGCTATTGCTGCCCATAAAAACATCAAGCTCTATCAAATGGATGTAAAAAGTGCATTTCTCAATGGCATCATTCAAGAAGAAGTTTATGTTGCCCAACCACCCGGTTTTGAAATACCGGAAAAAGGTGACTGTGTTTATAAACATAAGAAAGCACTTTATGGTTTAAAACAAGCACCTAGGAATTGGTATGAAAGGCTCAAGACATATCTTTTTGATAATGGTTTTTCTATTGGAAATTCAGATTCCACTTTATTTTTCAAAACATATTCATCTGATTTCCTAGTTGTGCAAATATATGTTGATGATATTATTTTTGGAGCTTCTAATGATTCATTGTGCACACAATTCAGTGACATTATGCAAAAAGAATTTGAAATGAGCCTCATGGGTGAACTAACCTTCTTTCTTGGTTTTCAAATTAAGCAAACACCTACAGGAATTTTCATAAGCCAAGAAAAATATACTAAAGAACTCTTAAAACGTTTTGGGATGGATCAGTGTAAACATGCTACTACTCCTATGGCTACTTCTATCAAAATTGATAAGGATGAAAATGGGGAACCTATTGATGATTCCTTATATAGAGCCATGATTGGTAGTTTACTATACTTAACTGCTTCTAGACCGGACATTATGTTTTCCGTTGGTCTTTGTGCTCGATTTCAATCACAACCTATGCACTCTCATTTTCTAGCAGTTAAACGAATTCTTCATTATTTAGCCGGCACTACTTGTTTTGGTTTATGGTATCCAAAAGGACAATCCTTGGATTTTAAAGCTTATACTGATGCGGATTATGCTGGTTGTCTACTTGATCGTAAGAGTACTAGTGGTGGCTGTTTCTTGTTAGGGAGAGCTTTAGTATCTTGGTTTAGCAAGAAACAAAATACGGTTGCCCTATCTACAACTGAAGCTGAATATATGGCAGCCGGGTCTTGTTGTGCTCAAGTTCTTTATATGCAACAAGTGTTAAGCGATTATGGTTTTAATCTTTCATCTATGCCTATTTTTTGTGACAAAAACGAGTGCCATAAACTTAGCACACAATCCTATTTTACACAGCCGAGCTAAACATATTGAAATCCGTCATCACTTTTTAAGGGATCATATCTCCAAGAATCATGTTTCCCTTCATCATGTTGATACGGAAGATCAATTGGCTGATATTTTTACAAAACCGCTTCCACTAGATCAATTCAACAAAATTAGGAAGCAACTGCTTATCACTCCTTCGGAAGATGTTTTCTTTGATATTTGTTCTTCTTAACAAAAACTTTTACTTGCATCATTTTGGCTTTTAAATGGACATCTTTTTCATTAGATTTGATGGGATATCTAATTAAGGGGGAGTTTTTATTCTTAACGGTTATCTTTTTGAAATGACAAAGGGGGAGAAATAAATATAAAACTAAAACTTAGTAATTATGAAAAACTCAATCAATGAGTTTCATAAATAAACTCTTGGCTTTACATTGAAAGTTGCTATATTCCCTAGTGAACTGGATTTCATGTTCCATAATTCATGGGGAATAATAAGCACACATTTTATAAACAAGAGGAAAAGCTACAAAAGGTAATCTAAAAGTATGAAACTCATATGTTTTATATTTCCTTCATTTATATTTTGGAAATGTTTGTCATCTTCAAAAAGGGGGAGATTGTAGGCTAAATGGACATCCATAAATCCCTTTGTTTTGATAATGACAAACATTTCATTCTTATTAATCTAACGAGCTACTTGAGTGTGCAGGATTAAGGTGGATGACAAAGCAACTAGGGAAATCCATGTTTATATTTTCATGAAATGTAATCGCCTTGTAAAAAAAAACTTGTACAAATATATAATGTACAAGTACTTAGATTTCATGTAAATCAAGCGTTAGATTCTCCCTAGCTAAACACCACAGTTAGACAAGTCATCCCCTTCAAATAGGATCACACATGCACACTCATACATATAATTAGTGCCTAAATTGAAACATTGAAACAGGATTAATCTCGGTCGATCAACTCCTCGACCGAGACACTCTCGGTCGACAATCTTCTCGACCGAGAAAGATCCAAAGTAGCCGTTAGACACAACTGACAAGGTAGTTGGCAGTTGGAGATAGACGTTGCAAATCACTCGATTCAGAGAGCCTGTCGGTCAACAAAACTTCGACCGAGAAGGTGTCTCGGTCGACCATTCCTCGACCGAGATGATCTCTGACAGAAACTACAGAGTGAATTAATAAGTCGTTGCTAAAGCAACAAACTTGTATCTAACGGCTAGTTAAGCACTTAGAAACCCCTAGAAGTTGTCTAGAATGTCCTTAAGCATCCTTAGGCCATTCCTATAAATAGGACAAGCCATAGGACACTCAAACTCACTTGTTACACTTGAGAAACTCTTGAGCATACTTTGAGCAATCTGTTTGTGAGCAAATTGAGCATTGTGATCATTGGCCTACTTTCTCCTTAGCTCAAATTCGTGTCCTATAGGCTAGTATTTCCTATCTACTGCAATCACAAGTTCACACACTTGGTTAGGAGATCTATACGCTTGATCTAGGCAAATCAAGCCTTGGGCTATAAAGGATAAGTTGTAATTTCCTTTTTCTTTCTTGTTCCCTATTATTGTTTGTACTCTCCTTGCTACTCCTAGGTTGGAGGCTGCGGATTGGAGAGGGTGACGATCTTCTTGGTGAAGAAGGAGACTTTGAGCTACTTCAGAAGGCTGGTGCAACGGGAGGTTACTTCTAGAGAGGAAGGCTACTTCAAGGGGGAGCTTGGAGTTACTTGAAGAAGGCTACCTCAAAGTTGGTGCACCTACTTCAAGTGAAGGCTGTTCAAAGGGTGTAAAGGAAAGTATTGTATTTTGTATAAATCCTCGAGAGGTAATAAAATAAAAACTTTCAAATCCTGGTTGGGTAAGCAACCGGGTAGTGGACTGACAACTTTAGTATTTGCTAAAGTTGGAACCACTCTAAACGCCTGTCTCCTTCTTCTAATCTCAATTGTGGATTGTTTGAGTTAAATAATTATTAAAATTGTTTTAAAACTCTATTCACCCCCCTCTAGTAGTTTTCATGTATCCAATCTAATTAATGAAAACCTATGTAGTCTACTGACAAGACTAGGTTTTGGTTATTCTAAGGGTTAGGGTGACACATAATTCTTAACTAGTGTTTCTAACCCTTATGACTCATAATATGGTATAATCTTAATCCAACCCCAAGTTTGATAGATGGCATGCTAAAACTTAAGGAAAATGCTTCTCCTATGAAACAAACTGATGTTAGTGAATTATACTGAGATCCCAAGTTCTTAGTAAAAATAGGATGATGATGTTGTTAATTCAGGGTTTCTAAGTCTTTGCACCATATACATGTGAATGAGAATTTTGAGACCTAACCCTAACACCAAACCTAGTCCTATATCTTGGACTTGACCCTAAATCGTATCATATAAATAAATGATGACACTTTAGGGATTATACAAAGTTTTGGGTCATTTTGATTGCTTGTATCTACATATGCTTCATTGTTTGGATCATATACTTGAATTATACTACATGATGTCTTCTTTGAATGTAAATGATTAAAGTATGAATACTCATTGATATCAACTTTTGATGATTCTCAATGTTTTGTCGACCATTGGTTCAATAAATAAACTACTTAGATTTTTATTTAATTCTAGTTCAATATAATTTCACTATGTACTAGATAATGAAACAATAAGATATTATGAAACATGGATTAGACCTAACAAGGGTTAGTTCATCTATGTTCAATAATGGACAGAAGAGTGAATACACCCACAGTGGCATGACAAGCATGTGTTAGATTATCTAAATGCATATAAAAGTACATATGCTCAATTATTTTCTTATTGAACAATATATGTTGTTATCATGCATACACAATTTTGGATGCACCCACATATGCAATATAACAATATACTAATCAGTGCTTTATTTTTTGGAATTTTAGGTAGATGTATTACATGAAGATATGATGACTTGTAGATTCAGATTAAATTCAGTAAAGTTCTTAAGGCTAATGTTACATGGAGGACTAGTTAGGTAGTAGTTAATGATATCTTCTTCCTTATAGTGATAGCAAAATATCTTCATTTAAAATCTTCACATTGAAAGATTATGTAAATTCTTGTAAGGAGAAATCAACATCCTTTTGTACCACTCATAGTTATAAATGAAATTATTTGTTACTTATTAAGTCTAGATCTTAGAAAATGAGTTTATGATTCTTGCACCTATTGTATGCCTTCAATGGTGGGTAACTTGGGTGGGGGTCGTAATAGAAGAGGGTTTTTTAGGAAACCCATATATAGAATTAAGAACTTAATATAAAAATTTCTATAGTCTGACAATGACACATCCTTTAGGTATCTAATAGTTCATAGCACGTAAGTGGAATTTCTCCATATAAGATAGAATTCCATACAAGTTGTATGAAGTTCCAATATCTAGTTGAATTAAGATGAAGATAGAAATCTTCATATCCCTATTGTGTTTTAGTTATTTGTAGAAATAACAAACAAATTCTTAGTAGAGAAGGAATCTTAAGTGATATTGAGGTAAGATACCTTATGTGTTCACCCACATACCAAGAATTGAGAAAATATGGTGCCTTGAGAAATTCAACATCAGCGAAGGTCTTATTTTTAGTGATATCTTCTTGATCAACACATATCAGATAGTGATATTGGTGCATGTAATTGTATTTTTCAAGTTGTCAGTATCTTTTTTTCATAGCCAAGTCATAAGTCACTAGGGATAATTAGGACATTGTGTCCAAAGAAACACCTTACATTGTATGAACTTAATTATTATATTTCTTCAACATTTATATTTTTATTGCATATTTATTTTTTTCTCCAATGATTTACTTTGACAACTTTTTAGTATTGATCAAATAATGTTAACTTGTAATCACCCCTTAAAAACACATTTTGTCTATGTGCTAGAGTTCTAGGACCCTTCATTGAAATTGAGAACGGGAGTCAACAACCTCATCAAACTTAATATAATACTCAGGAAGAGAATATAGTTCTAAATTCAAGGGATCATGATCAGCTAATTACTAAAATTCTAGATAGCATTGATACTCTTCCAACAACATATATTGGTGAGCTGGACACCAAACACAATAACAATAGTGACATAAACACAAATGATTTTAGTATCCTCCCCCTCTCCCCTTCTAAAATTAAATAGAATGTCATCAATTGACTCCACTAATAAAATTTGTTGAATGATAATTTTCATAGATGAAGACAACATTCAGGTCAAGAAAGATATGTTTGATATGATTTCCATAGATTGAGTTTATTTCATATTGATAATAATAAACCCAATTTAGTAATGTATTCCATATTTTCAACTATCATTGTGGACTAACATCATTTGGAAATAAAATGAAAAGGAACACATGGGTGAAATATATCATTGACACATAAGTAAGATATTAAGATAAACATAATAGAGAGACCTCCTTATGCTTTATGAAGAAGAGTTAATAGCTAACCTTGTAACTTTCATAGTCAAGATCAAGTAACTAGATGAATGGGTGTATGAATTGCAACCAAATAGGAAGGGTATAACATACATGTATTGAATTCACTAACCTATAATGATATGATGATGAAGCTCATTATGTTAAAGGAAAGTAATTTGTTATAATATAGACTAATAATTTTTTTCTTATACAATAAATTATCAAAAATTAGGAAGAAAGGGGCACATTAGGTATTATAGACACACATTCATGGAAGAAGATGAGACAATATTTAAGAATATTGAATAGTTAAGACAACAAAGGAGAGAAATCATTCTGAGCATCATGGGATTCATAATATAGGTAGTTCAAGAGATTTGAATGCATCAACTATTACATCATTTGGATGGTGTCTGTAGTGTAAAAAACCATAAAGACTATTTAGGATTGATACTAAGATATTTGAGAATAAATGTGATAAAAAAGTGAATGTTTTATTTATAAGTTTCATTTTATAGGTTATTAACAAAAGAAAATGTTGACTTTTTGATAACCTATTATGAACAATTAGATGAGAATGTACATTAACAATTTATCATATTATCCTACTTTACTTATAGATGAAGGGTAGGATAAATGTTTTTGTTTCTAGATTATGGAAAGTATGGTCCTATCTATAGCAATGTTATTGTACTTATCAATCCAGAATATAATTACTTGATCATGAAAAATATCCATTTTCAATTTTTTTATTCACTTGATTCATGATTATCGATCTCATCCTACATTTTACAAATGTGATGACTAATTTATATTTCTCATTATTAGGAGAGAGAGGAAACTAATTAACATAACCGAGTAGATGTTTGTCTTCCATAATATATTTAAATAACTTGAAAGAAATTGATTTAAATCACTACAAAAAAAATTAATAAAGGTCAAGGTTGTGTACTGAAGGAGAAGAGCCTTGGGAAATTTGATACATTTTCTCAAAGGTCATAATTTAGTCAACATGTAGGATATATCTAACAAAAGGATGTATAGGCAACCAAATTTCTTTCAGCCACAATGATCACCAATTAATTTTCCAGCACACTTGCCCTTTCAATTTTCCTCGATGTTCCCTGTCATGCTTTCCTATTTTTTGACTTCCCCCTCCACCGCTACAAAACTTGCCACTATTGTGTCCCCCTTTCACAATTTCATCCTTTTTTTATTTTTTTTGTTTGTATGATATATATGATTTGTAATCTACTGGACGCCAACTTATTCCAACAGAGACCTGAGTGCTTCCATTGGATATCCTCTTAATCCTTGTTTCTAATTCTAAATATCAGTTGTGTCTTAGAGTTGGTTGTAAGATCCATTGTTGCGTTACTAGAACCTTCAAAATTTGAAAAGGTACAAATTTTTAATGATTCTTTTCCAATTTCTTAACAATTCAAAATTTTTGATTTGCAATATATGTCCTCCTGGGATTGATCATTTTGGCTGGTTTGTTAGGGTGCAGGGGACAAGAAGTTGGGTCAAGATTTTTTTGAGGGGAGTTTTTAACATGCACATGTGTTGGTATTTCTGTTGGGTGAGATCAGAGGTTTCACCCTCTTCTTATTAATCAACCATGTTCCATATTGACAAGTTTTGACTTCAAATACAAGCTATGAACTTGTATCAGAAAGAAGGAAAATTAAAGCTACTTGGTTCCTTGAGATCCTCACCTTCTATAATGTAATGCTACTTCTTAGTCTAGTTATTAATTTTCCATAGTCATTCCCCACCAAGTATGTTCACCTAGTAGTTTCTTATAACATTTTTTTCAAAATTATTCTCATGTGGCAAAAAACTAATCTTCCCAGCAAAGATGAGTAAGTAAAGATAAATGATTTACACATCATCTAAAATTACTTGGTTGTGATGCTCATTTATTTGTTTGTTTAAACCATCATACACTATATTTTTCTACTATTTTTTAATCTATAATCAAATTTCAATAGTTTTAGTTCTACAAGACGGATAACACCCAAATTCACATGTATTTGCTAAGCATTTATCTTTGGTTATGTGTCGTTATAGCCTTAATTTGCCCTATAATGCTTATTTTTTAATGCTTTCTATCTTTTCATAGGTTATGTAGCTAAATAGCCAATAAAGTAATCAATCTTGCCAATTTTGGGAATAGCAGGCACCTAACTTGTGATGACAACTTTGTCCATGCTTTCTCTCCAACTGAGGCCCAGTGAAACTATATTATCTGCTATATCTTCTAATGATGAACACATATTAATCACTTTTTGAGTCACATCATGGGCCCAGTTTTGCTCTGATTAATTGCTTTTATTAGATTATCTTCTAATATGTGAATTTACCTAGCTTAATTGATTTATCTTCATTTAGTTGAGATTTGTGCACCTATGTGCATGTCAAAGTGGGCACAAAGGCCCAATCTCCTCGGCCCATCTCACTGCCTTCAGTCGCAACTCTTCTTCTGCCCTAACTACGGTATGCTCTTCATCGCACCTTGACAACGTCAGCCCAAGGTGCCTTTCACTGCAACCGTTACCTCGACCAACGCGACCTTCACCCCAGAAACCCAACTGCGCTCGCGGTCCTCCCCTCTGCATCAGTCATGGCCCGCAGTAGCTCAACCAACTGCGGTCATCACCTTCCACATCGTCTCCCCCATTTACACCTCGACACTGCGACCTCTGCTGGTTCGCGATCTACACCTGCTCACGGTCTGCACGACCTCAGCAATGGTCGCGGTACTCTCCTCTTCAATCCCCCCCCGCTCCGCGACCAACTCCTGCCATCACCAACCAACGGTCGCGCCCGTGGTTCCCTCTCCTGCACCGATCGCGGTCTACCCCACAATGTCACCCTTCGCCCGCGGTGCTTCCAGCAACCAAGCCACGGTGCCTTCCACCTTTAGATCGTGACCTCACTCCCCCGCCCGCGATCACCACCCGTCCACTTGACCGCGATCGAGTACCTGCAGACCTCGATCATCTCCCACCATCACAGTCTGCACCTACTGCTCCTCGCTTCTCCATCCTTCACGACCATCGACTCTGCACCTGCTACTCCTCACCTCTCCATCCTTCACAACCATCGACACCTACATCAGCACCTGCTCCTCCAACCACCATCGCTACAGCCTTCCCTAATCATGATGCCCCTCCACCTACTAACGATCTCCACCTTCAGACTGTGGCCGGTCTCTGCCGCATGCAGTCCTTCCTTCGCCCGTCAACACCTCCGCACTGCGCCCGCAGTCTTCATCTTCTCCGACCACGACCAACGCCTTCACTTCCATGGCCACAATCATCTACCATCATCACCGCTACCACCTGCCCCAACCGTGCCTTCACTTGCTCAGACCGCGATGGTGTCCTCCTACTCAAGATCTATCCCTGCACCGACGTCGGCAACACCATGATCTCTCAACGGCGGCCCGCGGTCAGTACATCCCTGCGGCCGTAGCCGCGACCCCAACATCACACACCGCGCTCGCGGTTAGGATCTTAGCAGCCCGTGGTGAGGAATGTTCAAGTACCGCGACCTCAGGATTTAGTTCCTGAATCAAGGCCCCGCGGTCACTGCATAGACCTCCACCGAGGTCCAACACTCCAAACAGGCCCCCAACAGATCCAAGCCTATAAATAACCCACCCCCCCCCACTCCTACCATAAGTGGGGTATCGAGTCCCGATCGAAAGTCTTCCAGTTTATGTCTAGCCCAAGGGGAACCTCGACCTGGAGCCCCGTGGGAGAGCACGGAGGTCCGAGCAAACTGAGGTGCTCACTCCATGCTACCCTCTTCAGTAGGTTTCCATTCTCTCTCTGCCCTCCACCTCTGGTCTGCGATCTCCAAGGGCGGAAGTCGAGGAGAGAAAAAATCAGCCTCATTGTCAACCTCCACCTTTGTTCATCCACCAAATTATTGTTCGGGGCAGATCTAGAGAGAGAGAGGACCAAGGAGTCTAGAAAGATCAAGGGGGAGGACCAAAGGACGAGATCCGTCCTATACGGGGACTAAGGAGTGAGAGCCACCTCTCCTCTACGGGTTAAATCTCTTCTTCTTCCTCTTTCTTCTACTATGCTCCTTGGTTTCTTGTACAATGATGTTCGTCCATCTTTGTTCGGTGCCAACTATGCTTGTCCATGGCTAGTGGATCTCCTTCTTGGCTATGTATCCCGGGTTGGGCATGTTTATGTACTTTTGCCTTTAGATTAGTTTTATTCCATATATAGTATGTTTTTTGTTATATCTTCTCTCTCTAGTTATGATTGCTAGTTTGGTTGATCTCTTTCTAGTTTGAACTGCTATTTCTGCCTGTATCAAGAGATCCGTTGTAGGAATAGATGAGGGTTGATAGTTTGGATCGGAATCTGAGAGGAGGATAGTTAGAGGTCCTCTGTTCCTGACATACCAGGACATTTTACACCTAAGAGGAAATCTAGAGTATTCTGGGGTGTTGATTTGTCATCCTCGAGAGAAGTTAGATGACATATCATTGATGGTTTTAGTCACGCTACGCGAAAGTGAGTGGGATGACCCCACAGGAACATATACCACAATGCATACTATATTTGGTTTTAAGATGCTTGCTTAGGTGTTCGAGGGTTGTCTACGCCCGAGAACGGGTGCATAGACTACCCAATTTGTGGTTACATAGCCAGGAACTCCTTCTCTCTGATTAGTAGAATCCCGTGGACTCTATATTGTTTTGTTTTCTTTTCTTTTCTTTGTTATAATTCGTGACAACCCGCTAGACTAGTTGCAACACATATTTTCATCGACTATCGTTTTGGCTTATCTGACCTAAGAACGAAATCTCAAGCGTCCTAAACATCACCACATCCTTGTGTTCGACCCCCTATATCTACTTCAAACCCGTAATAAAAGTTGCAGGGGTCTTTAAAGGATTCAGGTTATAAATTCAAAAGTCTGACTCGCCTTTTAGGTCGATCAAAGTAATTTTCCTCCTATGACATTAACTATCTTTTCCTATATGATTTCCTTCAATCCCACTTCGAATTTAGAATTAATTATTATCCTTATCACTTCTCATAATCTAATCTATTGAAATAAGCTTTAGGAGACCATATCTAGTGACTTTTTCCTTGTAGTTTCAATTATTTTATTAGTTCTTTGTAATAATCCCACATGAAGTTTACAGTTAATTGAGCATGAATTTTGGAATAGCATTGAGAAAGCACTTATCAGTGTCATATCAGTCTGAGATAAAATAGTGGATAGTGTAAGCTACATGTTATATTATATACTACTAACATCATTATTTCATGATCTTGGAACAATTGATGCCACTATATTTCACATAATTAATTACTCATATTAGAACCTCTCGTTGAGTTTGACATCACAGTTCTTGAGATCAATCAAGATGACTTTAGTAGAATCATGACATGATGTATCAAACACAAGATAATAGGAGGATCATTGATTGGCATAATAACCTAATAGTCTCTTCTCTAACCGTGATGACTGTGGATGTATTATAAAACTCTACCAATATATCAAACACCAGAAAATGAGGTTCAAATGAGAAATAATACATAATCCTTCCTTTTGTACTCACTAACGACTCCAAAAAAGAAATTAAGCATTTATTCTAGTGCCTTGTAGACTAAGTCTCTTGTTATATGATTGTTTAAAAATTTCTAGGTACGTTCTTAACATTTTGTATTGTGTAACTTGTAAATACTTTATCTTATGTAATCCTTCAACTATAGATCATGTTGATGTAGCTTTTAGCAAACACTTTTTTAACTTGAATTGTACCAAAATTTATTTAGTTTTGACTTTGAGGTAAATTGTTTTCCCTTCTAATCTATCTTTCACCTCTATTCCTTCAACAAATCTCAACTGTGTACGTACTACACTATATGAGGAAGTTCTCAATTTCTTATATTAATGAAATGAGTGACTTATTCTATTTGTTTCCTCATCTATTCATATACCATTTTTTGATAGGAAATGTTATAGTTTCACCTCCGATATAGTGGAGAACACGATGTATTATGCATTGATTATGTACAAGTTTGCTTATATAGCTTTCTTAACTAATTTTATTGGACGAATATGACTGATAAAAGTGCTACTATTTCTATTGTAAAATGTTTGTATATGAACACATTTCAAAATATATTTCTTTTTACTTGTTGGGTACTTTAATTCAATGGTGTAGTGTGATCTATTTAGTAATTAGTATTATGTAAATTATAAGACTCTAACAAATAATTTTGTAACATAGGTGATTGACACTACTCCATAACTAAAGAATATACCTAAGGAATCCCCTAAGGTCGAAGTAATTGTGGTAGTGTAACGAAAGATAACTGAAGTTGGTTTTATTAGAAGGCCACAAGTTTGTTTTTCTTTTCAAACATTTATTAAGGAATTCAAAATGATATATGATTCATATGAATGTCATACCAATGTGATTTTATAATATATGACATATTCTTTACAAAATTGGCTATGGTCTTGTGCTTTGAAAAACACTTGAAAATTGAATGATATATTTGTCAATTATAGTCACATGTTATGTGACGAATGACAAGTAAACAAGCATGACACACTAATTTCGAGTGTTATGTGTTCAAACATGGATGCTTGAAAGGCAACAACCTCCCATCTACATGTTACCAATGAGGCATAAATACAAGGTGTTACTGGTGCGTTTCCGCTAGAGGTGCAACACACTATCCAATTTGACCCGACTACATGCGCCCCACGAGGTCAGAACACACGTTATGGGATTTTGCTTTCAATATTTATAACTTGAACTGGCTACCTGCGTCTACTAACACACTACACCGCAAGCACACATGGTCGTGTCATAGTATAGGAAGGTGGCAAGTACAGGGTCGATCCATAGCGAAAAGAGGGTGCACTATAGCTAGGTTAGTTTTGCTAGGTTCCTACTGCAGAGACTAGGGTTCAGGGTTTGAAGGTGATTTTGGTTGTTAAGCTACTATGAACAAATGAGCAATTAAAGGGAAGAATGAAATCTAAGTTAACCCTAAACTAGATTAGGACTAAGTATGCAAGAAAAGACTAAGCTAGCTTTGACAAGGCAAATTACACTAAGGCAAGCAAGAGAGAAGCAAAAGAGAAATTAACGAGTTAAACTAACATGAATAAGGAAAGAACAAAGTAGGAAGCTAACTAAGTAAGGAAAGAACTAATTAAGCTAAGCGAGCACAAATCTAGGGTTTTAAGCAATAAAGGGAGGTATAGGATGTTTAGGGGTATGAACTTATCACTTAAGTTGGGGGGGCACATTAGAACATTATGATTCCATTTAGATTATCCAAACCAAACAACAAGTTAGAGTCTAATGAATTAACCTAAGCTACTAACTGGCCATAGATATGCTGGGTTGTGTATACGGGAACTAGTCCCTAACACCGCCCTACTACCCTTACGAGCCTCAATTGGGTTAGGGATTAGGTTCAATTCAATTAGAGTCTAATCAAGTCTAGGCTTCTAGATTAGGCATTCCTAGGGAAATTAGGGGCCAAGGGTAGTAACAGGGAGGTGAAATTAGGGTTTTGAACCCCAATTCCCCCACATTCTACCCTTCAAAAGGCTCCATGCTAATTGCACTAGAATCATATAATCTAGTTACTTAGATCTCTCACTTTGGTTTAGGGAGATTGATTAGGATGTAGGAATATGGGAGGCAATCTAGGGATCCAAGAATGGGACCTAGGGGAAAATCCCAAAATTCACATATATAAGCAATTTGCCTAAATTCCTAGGTGATTTCACACACAAACCAATAAGAAATCCATGGAAAATGAGATTCCAATAGAATATAATCATTAACAAATGGAATTAAGACGTTTACATGTCATTTTCCCCCAACATGCTATCAAAGTAACATAATTTCCCCCCCCCCCCCAAACTGCCCACCCAAGGGGGCCTAGCTACTCATGGAAATGGAAAATACAAAAAGAAAGGGAAAGAGGTAGAAGAATCCATGGAGCTTGGTGTAGATGAAGAAATCCTCCTATCCAACTACTACAAGGTGTCCTCCTCTCTCCTCCAAGGTTCAAGGGTATGGAATGAAGGGATTATGGTTAGGAACTAGTATAAACTATTATTTTGGTGGTGGAAATGGTGAAATGGAGTGGATTTGAGGTGGATATTGATTGGAATGGAGTGGATGGAGATTTGGGGAGCTAGGAGAGGGTAGAAGGTAGCTAATCTTGTGCCCCAGCCGTCACCTAGGTATATATAGGTGTGGGGAGGAAGCACTAGGTCAAGTAGGGGCAAATGGGTAAAGCAGTGAAAACTAGGTGGGTTTTGTGAGTAGCACGACCGTGGTGGGTTACCACGGCCGTGGTGGGTAGGGTAGACCATGGTCCTGGTGGATGGGCACAGTCGTGGAAATTAAAAAGTGGAGATCACAAGGAGATGTACATAGATGGCCACAACCATGGGGGGTCACCACGGTCGTGGTGGGAACCTATGGCCACATGCATATTGATCACCACGGCCGTTTTGTCCATATTCATCAAATTTTGGGAGTTACAGTGAGTTTTTGTTCTTGGGGCATGTCCATCACGGCCGTGGTGGAGTACTACGGTCATTTTTGTGTCCCTCCCATGCACTTGAACATTGAACTTGATCATCCATGGAGGGTATTGCTTCAAAACATTCTTCGACCACTTGGGGTAGGTTGGGAGTGGTTTTGGCCTCATTTTGGGCTCCTCCAAGCCTGAGGAAACCCTAGATTGGACCATCTTCTTTCCATTCCATCCAGTAGTGGACAAAGTACCTATAAAACATGCAAAAAGCCTCCATAAGTGCATTTGATAGAAATAAGCATATTGGGGGAAATAACATGTAATCTAGCAAGTATAGATGTGATTGAAATGCAATATGACACAAGATGAAGCCCTAAAATTGGGTTGAATCACCACCCTAAACTTGATACATACTTGTCCTCAAGTATGCTCCAACTCAATCTCTCTACAAACTTTTCACATTCAAGACATGACAAATGCAATGTAAAAGGTGATTATTTCTGAATGGGATCATAGATGATTGAGTGCATGCATTTCACTTCTTTCCACTCCTACTTTCACAATCCAATCATGAAAAAAGCACAAAGCACATGAACTTCAAATATAGTGCATAGAACACACAAGTTATACATATTTCTTTCATTAAGTTCCGAGTAAACCGTTTCATGGTGGCGTTGATCAAGAATGACTAGGAGTGTTGTTTCACATTCATGCATTTAATCTTTTATCTCAAATCACACCAAATGACCCATGTGGCTGCGGAAAAGGGCAAAATGAGCTAAGTTTGATGCTTCTCAGCTCAATGGGTATGAAAGGGGAAGAAAGGGTTGCGGTAAGATTTTTGGAGTGTTTTCACACACTCATCTTTTCTTTATTTGAATGCTCTTAAACAGGAGCATCCTTTTATTTTATTTTTGCTTTTCTTTTTTCTTTTGTTTTCTTTTCTTCTTGCCCTTGGTGTAGATAGGGCCTATGGTGGATAGAGTGAAATGGGGAGATAAAGATATGGCCACCCCAAACTTTTGGAGGTGGCCAAGGCTGATTATGTGCACTAGGGCATCTTTTTATGAGGCGGAGGGGTATGAAGATGGTGGAAGAATAGTCGGGTCAAAGAGGGGTCATTGGTATGATTTTCCACATAAGACATCCTACATGAAAATTAAGCCAACACTTCATCCTAGATATCACACCACATGAATGAACAAGATGAAATTGATATATCAAACAAGTGATTCTACAAACACTAAGCGTTCAAAGCTTGCTCAATTTCACAATTCAACCAAATCAATCACAATCATAAGAGATGTGATGCACATGTAAAAAGTCAAACATTGATACCACTTAGCAATAAATCATGACATTTCACTTGCATTAGTCAAAGATCGTCATTTTTACTCAAAAAAATAGAGATTGGGTCAAAACACACTCTTTAGACAAGAAATCTCAAATTTGGGAAAAATTGGCCAAAATGGTACCAAGTTGTCTCCAATCACATCTAAACCTTTATTATTGAACTTAAAGCAGTAAACAAGCAAATCCTAGCTAAAACATGCAAAAATTACCAAAAATCTAAACGATATGCAATGCATGGCAAAAGGGAATTTTTTTTTAAAATTATGCAAAAAAAATGACGAGAAAGTAAACTATATGGCATGCAGGTATGCAAAGAAGTAAACTTCTAAACTAGAAAGCAAGACAAGCAACAATGAGAGAAACAACAAACGAAAAGTGAATGGCAGGCAAGATGCAAATATGAGTGAATGTAGAACGAGGGCATACCGCCCTACCACCCCAAACTTTTGAATCATGTTGTCCTTAGCATGAAACTAAAGTCTAGGATGATAGGGTAGATGATCATTGCAGTGGTGGTGGAGGTGCTCCTCCGTGCCTGTAGTAGGCACCCCAGTAGTCTGACGTGGAGGCGGGTAGCTGTCCTGGAATGCTGATAAAGAACTCCACCAATCTTCACCCCACTGTGGGTTCCTCTGGGCCTGGGAATTTTGAAACTGGTAAAGGTGGTTGACCTGGTAATGCATGTGCTGATGGTCCAACCACATGGCGTCCTGTGTCCTCTAGAAGCCCTCCTGTTCCTATAGAATCCTTTCCTATGTCGCCTAAATGTTCTCCAGCTGTGCATGAACGGTACTCATGTCATATGCATTCACTGAAGGTTGTTGTGGCTCTGACGCTCCTATTCTTTCTTCTCTTTGCGTCACCCATCTTGCCACTCTCTCCTCTTTCGTCCACCTCTGCTCAGCCGCCTGTGAAGGCTCTCCTAGACCCCCAGCAAAAATTACCTCAGGGACTGCCTCTCCTCTCGGGTTCTCCTCCTCATACCTCCTCAATTTTTGCAAAAAATCTGTCATTGGTCCATATTGTGCCATGAGGGGTGGAGTATGGTAAGGTAGCTCCAATGTCACTCCTGGGTAAGATGGGTTGATTTGGTAAATGATCTTCTGATCTGTAACTGTAATCATGGATGAGCGAGCTAAGTAGTGCAAATCAACTAACTTGCCACCGTATGCCTTTGTATAGCCTGTCATGTCATGTCCCAAGGCAGTGGCTATGGTTGTCACAATCTACATTTTTGATACTTTTTCTTTGTTTTTACATTTTTCCAAGAAAACACACACACACTTGTATTTGATAGTTTTTGTGTAGTTTTGAGATGTGCAAGTGAGAACAGAGTGAAATGAAGAAGAAATAGATGAAATTTTGACAAAGAATCAAAAGAATATTAAATTGAGATCAAAATTTTGATGTTTCAACAAGATTTGAGTGTCATGCTATTATTACATCACCTACCACAGCCGTGGTGGTACACACACATCCAACAAAGAAATCGTCAAAAATCAATAAAATCAGCTAACTATGGAACCAGAGGGATATGTCCATGTAGCGGCGGCTCTCTCCTAGTGGCAGCTCTCTCCCTAGCTCCCGCAACCTAGGGCTTTCCCCGTCACCGACTCTGCTCGAGGGAGAGGCTTCCTGCTGATGCGCAACATTCCCTCTCCCCCTGGGCTTCTTCTTCCTTGGCTGTCGCAAGGTGCTTCGACGATCGGAGCCTTCGCCTGCTTTTCGTCTAGGACCCGTCCTTCTCAACGGTGGTACTCGGCCTCGTATCTAGAGGTTGTGGCACTGGTGGTTTGGGAAGCGTGCCCTGGTGGTGCTTTGGCTCGCTGGGGTGGAGCGGAGAGTGGTCAACTTACCCTAATTGTCAATCCCTACGACAGTTGAGACCCCCCGCCCCCGTGCTTCTTTGCGGGCCTCCCTGTTGTTTTCTTGTTTTCTTTGCTGCAGGTTTTTCTGCCCGTTTCTCACCGCTCGTCGGCGTTGTTGTCACCGCTTATCGGCGTTGTTGTTCTCTCTGTTTGGGAGCTATGAGTCTTGGCTCTTGCTGGCCTCGATTTCTTCTGTTCGGATTCACTACTGAGTCTATGGCTCTGCATGTGGCGAAAAACACTAGTCTGTATATTTTTCATTTGCAGGTTTATCATCTCCGATCTATGCTCAGGTTGAAGGAATCTCTTATGAAAAGCTGCTTGGGTCAGCCTAGTGGAAAAGAGATCAATGCAGAAGCGTTTTATTATCATTCCCATATGAGGTTTGGGAATCAGATAGCCCTGCTCTTGGTTGTATGTACTTCCAGAATCACTTTTCCTATGTGTAGATGTCGTATGGCTTTTCAGTAATGAACATGTTCGGATTGCTAAAAAAATGGAACTAGAGAAGCACGGCTGTGGTACCTAAAGCCACCACGACCATGCCACAGCCCGATAATAGCAACATTAAGTCAGAATTTGCAAAATTTCTATTCACTTGCTCATTTCTCCAAAGAACCAAATGGTCGTGCTCCACGCCCTAGCGACCGTGCAACACTCCGACCACCATCTCTAGCCCTTGAATCCTCACCAAATCATTCCCAAACCATTTCCAATCATTCCCCTACCATTTCCACTACATTAATCTCCAGATTCCACCAATTTCCATCCACAAACGCACCACTTTCCCTCCATTCCGCCCCAACAACCCAGTTTTTCGGAGAAATCTGAAATTTCCTAATTCCACTTCCATTTTTGAGCAAAAATGAAGAAGTTTGCAAAGATAGCAGTAGAGAAGACCAGGGGTTTCATTTCCTATCAAAGAAAACTAAGAAACAACCACCCCCGGTTGATGGAGGCCGATTTGGATGCCATAGTGGATCCTATCACTGAAGAAGCCTCCGAACAGCCACAACGGGGGACACCGTCTTTGTCGCAGCCACCGCCGTTTTCCTCCCGGCCATCTATCTCATCTGAGAGACCATCTGTTTCAGCCACACGACCATAAATTTCAGCCGCACAACTGTCCATCTCCTCGGTGGCACATATGCAGCCCGAGCCACAGGTGCGGCCACGTCGACGACTCGTGTTAGATGATGAAGATGATATAGATATGCCCGATTCTGAGCAGCATGAGGTTCTGCCACAACGCCCACTTCCATAGCCCGACGTTACTACTGATAGGGAAAAGCATCCTAAGCACTCGGGGTGCTTGACACGTAGAGTTTTGGCAACTCGCTATGCATGCCAAGCAACAATGGAGGCGATGGGTTTTGATGCCTACTTTTAGGTATTGATGGAAAAAATGGGGCTATTCAAGATCCTGACACTGCAACAGGAGTCATACATCGAGCAGACCCAACAGTTCTTCGCCATGCTAGAACAAGCAATCGATGATGGTGAGAATGCAATTAAGGTGGTGATTGGGGATAAGAGGTGAAAGATAACCTCACAGATGCTAAATCCAATTTTTGCCCGAAGTGGAGAGATGACAGCCCTCCTAGATGGAGGAAGGATAGAAAATGATGCTATTTCCACATATCCAGCGATGTGGACATGCTTCACCGGCTAAAGTACATTTGTAGCAGGGAAATCAAAGACAAGTGGTATTCATAGCCCATTTCTCCGCTATGTTCATAAGGTGTTAGCAAACACCATCTTTGGTAGGTACAAAAACTAGGGCAACTGCACTAAGAAAGATCTGTTTGTGCTTGGTTTGATGACCAAAGAGACGCATGTGAACCTGGGGGCATTATTTATTGATCATATGAGGACAATCCCATCCAAGAGCACAAATCCATTTGTAATGGGAGGGATTGGGTCAAAAATTTCCAAACCTAGGTAGGTTGCCTCCCATAAGCGCTGAGTTTCTTGCCTTCATCTGGGCTTCTTGATGATTCTTCAAAATTCACCCATTTGGAATTCTCAAGTGTCCATTCTTGCAAAACATGCATCCTTCATTTGCACTCAATTTGTTTTCCTCATCTCTTTCATCACAATAATCATCACCAATTTCTTCGCCTTGGTGTCCTCTCTAGTGCCCATTTGGACTTGTGAAGTGCTCATTCCTGATATCCCTATCTTGGACTCGTCGAGTCGGGGTCTTATACATGTTGATGTTGATCTTCATGTCCATGAATGAGACTGTCATGGTGCCACTGCACACATAAATGTCGGCATCAGCTGTAGATAAGAACGACCTTCCCAAGATAATGGGAATCTTCCTATCCTCCGGTTCCATATCAAGTACAATGAAATCTGCCGAGAACACCGCACATTTTTCCTTGTCTATCATCACCAAGACATCATTCACTCTAACCCTAGGCACTTTTATGGATCTATCTGCCAACTAGAGAGTGCAATGTGCCAGCTTCAACTTGCCTAAGCCCAACTCAACATAGACATGATATGGCATCAAATTCACACTAGATCCCAAATCAAGTAAGGACATGTCTGTGCGATGTCCCCCTATGTAACTAGGTATAGGTGGGGCTCATGGGTCCTTTCTCTTCACGGGAAGTGAGTGTTGTATGATGGAGCTCACTTGTTCAGTCAATCTCACCTTCTTTGGAATCCTACACGTTGACCTTCTTTTCACAGTGAATAGGTCTTTGAGACACTTGGCATACGATGGAATTTTCTTCATTGCATCCAAGAGAGGAAAGTTGACTTTTACTTGTCAAAAGACCTCAAGAATGTCCATATTGTGCTTTTGTCTTCTTTTCATAGCCGGGGGCTCATATAGTGCTTCGGGAAATGGTGGCTCACTAGCTATTGGCCCACTTGACTTATCATGATCTTCCTGTGGTGTATCATGAGGTGGAGTACTAGGACTCCCAATATCAACATGGGGTGGCAAATTATCATCTTCGGAAATCTCAATCACAACATCACCGCTCGACTGCTTTTGCTTTGCTTTGTCACTCTTTCTTTAACTTGCAGGTTGCTCAAGTGTTTTCCCACTCCTTAAAATTTTCAAAGCACTACCTTGCTCATGATGCGGTGGGGGAGCATGTTGTGGCTGTGGAGGAGGTGGGGGTGATGGTTGGTATTGAAATTGAGGTGGAGAGGGAAAATGAGGTTGGAAAGAGAAATTTTGGGAAAATTGAGGTGGTGAATGTGGTGAAGGTGGTGGAGGTGTGTAAGGCTTAGGATAGCCTTGGAAGGAGTGAATGGGATGCACTTGCATGGGGGTGGACTGTAGAAAACTTGTAAAGAGGGCATGGGTCCACTTGCTTCATTGTAACTCAAGATGGGTTTTGAAGACAATTTTTCTTCTTGGAGAGCAATTATGGAAGATAGCTGCTCTATCCTCTCTTCTAACCTTGCAACATTTCTTTGAACATCATTAAACACTTTTAATGTAGAGAGAACCTCTTCCTCAAACCTTGAACTATATGTCGGACTTTGTAGCTCTTGATAGCTATAGGAGTGATATGTCTTCTTTTCCTCCCCATAGAACTCAATAGAGTTGATAGGTGGCAAGGAGCATTTGTCACCTGGTTCTTCATGAGGCTCACCATGTCACCAAGAATCTTCATCACTTGTGGGCTTGAGTCATCATGAGTAGGGGGTGTCACACAAAAGGTATACCCTCTTTCATTCATCATGCTAGAAGCTTGAATTCTTGATCCTTCAGCCAACTGCTCAAACAAAGGTCATATCTCCTCAGGTGGCCTAGCCATGAAAACCCCTCCACAAGAAGAGTCCACTATGTCTTGGTCCTTTAGAGACAAACCAGAATAGAATAATTGAACTAGCTGCCACAAAGGGATCTCATGGTGCGGGCACTCTCTCAAAAGCTTCTTGAATCTCTCACATGCAATGTGAAATTGCTCATTTCCCATTTGACTAAAACTTGTCACGGCATGCCACATTTTTGTCAACCTTGCTATAGAGTAGAATTGTCTCAAGAATGCATTCTTCATTGTTTCCCAACTCATGATGTCCCTTCTTGAGTCATACCAGTCTTTAGCTCTATCTTTGAGGGAGAAAGAGAACAAGGGCAACCAAATTGTATCATCACTAGCCGTCGGCGTCCTGAAGGTGGAGAATATTTCAAGAAAGGAGTCCAAGTGCTTGTAGGGGTTCTCACTCTCCAAGCCATAGAAAATGGGTAGGAGCCCAAGAAGACCTGGAGGAATAAAGAATTTCTCCCCTGGTATTTGATCAACCCTGTTAGCAATTGGCGATTTGTATTTGATAGGCATGAAGTAGTCTTTAAGCAGCTTGTGAGGTGCATTTTGGTCTTCCATCCTGTTTTCCCCCGAATGGCTTGTCACATGCACAAAGAACAACCAACCAAAAGAGAACAAGTTAGTAAACCAATATACACAAGAAATGCAAAGAAGAATGAATAAATAATAGGAATGATGAGGGCAGTAGGAAAAGTCAAAGCAAAACTAAGTAGCTAGGCCGAGCGCCTCTAATCCCCGACAACGACGCCAAAAAGCTTGGTGTGTTTCTGCTAGAGGTGCAACACACTAGCCGATTTGACCCGATGCGCCCCACGAGGTCGGAACACACGTGATGAGATTTTTCTTTTGATATTTATAAACCTAAACCGGCTACCTACATCTAATAAAACACTACATCCGCAAGCGTAGGGGGTCGTTCGTAGTATAGGAAGGTGGAAAGTATAGGGTCGATCCATAGCGAAAAGAGGGGGCACTAGAGCTAGGTTAGTTTGGCTAGGTTCCTACTGCGGAGATTAGGGTTAAGTGTTTGAAGGTGATTTCGGTTGTTAAGCTACTATGAACAAATGAGCAATTAAAGGCAAGAATGAAATCTAAGTTAACCCTAAACTAGATTAGGACTAAGTATGCAAGAAAAGACAAAGCTAGTATGCTAAGGCAAATTACACTAAGGCAAGTAAGAGAGAAGCAAAAGAGAAATTAAAGAGTTAAACTAACATGAACAAGGCAAGAACAAAGTAGGAAGCTAACTAAGCAAGGAAAGAACTAATTAAGCTAAGCGAGCACAAATCTAGGGTTTTAAGCAATAAATCGAGGTATGGGTTGTTTAGGGGTATGAACTTATCACTTAAGTTGGGGGGTCACATATGAACATTATGATTCCATTTAGATTATCCGAACCAAACAACAAGTTAGAGTCTAATGACTTAACCTAAGATACTAACTGACCATGGATATGTTGGGTTGTGTATAGGGGAACTAGTCCCAAACACCCCCCTACTACCTTTACGAGGCTCAATTGGGTTAGGGATTAGGTTCAATTCAAATAGATTCTAATCAAGTCTAGGCTTCTAGATTAGGCATTCCTAGGGCAATTAGGGACCGAGGGTAGTAATGGGGAGGTGAAATTAGGGTTTTAAACCCCAATTCCCCCACATTCTAGCCTTGAGAAGGCTCCATGCTAATTGCACTAGAATCGTCTAATCTAGCTACTTAAATCTCTCACTTAGGTTTAGGGAGATTGATTAGGATGTAGGAAGATGGGATGCAACCTAGGGATCCAAGAATTGGACCTAGGGGCAAATCCCAAAATTCACACATATAAGAAATTTGCCTAAATTTCTAGGTGATTCCACACACAAACCAATTAGCAATCCATGGATAATGAGATGCAAAGAGAATATAATCATTAAAAAATGGAATTACAATGTTTACATGTCATTTTCCCCAACATGGTATCAAAGTAACATAATTTCTCCCAAACAGCCCACCCAAGGGGGCCTAGCTACTCATGGAAATGGAAAATACAAAAAGAAAAGAGAAAGAGGTAGAAGAAGCCATGGAGCTCGATGTAGATGAAGAAATCCTCCTCTCCAGCTGCTCCAAGACGTCCGCCTCTCTCCTCCAAGGTGCAAGGGTATGAAATGAAGGGGATTATGGCTAGGAACTAGTATAAACTAGTGTTTTGGTGGTGGAAATGGTGAAATGGAGTGGATTTGAGGTGGATATGGAGTGGAATGGAGTGGATGGGAATTTGGGGAGCTAGGAGGGGGTAGAAGGTAGCTAACCTCATGCCCTAGCTACCACCTAGGTATATATTGGTGTGGGGAGGAAGCACTAGGTCAAGTAGGGGCAAAATGGGTAAAGCAGTGAAAACTAGGTGGGTTTTGTGAGTAGCACGACCGTGGTGGGTCACCACGGCTATGATGGGTAGGGTAGACCATGACTTTGGTGGATGGGCACGGTCATGGGAATTAAAAGCTAGAGATCATAGGGAGATGTACATGGATGGCCACGGTCGTGGTGATCAATATGCCTGTGGTAAAGCTTAGTGTGTTTCCGCTAGAGGTGCAACACACTAGCTGATTTGACCCGACTAGATGTGCCCCATGAGGTCGGAACACACGTGATGGGATTTTGCTTTCAATATATATAAACCTAAACCGGCTACCTACGTTTACTAAAACACTACACCCGTAAGCGCACGGGGTCGTGTCGTAATATAGGAAGGTGGCAAGTACAGGGTCGGTCCACAGGGAAAAAAGGGGGTACTAGAGCTATGTTAGTTTGGCTAGGTTCCTACTGCGAAGACTAGGGTTAAGGGTTTGAAGGTGATTTTGTTGTTAAGCTACTATGAACAAATGAGCAATTAAAGGAAAGAATGAAATCTATGTTAACCCTAAACTAGAATAGGACTTAGTATGCAAGAAAAGACTAAGCTAGGTATCAAAAAGGAAAATTACACTAAGGCAAGCAAGAGAGAAGCAAAAGAGCAATTAAAGAGTTAAACTAATAGGAACAAGGCAAGAACAAAGTAGGAAGCTAACTAAGCAAGGAAAGAACTAATTAAGTTAAGCGAGCACAAATCTAGGGTTTTAAGCAATAAAGGGAGGTATGGGTTGTTTAGGGGTATGAACTTATCACTTAAGTTCGGGGTGACATATGAACATTATGATTCCATTTAGATTATCTGAACCAAACATCAAGTTAGAGTCTAATGAATTAGCCTAAGCTACTAACTGGCCATGGATATGCTGGGTTACGTATAGGGGAACTAGTCCCTAACACTCCCTACTACCCTTACGAGGCTCAATTAGGTTAGGGATTAGGTTCAATTCAATTAGAGTCTAATCAAGTCTAGGCCTCTAGATTAGACATTCCTAGGGCAATTAGGGGCTGAGGGTAGTAATGGGGAGGTGAAACTAGGGTTTTGGACCCCAATTCTCCCACATTCTAGCCTTGAGAAGGCTCCATGCTAATTGCACTAGAATTATCTAATCTAGATACTTAGATCTCTCACTTAGTTTTACGGATATTGATTAGGATGTAGGAAGATGGGAGGCAACCTAGGGATCCAAGAATTGGACATAGGGGCAAATCTCAAAATTAACACATGTAAGCAATTTGCCTAAATTCCTAGGTGATTTCACACACAAACCAACAAGAAATCCATGGAGGATGAGATGCAAATAGAATATTATCATTAACGAATGTAATTACAATGTTTACATGTCATTCCCCCCCAACATGGTATTAAAGTAACATAATTTCCCCCAAACAACCCACCTACGGGGGTCTAGCTACTAATAGAAAGGGAAAATTCAAAAAGAAAGAAGAAGCCATGTAGCTAGGTGTAGATGAAGAAATCCTCCTCTCCAGCTGCTTCAAGACATCCTCCTCTCTCATCCAAGGTGCAAGGATATGGAATGAAGAGGATTATGGCTAGGAACTAGTATAAACTAGTATTTTGGTGGTGGAAATGGTGAAATGGAGTGGATTTGAGGAGGATATGGAGTGGAATGGAGTGGATGTTGATTTGGGGAGCGAGGAGGTGGTAGAAGGTAGATAACATCGTGCCCCAACCACCACCTAGGTATATATTGGTGTGGGGAGGAAGCACTAGGTCAAGTAGGGGCAAAATGGGTAAAGTAGTGAAAACTAGGTGGGTTTTGTGAGTAGCACGACCGTGGTGGGTAGGTGTTACAACCCTGATTTTGGGTTCATTTGCCGAGAAATGTGATTTCTCATATTAAAGATATTTGGATAGATAAAGATATAATTTGTTTTGAATAAATGGATTTTGGGATTTTTGGCTATTGGGCCCAAATAACAAGAAAATTCAATTAGTGAATGAATAATTGGATATTTGAGAAAAGAGAGATGTGGAAACCTCTAGAAGGAAAAAGAATATAATTCAAAGAGGGATTTCGTGCCTCTTGGGGTCATTGGGTTCCAAGGAGTCCAAATTTACATTAAGAGTGCAATACAAAAAGAAAAGATCAATTAAGTATTTCTTTATTAAGAAAGAAATTGAAAATAATGATAAAATGTGGAAAATGAGTGGAAAGAGGCATAAATAAGATTTCTTAGTGAATTTTCGTATCCACGAGGTTGCTAATATTAAAAGGAATTCCAATGAGGAAAATAAAAGAGAAATAAAGAGAAAACCTCAAAAAGAGTTATTTTAATAAGAAATAAACATGATAATGAAGAAATAATGCAGATAGATGCATCTAGAAGAATAATGAATATCCAATAAAAAGGATTTCGAAATAATAGAGTTTCTTGGGATCCAAGGAGTCCCAATAAAGAGGAAGGAAAGAGAAAATACTAAAATTGCAAAATAAGAGGATATTGTGATATATTATTAATGGATTTTGTGATAAGGATGGAAACGAAGGATTTTCTAATAAAAGAGAATATAATTTTGTGTGAATAAATTAAAAGGCAAGTACAAAGAAAAGAAAAGAAGTAATTTTCGAAACCCTAATATTTAAAGAAAAAGGATTATCAAAAGAATTAGGAAAGAGAGAGAAAACTTGCTTCCTAATGAAGGAATCATTTTCCATGTGGGAAAAGGATTTGTTTTCCCTAGAATGAACATCTTGGGGTGCGAAAAACCTCCCCTATATAAGGGGTAGAGCCTGGGGCTCAAAGTTTAAGAGGATCCCAAGTCCTTTCTCTCTCTTCCTCATCTTCTTCTTGTTCTTCATCATATAAACCCAAACCTTAAGCTTAACACTATCCCTGGAGCCTCAAAGGGAGCTTGAGGGAAGTCTAGACACCCCTCCGCACGACTACGTTGCCAGATTGGGAGGAACTCTTGTCCATATCGCCTGCAACTCATTTACAAAGAGTCAAGTTTCTAGACCTAATAATCCTGTCCCCAGCCGTTTCGCACATGGCTGGAGACCTTCTTGGCTGCGATGGGGAGTGGCGGAGTTAGGAAGAATGTTTCCAGTGAGCTCCGAGCCTCGAGATGGTGGAGGTGGCTCGCGCAATTCTACAGGTCGGCAGCGAGGGCAGCGCAGCCGAGCTGCATGAGGTTGAAGGAGGAAGAAGGGGAATTGGACGGTTTTGCCCTTTGCGGGATAAAGCGATGATCAACTTAACCAGGGGCACGAACGTCTTTTTGAAATGTTTCCCAAAGCACACATTGCATGGGAGAGGCCGACGTGGCGGCTTACCATTGGTCAAGTAAGTGGATTAATACAAAAATCATATCTTTTTATCCATAACTTCGATGGTAGCAAATAATATATGCTTTTTGCTCAGAAAAGTGAGAGGAATCCAATAAAAAGATATTTAAATGATAATTCCTCTTTCTATCCGAAAACTAGTATAAGTAATCAACTTTACTTAATTAAAGATTAAGAAACCCTATTTTGAGATGATTCATGTTTTTAGTAGGGTTTAATGGATAATTAGAGTTGATGTTAACATGTTAAATATGTAAAAAGGTACATTATGTTCAAAAAGGAAGAAATTTGCACGTGATTAGTCTAATTTAGAGTTTATGTGCATAACTATGCTTGAAATTTGAAAAGAACATAAAGTTATCATCTTTAATGATTTAATTAAGGAAAACCCCTTAGATTTGATGATAGATGGACTTAATGATGTTATTTGGATAATTCCGGCCAATATTAACCTGTTGTTAATAAAAGTGAAAATAGGATCTAAAAAAATGATCTTTTTATATAATTGGCTTAATTTAGGGTTTCGTGCATGAATATGCATTAATGATACTGAAAACCCTAATTTAGGTGAATATGTCTTTTAATTATTCAAATTCATGAATAAATAGAGATATGATGATCCTAAGTCAATTTGGGTATAAAAGACTATTAAAATGGATAGTTTGAGCAATTAGGGTTTATATGAGTAGAAAAGAGTATTTTAGGGTTTGTTAACCTAAAAGGGATAAAATTTGAGAAATTGATCTAAGAAAACCTAATGTATATTAATGAAACATTAATTCGGATTAGAAACCCTAGAAAGTGAATCCAAGTCGATATAGTAGATTCTTGATAAAGTGTGTAATAAATAGAGTACATATTCTTTTCAGGAATTACGTGATTGTTGAATTGCTTGCCTGGATTTCATTCTTGGTTGGATTTGTTTAATGCTTGTGAAATCATCAAATCCGGTATGTGGTTATGCTTATGACTAATCGCTCTAGTTTCATGGCGATTGTTGAATTTTTGTCGGTTGCTTGAAAATAACTGTTGGATGTCTATTTATTTCATGAAACTATAAAGTGACTATGGTTATCACTATTAATGTGCATATATAACTGGCTAGATTCGGGTCCACCTTTGTGCTTTGAAAAGGCTAAAAAAGGGGTAATCCTAGAGTAAGGTCTAGGTTACCGTGAGTTAGAAACTTAGCTACCTACGTGTAGTGCCATGAGACTCTTTAGCATACCCTGAGTTAAGGAGTGTTCTACCTATGAGTAGTTCCATGTGACTCAACCCTAGAAACCGGTTCACTTGATAGGTGGATCATGAGGGGTTTCATGGGGACAACATAGAGGATAGTGTACTCTTGGATCGTAGAGTTATATCTAAAATGTAATCTTGGTTGTTAAATGAATAATTGAATGATTACATTGTTAACATATTTACCTGATTATTGTTTCCCCCACATACGAGCTTCGGCTGACCGACGTTTTGTTTGTCGGCGTTTTAGGTAAAATCGTCATATTGTGAAATACATGAAGTAAAATGCAAGGAGGATTAGTTAGAGTAGAATACATACTTGGATAGCAGTTTAGAAATCCAAAAATTTCAAAAGGTATGCAAAATTTTATTACAACTTTTTAGTATAGATTGTTGAAATTTAATAATTGTTCTTGGTTAATTGTCGAACCTTTGAACCTGAAATTATGGGTGCGGCTTCGTCCTCTCGGTCACCCTTAATTGGGGGTTACCGGAAGGTCGGGTCGTAACATTTGGTATCAGACCGTAGGTTCCTCACTTAACCATTAATAATTATTAAATTTTACAAACTCCATAGAACCCAAGGGAGTTATTAGAGGATTATCTGAAAGATGGAGGTGTCTAGAAAAGGATCACGACCAGGGGATGGCAATATTTTCCTCAGCACCGCTAGTCGGAATACGAGGACTCCCGGATTTGTGTGACTGCCTGGCCAAAGTCTTAGGGTATGAATAGAAATAAGATACCTTTAGGACTTTCTCATCTTATTCATCCCTTCTCATCACAAATTCTATTAAGGACCTTAAGTATTAGAGTTTTCTCTCTTCTCCTCACCCTCTTGAGGTATGGGTAAGGATAATAAGATCTAAGGAATCCTCCATCAAATTAATGAAAAGCATGTAAATAAGATTTCATGGCCATAAGCATAATAGATTAAGCGGAAACTAAAGGATAGATACATGCTTAGGTCGTATGACATAAGTTGTCATGACCTCAGAAGAAACCTGAGGCTAGACCTTCTTATCAGGAGGATAGATTAAGAGAGTTAGTCTTGGAGGAAGAGGCCTCCAGTAAGAGCAGAGACCTAGCTCATCCTGTGGGGATGATGATAACTCCAACCCTAAGTGAAGGTTAGAGAGAGAGTTGACATGATGAATTAGATGTCATGGTTGACCTGGTGTTTGGATGGAAATGCCTTGGATGATGTATGAGCCATGAGAGGTTGGATGACCTAGTACCTTTGGCGACCCAACCCTGGGAAGGGTCGTGCATGTTTGAGTGAAGGATAGCTCTTTCATTGATGAGGTTAGAGAAAAACAAACATATAGAACCCTTTGAACTTGTGCAAGTAGGGCATAGCCTGCACCTAGGGTACATCAATAGTGCGACCAATAGATTTAAACCCTGGTCGGGAGAGTTTGATGGCTAGCTTATGAGATAAGCATAAGGGGATATGGATAACCTTGAGCGAACATAAGTTGAACATAGGCATCATCGAAGTAGGGGCATGCTTTCAAGGTTGATCCTTCATGAAGAGAGGACCTCTAATGGTGAGGGTAGTTGTAGGGTAAGCTCTAGAGAGAGAGTAGGAAACCCAGCAAGAAGGTTGGAAGCCTAAAACCCTGAGATATGAGGGACATTGGGAGTTGAGGATGATCCGACCTAAGTGGATGATAGTGGTCATCACATGAGGTTGATGATGTCTTGGTTGCCATGAGAGGAACCAAACCCTAGAGGGGGAATGAGGCTTCTGGTACCTATGTGCCTATGGTATAAGTGTTTACCTTCTGAGAAAGGAAGAAGAAATTCTGTATACCCTAGAGAGGTTTAGTAATAGGTTATAAGGCCTTGTACCTTGTTGTTTGTCCTTAAGAAGGATCCAACTCTAAGTGTTGCTTGAGTTGAAATATGACAGGAAGTGCATGCCATGCCTTTTTCATACTTGATTCGTGGTTAAGAGATAGAGCATGCAGTTGAACACCTAAAAGTGAACCTAGCGTTCCTAGGCCCAAGAGGGGAAGTGGTGTACCTAATGCTCATGACAAGAATTAAGTTGCTATAGTTTTGAGCATGATACTCCTCACGTATAGAGGAAAAAGGAAACTCCTTAAGTCGAAGGTATGATGAACCCCTCATAGCTAAGTTGATGATAAAGGAAGGTATGATCTTGATCTAATGATGAGGAATGAGAACTCAGATGACCTAGCCTAGTTTAGTGGTCTTCTTGTGCCTTAACAGCTTACTAGGGTTAACCATATGGATGTAAACCGTAGACCTAAGGGCGTTTGTGACCTTGTTATCAAGAGATAGTTTTCCTCCCATCCTGGGAGAGGGACCCTTTGGTAGGGTGTATATCAATTTTGTTGCTTTAAGGTAACCTTAAGAGGTCTCATAGGATCCTGAGAAGCTAAGTGAAAAGTACATGGTATGAGATGAACCTGTAGACCCATACATATCCATCTCTAAGTGCATATGGATGTGTTACCATAACTGGTATGGAGCTTGACCAAGATAGGCAGGTTGCCATGATCCTTATGAAGGGATGAATGTCAGCCCATGAATGCAGAAAGAGAGATGATGAAGGCTTGGGTAAGGTTCTATGTTGGACATGTACTATAATAGAATCGTCAGTCCATCCTAGGGTCAGGTAGGGATAAGACCGATGGAAGTAAGAGTTGCCTAATTCCCTAGTTGCACATGACCATAGGGTCGGGAGGTAACAACTATCATTGTCTGAGGGCCATGGGTTAGGAGATTGATCACCTTCGTGAACTCATGGGACCCAAAGTGCAGATGAGTAGGGCACTCTCTGGATGCATAAGGGGAAAAGGGATCACCCCAAAAGTGTCGGCACCCTATAGACCTGGGGGAGATGACCAAGGATTGTGTGGTGATTCAAGTAGGTTCAAGACCAGTTTTCCATGGAGGTGACCTTGATAGCAAGATGATTGTAATATAGAGGCATAAACGACACATTTCAACTTATATTAAAGGTGTACTGGAAAGGTGGGATGTACCATCTCTACTCTTGGAACAGAAAGAACTCTGTATTTGGACTGCAGCCAAATGCTTATTTCCTCTTGTTATGGGAGTGAGAGATAGGACAGTACGCATGCCATACACTAAGGATAAATCATGATGTGAGTTGGAATGTTGCTATGAGGTATGAGGACAGAGATGATAACATACCCTGGTAAAGTGAATGATACATGGATGGTTTGCAAACACTGAAAGGAATGAGGTAGTCACCTTATGAGGATGTTTTTTATCATGAGATATGAGTCGTACAAGGTTGAGGATGATCACCCAGAAGATGAGCTCAAAGTGTTCTCAATGAAGATAGACTTCGAGTTCGAGTTTGAGATGATAAGTGAAATACATGGAAGTGTATGTTTTCAATGTTACTTAATACCTAAGGATGTGTAGTGGTAATGGACGCTCTGGTTGAGATATATCTTTTTAGTTTGGCTAGAATCTAGAAGAGGTTGTTACACTAACCCTAAGTTTGGAAAGGAGATATGTTTGGCTAATACTCAGAGGTAACGTGATCTTTTGAACAAGTTAATGGTTGTTTGGTTTGCCAGTCTAGTCCTTGATATAATAAAAGGATGGTGGTAGGACCTCAAATACATTTCTTTGGATAGGAAGGTAATGAAACCCTATTTAGAGTGGTTTGAAGGTTTCGGAAGAATCGATCTTGAGGAGTCATGACATACACTGTGGTACTACCAAGATAGTAAATGACAATAGCACTTTGGATGCTTAAGATGAGGCTGCAGGTGGTATGTGGCCATGCAGGTGAAGGATGAGCACCTATAACCCAGTGTATCGATATAGAGGATAAAGTGTTTCCGAGAGGGAATGGGAGTTCATCACTATGGATGTTGTGATAAGTCTCCCCTAGACCATGGAAGGACAAGATGCAATATGGGTTATGGTAGACCGCCTTACCTAGATGACATGAGAAAGAAAGAGTACTATCAAGGGATAGATTGGGTTGAACTACATATGAGAGAGATGGTTCAATTGTACCATGATGAAAGTTTGAAGTTCTTTGAGTTTGACCTAAAGGTTCTCTTCCATAAGATGGAAGAAGGTACATGATGAACTCTATGTTAGTACAGTTTATCACCCCTAACTAATGGTTAGTATGATCTAGACTAAAGGGGTCCGATGAGAGCATGTGTACTCGTTCAGGGCGATATCTAGAGACAATTCTTGTCCTAAGAAAGATGTGATAATAACCACCATAGCCAATATCGGGATTTAAGGAAGCTCTGTAAGGGAGGTTGTGTCGGTCACCACTTTAGTAAGGTGATGTTGGTAAAGGACCATGCCATGGACCACAATGCTTGTAGATGAAGTCTCTTTGATCGTGCAATGGCTGAAAGGAGCCTAGAGACGACAGGAATCGTGAGCGGATGCAAAGTAGACTGACATGCAGTTCACTATGGGAGAATATGTGACATGAAAATCCGACCCCTCTAAGTTATAGCTAAGAGAGCTGAGTCCCTGATGCATGGGTTCTATTGACATGGTTTGGTGGAGAAGGTTAAGTTTGATCTTACCCCTCAGGATAAAGTAATGTGTGATGAGTTCCATGTGTCCAATTTAGAGCACTATGTGAGGTACCCCGACCATGTGTCGAGCAATGAACCTAGTGAGCCCCAAGGGAGGCTACATGGCCTGAGTCACCTGTGCAGTTTATAGACGTCGGGATGAAAGAACTCAGAGAAAAGAATGTGATAATAAAGGTTCTTTGGAAGTGCCATGAGTATGGTAAATCCACATAGGGGCCAATGGTGGAAATGGAAAAGTCTTATCCTGAATTGTTTGTTTGCTTGATAGAATTTTGAGGACAACATTCCTATAAGAGGGGAAGGATGTTACAACCCTGATTTTGGGTTCATTTGCCGAGAAATGTAATTTCTCATATTAAAGATATTTGGACAAGTAAAGATATAATTTGTTTTGAATAAATTTATTTTGGGCTTTTTGGCTATTGGGCCCAAATAATAAGAAATTTCAATTAGTGAATGAATAATTGAATATTTGAGAAAAGAGAGATGTGGAAACCTCTAGAAAGCAAAAGAATATAACTCAAAGAGGGATTTCGTGCCTCTTGGGTTCCTTGGGTTCCAAGGAGTCCAAAGTTACATTAAGAGTGCAATACGAAAAGAAAAGATCAATTAAGTATTTCTTTATTACGAAAGAAATTGAAAATAATGATAAAATGTGGAAAATGAGTGGAAAGAGGCATAAATAAAATTTCTTGATGAATTTTCATATCCATGAGGTTTCTAATATTAAAAGGAATGCCAATGAGGAAAATAAAAGAGAAATAAAGAGAAAACCTCAAAAAGAGTTATTTTAATAAGAAATAAACATGATAATGAGAAATAATGCAGATAGATGCATCTAGAAGGATAATGAATATCCAATAAAAAGGATTTCGAAATAATAGAGTTTCTTGGGATCCAAGGAGTCCCAATAAAGAGGAAGGAAAGAGAAAATACTTAAATTTCAAAATAAGAGGATAGTGTGATACATTATTAATGGATTTTGTGATAAGGATAGAAAGGAAGTATTTTCTAATAAAAGAGAATATAATTTCGTGCCAATAAATTAAAAGGCAAGTACAAAGAAGAGAAAAGAAGTAATTTTTGAAACCCTAATATTTAAAGAAAAAGGATTATCAAAAGCATTAGGAAAGAGGGAGAAAACTTGCTTCCTACTGAAGGAATCACTTTCCAAGTGGGAAAAGGATTTGTTTTCCCTTGAATGAACATCTTGGGGTGCGAAAAACCTCCCCTATATAAAGGGTAGAGCCTGGGGCTTGAAGTTTAAGAGGATCCCAAGTCCTTTCTCTCTCTTCCTCGTCTTCTTCTTGTTCTTCATCGTATAAACCCTAACCTTAACCTTAACTCTATCCCTGGAGCCTCATATGGAGCTTGAGGGAAGTCTAGACACCCCTCCACACGACTACATTGCCAGTTCGGGAGGAACTCTCGTCCATATCGCCTGCAACTCATCTGCAAAGAGTCAAGTTCGCAGACCTAATGCTCATGTCCCCAGCGATTTCGCACATGGCTGGAGACCTTATTGGCTGCGATAGGGTGTGGAAGAGTTAGGAAGAATGTTTCCGGTGAGCTCCGAGCCTCGAGATGGTGGAGGTGGCTCGCGCAATTCTACAGGTCGGCGGCTAGGGCAGCGCAGCCGAGCTGCGTGAGGTTGAAGGAGGCGAAAGGGGAATTGGACAGTTTTCCTCTTCGCGGGCTAAAGGGATGATTAACTTAACCAGGGGCACAAACGTCTTTTCGAAATGTTTCCCAAAGCATATGTTGCATGGGAGAGGCCGACGTGGCGGCTTACCATTGGTCAAGTAAGTGGATTAATACAAAAATCATATCTTTTTATCCGTAACTCTGATGGTAGAAAATACTATATGATTTTTGCTCAGAAAAGCGAGAGTAATCCAATAAAAATTTATTTAAAAGCTAATTCCTCTTGCTATTGGAAAACTAGTATAAGTAATCAACTTTAATGAACTAAAGATTAAGAAACCCTATTTTGAGATGATTAATGCTTTTAGTACGGTTTAATGGATAATTAGAGTTGATGTTAACCTATTAAATATGTAAAAGGTACATTATGTTCAAAAAGGAAGAACTTTGCACGTGATTAGTCTAATTTAGAGTTTATGTGCATAAATATGCTTGAAATTTGAAAAGAACATAAAGTTATCATCTTTAATGATTTAATTAAGGAAAAACCCTTAGATTTGATGATAGATGGACTTAATGATGTTATTTGGATAATTCAAGTCAATATTAACATGTTGTTGTTAAAAGTGAAAATAGGATCTAAAAAGATGATCTTTTTATATAATTGGCTTAATTTAGGGTTTCGTGCATGAATATGCATTAATGAGCTTGAAAACCCTAATTTAGGTGAATATGTCTTTTAATTGTTCAAATCCATGAATACATAGAGATATGATGATCCTAAGTCAATTAGGGTATAAAAGACTATTAAAATGGATAGTTTGAGCAATTATGGTTTATATGAGTAGAAAAGAGTATTTTAGGGTTTGTTAACCTAAAAGGGATAAAATTTGAGAAATTGATCTAAGAAACCCTAATGCATATTAATGAAACCTTAATTCGGATTAGAAACCCTAGAAAGTGAATCCAAGTCGATAAAGTAGATTCTTGATAAATTGTGTAATAAATAGCGTGCATTTTCTTTTCAAGAATTACGTGATTGTTGAATTGCTTTCTTGGATTTCATTCTTGGTTGGATTTTCTTAATGCTTGTGAAATCATCAAATCAGGTATGTGGTTACGCTTATGAATAATCACTCTAGTTTCACGGCGATTCTCGAAGTTTTATCGGTTGCTTGAAAATAACTGTTGGATGTCTATTTATTTCATGCAACTATAAAGTGACTATGATTATCACTATAAATGTGCATATATAACTGGCTAGATCCGGGTCCACCTCTGTTGCTTTGAAAAGGCTAAAAAAGGGATAATCCTAGAGCAAGGTCTAGGTTACCGTGAGTTAGAAATTGGGCTACCTATGTGTAGTTCCATGAGACTCTTTAGCATACCCTGGGTTAAGGAGTGGTCTAACTATGAGTAGTTCCATGTGACTCAACCCTAGAAACTGGTTCACTTGATAGGTGGATCATGAGGGGTTTAATGGGGACAACACAGAGGATAGGGTACTCTTGGATTGCAGAGTTATATCTAAAGTGTAATCTTGGTTGTTAAATGATTAATTGAATGATTATATTGTTAACATATTTACCTGATTATTGTTTCCCCCACATACGAGCTTCGGCTGATCGACATTTTGTTTGTCGGCATTTTCGGTACAAGCCAAAAGGACAAACTATAAATCGTCATATTGCGAAATACATGAAGTAAAATGCAAGGAGGATTAGTTAGAGTAGAATACATACTTAGATAGAAGTTTAGAAATCCAAAAATTTCAAAAGGTATGCAAAATTTTATTACAACTTTTAAGTATAGATTGTTGAAATTTAATAATTGTTCTTGGTTAATTGCCGAACCTTTGATCCGGAAATTATGGGTGTGGCTTCGACCTCTCGGTCTCCCTTAATTTGGGGTTACCGGAAGGTCAGGTCATAACAGTAAGGTAGACCACGGCCGTGGTGGATGGGCACGGTCATGGGAATTAAAAAGTGGAGACCACAGGGAGATGTACATGGATGGCCGTGACCTTAGGGAGTCACCACAGTCATGGTGGGAACCTATGGCCACAGGCATATTGATCACCACGGCCGTTTTGGCCATATTTATCATATTTTGGAAGTTACAGTGATTTTTTGTGCTTGGGGCATCTCCACCACGGCGGTGGTGGAGTACCACGGCCGTTTTGGTGTCCCTCCCATACACTTGAACATTTAACTTGATCATCCATGGAGGGTATTTCTTCGAAACATTCTTTGACCACTTGGGGTAGGTTGGGAGTGGTTTTTGGCCTCATTTTGGGCTCCTCCAAGCCTCAGGAAACCCTAGATTGGACCATCTTCTTTCCATTCCATCAAGTAGTGGACAAAGTACCTATAAAACATGCAAAAAGCCTCCATAAGTGCATTTGATAGAAATAAGCATATTGGGGGAAATAACTTGTAATCTAGCAAGTATAGATGTGATTGAAATGCAATATGACACAAGATGAAGCCCTAAAATCGGGTTGAATCAGTTACTCAAGGGTATAAATTCATGTTATGTTGTCAATTTCTAAAAGATTTTGTTTCTATTGGCTAGGGATGGTAGTTGAGCAACCACTTCTTCTTACCATGATTTTTCTCAAGGTATATTTGTTAAGGATTGACCTTCACCATAACATATAGTTCATATATTCATAGGTAATGGTCATGGATAGGCTTTTAGATTTAGTATGTTATGCAATAGTAATTACATTTACAAATCCTATCGACTAAAAGGTAAAATATATCAAACTTCATTTTGAGACCCGCCTCACATCAAAAATCTTCCACGTTATAAATTTTTTTAACCATATTGGGCATCTTTCATGTCAATACCACTATCACAATAAAGACTAGACATATCTAGTTTGGTTACCTAAATCTTCCTCCACATCTAAGACAAATACACATACTCCTCAAGATTGTTATTTAGTCAAGGCATATGTGAAACTAATGCATTACTCCTAATTACTTGTTGTATTTTGATTTGAGTGATGATGATATAAACATGATTCATATTGGTTGACATATTGATGCTAATAAACACCAAGATTGATCATCTATCAATCAAACTATCAATTCTTACAACGATTGGCTGATCAAACTTATAATTCTACTAGACACCATTTTTTCAAAATTTTATGAAAAAATACTCATACCCCTATTTTCTCATGAAGTATCTTGGTTGTTATATGAAAAAATCATGTATAAAGTTTTCTTCACTACCCAATGAATGACTTAAATGATCTCATATATGAAATAAGAAAAACATTATGTATTCATATCCTAATTACAGAGCCAAAAAGCCTCGCAAATTCATAATTTGCATCACTGAATGACTGGAAACTAAAGAGTCTTCAACATCAGGAGAATAATAAAGAAGTATTAATGAAAAGTAAAGTATAAGGAAGGAACACAGATTGGCATTGAAGATATTGATAACACATTATCTAAAATGAATTAGTTCATGTATTAAAATCACATCATAATTTTGTTTGTGTTACTCAACAGTTGGGTAACTTTTATAATGAAAAATTGATTATACACACATGTGAACTGCTGATGTTTATAGTATTTTGGTATATTTACTCAACTATACTATAATATTAATGAAGGAAAACAACAAGCAACTTGCATACTAGTTTTTTTTTGTGTTCCAATCATTAAGGGTAAATTCCTTATGGATACTAAAGAAAATAAAATATTAGTAAATAGGATATATGTAATGTTAACATGAATTTACTTCACAAGATTGCTAAACATGAACTATTAAGGGCCCACCTAGATAACACAATAAGAATTAAGAAAATTGTCAACCCTGCACTAATGAGAAACAAGCCAAAACTTCCTTAAGATTCAAAATAGTGATTTTTAGTCCCCTTTTAATATTGACATGGACACTTTTTATCAATTAGAAACAATCAATTAGGAAAATAAATATTGTGTTATCATTTTTTATCAATACTCTAGTATGCATGGGTCCAACTCTTAGTTACAAAACGTAACTCTATAGTGATATTGACCATGTCTTTCCCAAGTTTGGGAAATAAACACTCAACTATGATCAACACCATTACATGTTTCGATGGTGGAAAATAATCAAAGGAAGAGGCAAATTATATTTCTGAATACATGGGAATGAAAATAATTTGCCATATTTTAGAACTTCCCAAAAATCCTTGTAGTAATAAGAGATATCTAAAAATGGTGTGGGTTGGGCTCATGGTACACAATATCGATAACTTCAAGACACACCATGAAGAAATGGGAAGTGTGACACTCTTGTCTAGGTTTAGCTATTAAACCTACTTTGTTTGGTCTTGTTCTATTTTGTTGTGCAAATTTGATTTTTGTACATGCTTCTAAATGATTATTTCTTTTTTTTATGTTAATATTGTGATCATGAGACCAGACTTAATTCTTTTTTAATAGAATGTGATTATATATGTTGAGCCCATCTGATATGTTTCATGCATTTGTTCTTATACTTCCATAAAGTTTGATGATCACATTGCTCTTTGACAACATTTTATTGAGTTTTGTTAGTCGTTTATTTTATTTATGCCTTTAGAAATTCCCTTAAAGTTAAGTAGGTAAACCCTGAAGGTGAATGCTACATGTTTAGACATGTGAACTAATGATTTGCACACATTCTTCAAGTTACCCTAGTGAGCCTAATATCAAACTTATATCTTGTTGATAGAATGTGGTTATATATTTTGAGCTTATTTGAGAGGTTTCATGCGGTTTTTATTATTCTTCCATGGAGTTTATTGATATTATTGTGCATTTATAGAGTTTAATCATATATTTTTTGGTGAGATGGGTTACTTATCATTTTTCGTCTCACCTTTAGAGTTTAATCACGTTGATAAGGGCGTCAAGCATTACAAGTTAATTAAACAATATGCTTAGGAAGTGTGCATGGACATCATAGACTTAGGAATAGAATTGAATACATATTGAGGATGATGATATGATTTGTGTACAATTATGGCTGACAAAGTCAACCATTTGGTGTTCTTTTACCCATATTTTTTGCATTTTACATTCATGTGAAGTTCCTTCTTCTTATTTCTTATATGAATGACAGAACATCAAGTAATATGGTAAGACCACAAGATGGTCCTATGCTCAACGTCATGTAATTAATATATTCAAACTGATGTTAGAAACCATGAATATAATTCTTGAAGTGTGATTTGAACATATTGTATGAAATTAATTCATATTTCTTCCATTGATATCCCTACCTATTGTTTCAGGATGTAACCAATGGTGATTCACGCATGTTCAATTATTTTCTTAATATATGTATAATCTTTAGGATACAAGGGTAAAAATACATCACGTGACGTCAAGGGTTTCAGAAAATTTTGGTAACATAAACTTAGAGTTAGCATAATTTCATACTCTTTTTGTGGCAACATCTATAGTCTTCTACTCAATATATATTGACATGATTTTTAATATTGAACTAAAAATCTTTATTATCCCAAGGTGAGCCCGCTAGATTTTATTCAATTTTCTTACCAATCCTTTCAAGTTGCAGTAGACAATAATATTGTGACAAGTGTGCATATTTTGAATAAATGGAAAAAGGCAAATTGTTTCTTGAAGTCTTACATAATCATCTTTATGTAAGACATTATGTGTACTACTACATTACTTCTACTAGTTACCAAAATTTTTATCCCCTCATTTTCATCTTCAACTTGAAGAACTTTTCAAGTTTTTGTCCATTTACATTTGTCTTCATTCCACATCATATAAAACTATCATATATCTTTTCTCTTTTAGTTTGTCTAAGAAACATTATGATTGCATATAAGGATTCTCATAATTTTATATGGAATATATATATTCCAAGATTTGACCTATGACTATGTGTTCATTAAAATCATGTGATGCACAAATTTATATCGTCAATTCAAATTATTTTCTGATTTCTTACCATTGTAGACCACTTGAGCTAATGTGTAATTCTCGATACCACCCATACAAAATACATGAAGTATTGGATATTTGTATCATGATCACTTGTGGTGGTTTTTATTTTATCAATAAGGTAGTAAACAATTTCATCTTGAATAAGATATCTACCATATATTTTGATTTTCTTTCTTTTAAAATGTGATGTTATTCGTTTTTTGGTGACTGAGAGAATGCACCCTAGATGAGTCTGACATAGTGATTCTCGAGGCGTGAGAGGGTGTGGTCTAGTCACCCCTTCCCGTGATAAATTAATGTGGATTATCATTTGTATACTGCATTCGATCTGATTCAGACCCGAGTCCTTCATGTAGGATGACCAAGCTCCTACCACCTGGGGTACTCTGGTCAGAAGGGATGTTGTTTCTCCTTCCTTGTAAATAAATTCTATTAGTTGTTCTAGATATCAACTGGTCTACTACCACCTAAAGTTTGATTTAAGTGGCCAATTTGAAAAGATGGTTTTACCTATCTTGAATATCATTAGTTTTTGCAACAATATCATGCTCAAATATTCTTAGATGATCGTACCCATGAATATACCTAGGAAAAGAACTTGGTTTCATGATTCTTGTTTTCAATTTCTTATACTCCAACTCATCAAAAACAGCATTTGTGTCATACTTAGACTCATGAAGGCTTTCCACACAGGCTTGTATTCAAGTCTTAACATCATGATATGGTCACTTCTCTACATATGCAACGATTACTTTCATGATACTAAGGTAATTAGAAGTATTTTAAGAGCACCCTTAAGTTTTTATCAGGATCCCACCCAACTACCTTGGTCCTTGTCGATAGTTCGATTAATCTCCAAGTTAATCAAGCATGATAAGACAAAAGTATCGACTATGATTAGCACTTCAATCATAATTTATGTTAATAAGACCATTCAGTGGGAGATATGATTTTGTCTTCAGCACAAAAATGAGATTATGGATCACTATTAATCTTCATATAAAAAGTACATGAAAAGTGTAGAAGTATAAATTACCTTTACTATTGAAGAAGATAAGTCATGATATTATCTTGCACACAATTCACTTATCTCTAGTTGTGATATTTTGACCAGGACACTACAACAAAAATTCCCATTAGCTGCTTTTATTCTAGTGTCTTTTCTAAAAAAAAGCCCCACTATCTATCTAATGTACATGCATTTTTAATTAAAATGCCACTAAACCACCTATTATAGAGTTTATAAAAAAGACTTAACAGTAAAGACATTCTTATATTTAATTAATGGCAATTTTAAATTGCCTAACTAAATGACGAAGTAGCTGTAATATATTTCAATCTGAATTTTTCATTCACTTCTCCCGCTTTTCCTTTGCGCTCCCACGTAATAGGTATCGCAGTGACTGTGGTGATTGATCTCCCCAATCACTCGTCGATATTCTTTCAAAAGTGATAATGCGTGGAGGAGATATAGCCTCCTGGTCGATCGTCGCTCGCCCTAACAACGTCTTGGAGGATTGCACGCATCGACTGACTGGTGGCGGCGTGTTGATCACAGCATGGAGGATTGCTTTCGACTACTGGCCAGCGAAGTGCCACATTGTCGGCACCGAGGAAGCCAGGAGTCTACTTTGTCAGCGCCGAGGAAGCCAGTTCAGCCACATTGCTACATTGGCGCCAGGTGATTAGTCCCAACCACATTCCAAATAGATTCTCTTCCCCAACCATTATCACCATCACAATTGATTGTTGTATTGATTCACACTAGTATAGGAAGAACCATCTCTGTAAGATATATTCTACCTCTACGATTTTCTTGCCCCTCCCTTAATTTTGCTATATTCTTGCTTTATTTGCATTGATTTTAGTTTCACATTGAAAAATTGTATGTTGATGTATGACATGTTTAAATTCTCTTATTCGAGCAAGATCTGGGCTGAAGCTAGAGTTCCTGGTTTATTCATTATTCCTAATTCCATGACTGACTTGGTTAATTGCACTAGCAAGGAGAATCATTGTTTGTCAATGCACATCTTGTACGGGTTATAAAGGGAGAGGAATAATAGAGTTCTTGAGAATGCAGAGATGCAATCATGGGTTTGGTGATGGGTATCTAATCACCACTTTCTTTAGTGGTCTAACTCTTACTAACAGACTATCCATCAATGTAGATTTTGATATCAAGGAGGAAACGACAAATAAGATAAGGTCAGAAATAACTCAAGAATGGCAGCCAGCATCAACTTCAATAGTTATAAACATAAGATAGAAAAGTATCCAAATAATCAAATCTCATTACTTCCATTAATTTAGGGGACTAAGACTTAAAGAAGTATAGGATAATGGAAATTTGATTGTGGGCATTACAACTGAGTCGATGTTTCAGTTGCAACCAGCACACCTTGAAGACACATGGATTTTAATGAGGCCAAGAATCACTAAGATTTATGCATAACAACTTCCAATGAAGTACAAATTAAGATTTTATAATCTTTGGAATGGTTTTGAGACAAGGAACCTCCCTAATATTAGACCTGGTATGCCATCCTGATTCCCATGTTCTAATTAGAAGCTAATTTTAATGAAGTGTAATTATTCATGGTTATGGTATATACATGAAATTAGGTTTGATTAGGCTTAGCTATTTTTAGTATACATTGTGATATGTCATTACCCACACCAATTTTGTTCTATGTTTTTAGATTAGTGTATATAAATAGGTTACGAAACAATGTCATTTTATTGTTATATGTTTCCCTTTAATGTAAGTGAGAAATCTAATATATTCTCAAAAGCACAGAGGCCAAGAATGATTAAGCATCTCATCTTTATCATAGTTAATTTCTATACCAAAATACATGGGTTGATCCACTTATATAGTAGAAACTATACTTCAAATGAAATTTCTAAAAAGTAGGGGCTTACTGAGAATCACTGACTTCTAAGGGGGGGGCTAGTCTAAAGATGATACAACTAAGAAATAGCAAAGAAAAATACACCATTTCCCTTCACCATGAATTGGTAACATGTGAGCACAATTATATTATGTTCATTCGATTCCCCTTGTCAAAGGGGGGGCGGTTGCTCCTCTTGTCATATTCTGTTCATTCTGATTCTGGACTTTTGGATACTATGCTTCTATTCTTATGCTTGGTTAAGGTTCAATACTTTTCTCCCACCTCTTGTCCGGCTCAGCTGGTTGAAGCTTTTATTGGTTTTGATTGGAAGGTCTAGTATGTCGTTTTCTTTTGAATCCTTTTTTCTGATGTGGTTTTGAGTGATGTTCTACTTTTTTCTTCTATTGGTTATCGTTGGCTGAAGGATATGTGATCTGTCCTTGGGTTGGTTTGTATTTTACCTGTTTGATGTCATCCAAGGATGGGATTCTATGCTGGCTCTTGCCTTTGGAAGTGCTTGAAATGGCTTTGTATGGTTCTCCTTTTTTAAGGCTCTTTTGGGATTCTTTGAAATGATATTCCTATTCTTTGAAAATAGGAGTTTCGGCCGACCAAAAAATGAATATAGCCATGATTGAGTACCATGTTATGAAGAACATACACCTTGGTGTTCAACTTCATATCAGGGAGTGTATCTTTTGTATTTGTTTGTATAGATTCCTACTTTCTGGTTGTATATGTTCTAAAGGTTTCTAGTAGGTGAGCTTGTAGAAGCTGAGGTTGTAGGTTTGGAAACCATGTTGGTTGTTTTGAGGTTTACAAATTCTCCTTTGATACTGGAGGATAGGACCCAAGCTCCTGTTCATTTTTTGATTCAGTTCAAAATAATTAGAATGTGCCTGGGTCCTTATTATAAGTATGTTCTTTTATCCTTTTAAAAAGTATTTCAAACATAGTGTCATGTACTCATAAAACTAAAGTGGCAGGAATCTATCCCATTTACAAATAGGTCAGAGAATAATAACCTCACATAACTCATTTAGAAAATTTACAATTTTTAGATGAATCCTTATTGTAACTCATTTAGAAAATTTACAATTTTTAGATGAATCCTTCTTGTCATAAAAATTGTGGTACTAAAAATAATAAGATGATAAGATAGTTGGACCTGTGTTCATATCAATTGGGAGGGGAACAAGATCGCTGACCAGCTTGCTAAATTTCATATTAGAAATAAGAGGGGCCCCTACTACTATAGGTGTCCTCCTAGCAACATTGTTGACTTGGTCAACACGGATATGTGTAATGGAAGTAGTACTGCCAAGTTTAATTCTATTATGAGTAGTTCAACGTGTAATAATATTCTTTTGAATCAACTTGCAAGAGAGGGACGAGATGAATAAAAATTCCCTCTGACTTCGGTAAGATATCTTGTAGTAGTGTTTGATAAACATAGAAGTACAAGACTGTAGTAAAAATTTGGAAAGACACCAGTAACCTCTTTAAATTGGTCTCACACCTTCTATAGTAGTGCATCGATAGTCCAAATTAAATAGGTCTCACACCTGTACAAAATAAGCCAGACACCATTAACCTCTTTGATAATATAAAATATGAGTGTTGATTCAACAAATAGATAATAAGTGTCACCTCATTGTATGAAATACCAACATACATCAAATTATAGAAAATACTAGTTACTTCATTGAAATTCTCAAAGAAGGATTAGTGAGCATTGGACCAATTGCAAAGATATAGCCTCTATATAGGACATGATCTCCTCTATTAGATTTCTTTTCAAGCTATCATGTCTACCACAATAAAGTTGGTTATGACAAGCACTAAAAGGTTAACTGATGTTATACAACTTTTTCTGAAAATATATAACATCGTTATATGTACATACAATTTGTTAATACTAATATTATGCAGTCTCTGTCCACCCACAACAGTCACTATGAATTGGGCCTCTATGCCAATGTTAACGTTCCCATTGAAGAACAATTGGACATCATCCTAGATGATCATTCCTTAAACCAACTAGCCATACCCAAACATTGGTGTATTCTAAAAGGAAGACACTACAGGCCTGGTGAAGTGACCCTAAATTTTGGCAATTATTCACATGTTATCGAGGTTAGTATGATTTGGCAGGAAATATTGTATCAAATTCTGGTTGGCATGATTGGATTAGAAAGCTGCTAGTGGGCTGTAGCGACAAGCTTTTTCTCCATCCAGTTGGCCATAATATCATCAAATTTTGGATAACCAACATCAACTGCGAGACCCCCGATCATCTACGGCGGTATGAGAGCACGATGGAGGATATCAGTTCAGACGAATCTAATGATGAGGCCCCTATCAATTCAGATTTGTCTAAATATAGTGAGGAGGTCTGCGACACCGCACAATCATCAAAATGACCACGGTAGGTCCAATTAACAAATATAATTGTCAAGACAAAAAATTTGTGTTTACACTTTTTGTCTGAAAGAAATTTATCCTCATAATTGCTTTCTTTTCTGAACTTAGGGAGAAGATCACTACAATGATAAGTCCTCGAAGTTACCGATGTGGGACCATGTTGGTGTAGTATTTTGCTGTCTATCTATCTAGACTTGTCTGTATTAATAGTTATTTTAATTATGCACATGTTTAGGGGTACCCCAACCCCTTTGTTTAGGTACTGTTTAGGGGTGCACGCCTGTGTGTGGATGTAAAAAGAGATAAATGAATGAAACTGAAAGTTGCTACATGAATGCTTATAACTGAAGTGTGTGTTCCCATGAATGTTCCAAATTCAAAAATCCATCCTATCTAATGACACATTCAAAACCAAACAACAAAAACAAATATGCATATCCTATTATGTTACAAATTGCTGATACATTTCATTATAAATGTTCTTTTATCCTTATTATAACTATGTTCTTTTATCCTTATTATAAGTATTTCAAAAAATTCTTGGGCACCCACCTAGTCGGATAGGCTCACGTGAACTTCATTTGCATGATTACACTAGTATTTTCTCATATTGTATAGTCTTTTTTAATATGACATACTTACTCATATGTTATATGTTTTACTATTTTTATAGAATGGATAAGTCTTGGATAGCAGAGGATGACCGGACGAGCAGTAAATACTTATGTGGAATATCAAAATTTTTGGATTTCACTTTTGAACATTCATCGATTGGAGACAAGATTGTATGCCCATGTAGAAAGTGTGCTAATGTATACCAAGTCACCAGAAAGACTGCATCAAGCCATCTACTGTGGCATGGCTTCTTACCAAGCTATATTTCTTGGGCTTTTCATGGTGAAGATGCCGACGTTCAAATGGATGCTCCTACTGATCAAGGAGATTTCTTTAATGCTAAAAATTTACAAGATATGTTGCATGTAACTTTTCTGAGTTTCAGTGAAGATGGAAATACAGAAGGAGTGGAGCCATCTAGTGATCAACATTTCAATACTGAAAAATTTTATATCTTGTTAATGGATTCTGATATAGAATTATATCTAGGGTGTAACAAATATAGCAAACTTGCTTGCATCCTAGAATTCTATCACCTGGTTTGTCTTAATGGCTTGAGTAAGAAAGCATCATCTATGTTTCTTACGTTCTTTAGAAAGATGCTACCAGAAGGAGAATAGTTACCTAATTCATTTTATAAGCTAAAAAAGACTATTACGGGGTTGGGCTTAGATTATGTGAAGATTCATGTTCGTCCAAATAGTTGCATGTTGTTTTTGAAGGAATCTGCTGATAAAGGCGTCTGTGATACATGTGGAGCATCAAGATGGAAACTGATTACAATCCCAGATGATGATGACGAGTTTGCAAAAAAACCCAAGAGAATACCTATCAAAGTGGTCAGACACTTTCCACTTATACCCCGCCTAATGCGGTTATTAATGTCATCAAAAACCTCTTCCTTAATGAGGTGGCATGCAGAACAATATGAAAAAGATGACAAGTTAAGACACTCGGTTGATTCACCTGCACGGAAAACATTTGATGTGATACATCCAGAATTTGTTGTAGACACTAGAAACATTCGATTGGGACTTGCAACTGATGTATTTAATCCTTTGGGACAATGAGTACTTCTTACAGTACATGGCCTGTTGTGATTATTCCATATAATTTACCTCCTTGGTTGTGCATGAAGCAACCATATTTTATGTTGTCCCTACTCATTCCTAGACCAGCCTCACCCAAAAATATAGATGTGTACTTGCGTCCATTGATTGATGAGTTGAAAGAACTGTGGGATATTGGTGTGCATACAAATGACGCTGGAACCAAGGAATTCTTTCTGATGCGTGCTTCTTTATTATGGACTATTAGTGATTTTCTAAGATATGCACATCTATCTGGTTGGAGTACTAAAGGCTACAAAGCATGTCCCTATTGTAATAAAGATACTATCTCACATTGGTTGCCACATAGTCGTAAAGTTTGCTACAGAGGACACCGTAGGTTTTTGCCAACTAGCCACAGATTCCAAAAACAAGCAAAGGCATTTACCCGTGAGCAACAATTTAGGTGTCCACCTAAACCTCCTTCTGGAGCTCAAATCTTGTCACAATTGGTGGACGGAAGAACTATAATTGGTAAGAAAAGGCCAAGAGGTAAGGATTAAACACACAATTGGGAAAGGAAAATTATATTTTTTGAGCTACCATATTGGAAAACTAACATTATAAGGCACAATCTCGATGCTCGATGTCATGCACATTGAGAAGAATATATGTGAGAGTATTGTTGGAACGTTGCTAGGTTTGAAGGATAAAAGTAAGGACAACTTGAATGCAGGGAAGGATTTGGAGGATATGGGAATCAGATTTCCGCTTCATCCAAAAACTGTTGGTAAATATACCATCCTACCTCTAGCTTGCTATACAATGAAAAAAGATGAAAAAATATTATTTTGCAACCTCCTAAAATCTGTCAAAGTTCTAGATGGGTATGCGTCTAATATATCTAGATGTGTGCGGTCAAAGGATCAGAAGATGCTACCAATGAAAAGTCACAATTATCACGTGTTGATGCAACAACTTTTGCCATTAGCTATCACTGTGTCCTTGCCCAGTAAGAATGCTAAGTCATGTATAATTAATCTTTGTTGCTATTTTCAAATGTTGTGTACTAAAGTCATAATCCAAATGATTTTTCTACATTGGAAAATGCAATAGCTGTGACACTTTGTGAGATGGAGAAGATATTCCCTCCATGTTTTTTTGACATAATGGTGCATCTGTCAGTCCATCTCTCTTATGAAGCTAAGATAGCCATCCCTGTTCAGTATCGTTGGATGTATCCAATTGAAAGGCAACATTTCATATGTCGTGATGACTTTACCTATTGGAATGTAATTTTTCATATTATTTTCCTCAACTTTGTTATCAGGTATCCGATGACCCTAAAAGGATATGTTTGTAATAAAAGATATCCAGAAGGATCAATAGCAGAAGGATATATAGCTGAAGAGTGTCTAACTTTTTGTTCAAGATACTTGGATGGAGTTGAAACAAAATTAGATCGGCCAAATAGAAACAATACTGACGAAGAAAGTTTGGAAAATGAGCCAACACTTGACAGTGATGATTGGTATATTTTCTCGACAGTAGGTCGTGGTATTGGTAAAATGGTAACATGTGTCTTGGATGAACATACATTGAAAAAAGCCCATAAGTATGTACTATTCAATTGTGAAGCAATTGAACCCTACATTAAGTAAGTTAGTGTGGCAACACATCCCGCTATCACACAGACAGCGAGGTGTTATGCAAAAACGTGCGGAAATCACCATAACCACATTTACCAAAAAAACGAGTTAATTAAAACTGATTGTGGAAAACTGATAAACTGAGAAATTTATTACATTTCAGTCCACACCCTGCAAGAAAACAGGTTATACAACTATATACAAGCCTTGATACATGTCCACAGCCTAGTTCAACAGCTGTTCTGTCATACCATCTCCTGAGTCCATCACCTATTTATACATACATAGAGGCCCACATCCGGCCAACAGCAGGATATAAAAAACATCAACGGTTATCCATCGTGAAACAACGTCAAAACACCGCCAAGGACCTGAGAGTATAGGGATGACTCTAGACTCTACAACAAAACATCCAAAACAGCAGCATCTCCAAAGCTTGCCTTCTACTGCTCGTCTTGCTGCTCGGCCGCAACACCACGAACACCACCACGTCTATCTCGACCACCTAAAAAGGGTGTAACTCAGCGGAGTGAGACAATTGAACATTGTCCCAGCGGGAGGCATAACTCCCCGCCAAAACTACAAAACCTCAGGTATACATATAAAGCATCTAACTGATAAAAGTATAACAAGAGTAGTTATAAGATAAGACTGTTCATGATTATCGAGCTTACCCATAGTACTCAGTTATTTATCCAACTATTTCCTTATGAAACATGATTAACAAGATAGGACATATAAAGCTTACCATATATGAGAAACGTATAAGCAAATCCAAGATACACATAGAGTTAACTACGCAAACAAGGCATCAACCAATATTTCGTGTTTGTCCTAAGCAGTAATTGTTAAACGGCTGGATTACGTTTTATTATGCCTTGAGGAAGTGAACTGTATGGTTCAAATCCAACCTTCGGCTGTGAAGCCCATAACCGGTGCCATACAAGGTCAATGGAAGAGTCAGAATCCACGACCTCACCCCTCGTGGTCAGTACACGAGAAACAAAGCAGGACCGCAGTCTCATGCTCAAGTGGCATTTAGCCACAGGGTCAGCTCCTCAGGCTACCCTCTGCCTAGCCCGCCTCGGTACAGGTCACGACGCTAGTAAAACTGAGCCACGGGCTTGATCACCGTGCTCTGAGCCATGAACGCATTCATGCTCATCATATCACATATCCGGAGCCATGGGCCTGTTCACCATGCTCATCACATATCCGAGTCTGCAATTGTAGCTGCACTCGTTTACCACTCTATTTGAGGCTAGGAGAAACCTCGCATGTTCAAAAATATGTGCTCCGGGTTAGCCCGCAAGAGAACCTGTTTCTCCATCACCAAGTCCTGACGATGATGGATCTATGGCCAGGGCAAACTACATGATATATTTCATTGTGATAAATTAATATCTGTTACATGGATTGCCGAATTTAACCAAGTTATATAACATGCAAGATATAACAGAAAGTAAAAAAAATAAACTCAACATTATGCTATTATTGTAATCACATCAACCTAATCCATCTCAAGAGTCCAACATCACATGTTATCACTTGGCCTCTTGCCAACCATCCAGATCAATCTCAAGGATCATCATACATCATGGGATCTCAATCCCTCATCACATAGTGCCACTGCCTCTCAAGGCTTATATCATCATCCTGGAACATCATTCATAATATACATGTCATCTCATCATTCACATATAATCATTTCTCATATCCTTTCATTTGGCTATGCATTACCTGCATGGTTAGGGTATACAATAATCATAGTTTCAACATAAGGACTATGCTTACCATTATGAAATGACATTCAATATGTTATACTTATCAATCTTACATTATCTGGTGATCAAGTGCATGAGGCACACCATTAAGCAACCACTAGTGTAACTACCACTATTCTCCTTATCATTAAGAGATAATCATTTTTATATGTGTAGCCAGGCTAAGATGAATGAACAATCTTATGATAACGGGCCTCATTATCTATATGAGGAGTTACGATCGTTTGAGCAAGGACATATATAACAGCCTACTTTTATGAAACGTGACACCCTCACCATAAGCGCTACCGCCCTCACTAAAGGTACCAACGATCCTCAAAAAAATAAGTGTATCGACCGCCTGCCCTCACAAAAACTCAACTCATAACGGTAGATAAGAGAGCAAGCTGCAACGCTGCATTGCCACCAAGGCAACCAGCGAGCGCGACACAGCGTCTCAAGGAGAGGGTAACGTGCGATAGGAGAGGGGTGCCGGGCACTTGTGTTGTCGGACAACGCCCGTCTCTTCCAGGCATTATCGGCTGGCACACAAGAGCATGTGACGCCCGACACACTCCACTCAACGATGCCCGATACAAGGGCTAGCATATCGGCCAGGTCAAACACCTACCTAACGTCTAAGAGAGAGAAAGAGAGATAATTCAACCTACATGTCGTTCATCCACTGATCCAAGCCTAACGGCCGACACAGAACAAAGGAATGGTCGTGATGCCTGTCACAAGAGCCATGGGTGTCGCCCGACACCTCAACCCATCGCCTACCACAGAGCAAACGTGTCGCCCAACATGCTAAAGCAAGAGGTATCGTCCAACATGGTCATCTTCCACCTCAAACACAAGGTACTCAAAACCCTAGAGGTTCAAGAAAGAGGGGTATTGCACACCAAACATCACCAACGAGCTCACCCTTCTAGCCCATGGTGAGAGGAGAGTGTTGCTTAAACAACTAGGTCACAAGCTCACCTCAATCGGTTAAGGGAAAGAGGGGTATTGCTCATGACACTAGAAGCTCAAACTCACTCCTCTAGACCAAGGGGAGAAAGGAGTGTTGCTCACCTACAAACCCTAGATCACAAGATCGGCCAACAAGGAAGCTAAGCAAGAAACTAAGCTACTAACATGTAAACAAGATCAAAGCAAGAGATAATGTAGTTAGGGTTAGAAGTTATGCAACCCACCTTAAGCTCCAAGCTCCAAAGAAGAAGAAGAGCTCCAAGCTTCAAGGGATGTCGACCACCACTTGCTCCTTCAAGGGGGGGTGTCGGCCTCCAAGAAAGCTCCTTCCAGGGGTGTATCGGCCGACACAAGCAAGGAAAGGAGGGAGTGTCGTGCACTCAAGGTGGAGAAGGAAACTAAAGGATCAAAGGAACTCCTAGCAAAGGGAAGGACACGCCTATACAGAAGGAAAGGGAGGAGAAAACAAGGTGGAGCATGGCAAGGTGTCGCCCACCTAGGGACACTTGTCCTAGAGCTCAAGCCACCTACTCTAGCAAGCCTTATACACTTGTCCAAGATATGCACCAAGTGTCCACTAAACAAGGTCAAGGTTAGATCAAGCACTATGGGAGACACAACAAGCTTGCAACTAGGGCGACACACTTCCATGTTGGCCGATACAAGCACTCCTAGGCCGATACACTCACCTCTTGGGCGACACAAACATCTCTTTGGGTGACACAAGGCTCAACCAAGCCAAAACAAGGCACCTCAAGGCCCAACTAGCTCAACAAGGCCCAAAAGAACTCAAGCAATGAGCCCAAGCCTTCCCCTCTACACAAGAGGAAGCAAAGAGAGGGAGGAACACCTCACAAGGTGGCAAACTTGCCCACAAAACCCTAAACTTGGGTTATTTGCAAGTAGCACCTCCAACTCTCAACAAAGCACAACCAAACCCTAATCACCACTAAAGTTGATTAGCAAGCACCAAAGCACCAGGGTTAAGCAAAGCAAACAGGGTAGACCCTAAACGAAGGTCAGGGTCCTTACAATCTAACCCCCTTTAAGGGATTTCGTCCCCGAAATCCGAAGAGAAAAGCGAGGGGTACTTCCTCCTCATCTCTTCCTCAAGCTCCCATATGGCTTCCTCAACGCCACAACGCTGCCAAAGAACCCTCACAAGAACCAGGTCCTTCCTCTTTAGCTTCTTGACCCTTCTGTCAAGGATCGCCACAGGACCTTCCTCGTAGGTCACATCTTCATCCAGCTCAACCTCAACTGGCTGTATCAATGTTTCTGAATCTGGATGACTTTTCTTCAGCATACTGACATGGAACACTGGATGTAACCTGTGCAACTCTGGAGGCAACTCTAACTCGTATGCTACCTTACCAACGTGTGCTATGACTGGGTAAGGCCCCATATATCTGGAAGACAACTTACCCTTCCGACCAAACCTCAACACACCTTTCCATGGCGAGACCTTAAGATATACCTTGTCTCCTACCTGGAACTCCAAAGGTCGTCGGCGATTGTCTGCATAAGACTTCTGCCTGTCCTGTGCCACTTTCAACTGTTGCTGTATCACCTTGATCTTTACTGTTGTCTGCTGCACTAACTCAGGACCCAACAACTGATGCTCACCAGACTCATACCAACACAAAGGAGACCTACACTTTCTTCCGTACAAAGCCTCGTAGGGAGCCATGTTAATGCTCCATTGATAACTGTTGTTATAAGCAAACTCTATCAAACTCAGATGCACACCCAACTGCCTAGGAACTGCAAAACACAAGCTCGAAGGAGATCCTCCAGAATCTGAATAGTCCTTTCAGACTGTTCATCTGTCTGTGGGTGGAAAGAGGTACTGAACCGAACTGAGTTCCCAACGCTCTGTGCAACTGTTCCCAGAAACGACTCATGAACTGAGGACGTCTGTCCGAAACTATCGTCGCTGGCACACCATGCAAACGTACTATCTCATCTACATACACTCAAGCGAGTTTCTCAGCTGTATATGTCATCTTCACTGGTAGGAAATGGGCAGACTTCGTCAATATGTCCACTATCACCCAAATGGAATCATGATTCCTAGTTGTCCTGGGTAGACCAACTTCAAAATCCATGGTTATATGATCCCATTTCCATTGTGGTATCGGCAAAGGTTGCAACGTACCTGCCGGCTTCTGATGTTCAGCCTTCACTTGTTGACAAACCGCACATCTAGCCACGTACTCAACTACATCTTTCTTCAGACTGGGCCACCAATACAAGTCCTTTAGACTATGGTACATCTTGGTGACACCTGGATGCATAGCATACATTGACATCTGGGCTTCCTCCAGCACCAACTTCCTCAGCTCATCAACATCAGGAACCACCATCCTATTATGATAGCAAACTAGCCCATCATCGAACTCATGAAACCCATCACGCTTTTCGCTGCCAAACTCTGATCTGATCAACTGTACGGCATCATCTGTCCGATGTGCCTCTTTGATCTATTGTCCCAACGTAGGCTTGACTTGCATCTGTGATATCATTCCAGCTAACGAGGAAACCTCCATCTGCACGTTCATCTTCCGTAGAGAGACAACCATATCTCGCCTATGGCATACCAGAGAACTCAGCTGTTCCTTCTTGGAAGAAAAAGAAGACTTTCGACTAAGTGCATCAGCTACCACATTCTCCTTACCAGGATGATACTCAATAGTGCAGTCGTAATCATTGATCAACTCCATCCATCGCTGTCGTCGCATGTTCAACTCTTGCTGCATAAAGATGTACTTTAGATTCTTATGATCCGTAAAGATCTGACACAATTCCCCATAAAGATAGTGTCTCCAAATCTTTAACACATGAACCACCGCCGCCAGCTCCAAATCATGAGTTGGGTAGTTCTCCTCGTGTTTCTTAAGCTGTCGCGAAGAAAAAGAAACCACATGATCCTCCTACATCAGCACACAACCTAAACCTTTCTTGGAAGCATCACAGAAAACAACATAGCCCTTCCCAGGCTCTGGCAACACTGGAGCACTGGTCAACTTCTCCTTCAAACTCTGGAAAGCTTGTTGGCATCAATCATCCCAAACAAAAGGTACGTCCTTTCTTGTCAACTTTGTAATTGATAATGCAATCGCACTGAAGTCCTTGATAAACCTTTGGTAGTATCCTACTAAGCCCAGAAAACTGCAAACTTCCATCGGTGTCTTCGGTTGTTCCCATTGTGCAATGGATTCCACCTTCTTTGAGTCTACTTTGACTCCTTCAGCTGATATCACATGACCCAAGAAAGTCACCTCTTCCAACCAGAGCTCACACTTGTTGAACATGGCATACAACTGATGTTGGCGAAGAAGAGTCAATGCTCGACGAAGATGTTGCTCATGCTCTTGCCTGTCCCGACTATAGATCAAGATATCATCTATAAAGACTACAACCAACTGATCTAAGAATGGACGGCACACTCGGTTCATCAGGTCCATGAAAGCAGCAGGTGCATTGGTTAGCCCAAACGGCATAACCACGAACTCATAATGACCATACCTCGTCCTGAAAGCTGACTTTGGTATGTCATCCGCCTTTATCCTCAACTGATGATATCCGGACCGTAGATCGATCTTTGAAAACACTGTAGCACCACGCAACTGATTAAACAGATCATCTATCCTCAGCAACGGGTACTTGTTCTTGATCGTAACCTTGTTCAACTGCCGGTAGTCTATGCACAACCGCATCGAACCATCCTTCTTCTTGACAAACAAAATGGGAGCACCCCAAGGCGATGTGCTCGGTCGGATGAAACCTTTGTCCAGCAACTCTTGCAACTGCTTCTTCAACTCTGCCATCTCAACTGGAGCCATCCTATACGGTGTCTGTGCAACTGGTTGCGTCCCTGGGACCAGATTGATCTTGAAATCAATCTCACGGGGTGGGGGAACACCAGGAAACTCCTCAGGAAACACATCGGCAAACACTCAGACAACTGGCACCTCTTCAAGGCTAAGACTTTTCGCCTTGGTATCTACAACGGTATCTACCACGTGAGCTAAGAACGCCTCACATCCTTGTCGTAGCAACCTATCTGCCACCATAGCTGATACCAGACACGTCGGAAGAATCTTCCTATCTCCTTGGAAGATCCACTTCTCTCCAGCATCATCAAACACCGCCTGCTTGGTACCGCAGTCTAAAACAACCTTGTACCTCTCTAAGGTATCCATTCCAAGGATAACATCAAAACCATACATATCAAGAGGTATGAGATCTACTCGAATGTGGTGTCCTGAGAAAGACAAGATACACGACAGACACTCTTCTCGAAGCAACGAGGAACCATCAAGAGGGGTTTCTAACAACAAGCTATCCTTCTTACGACTAACAGGTAAACGACAGTTCTCAAGCATACTATAGGCGATAAAAGAGTGTGTAGCACCCGGGTCAACCAAAACAGATATAAAGCAAGAAGAAGACATATCAGAATGAAAGAACTCCATCTGACATGTCACTACTCGCGGGTTGACTATCGCCTCCAGCTGATTCATAGCATAGAATCGAGCTGTTGCTTGCTGTCCACACCCTTTGCTTCCTTGAGCAGACGATCCAGCTTGAGATGCTTGACCGCGTCCTCGTCCTTTGCTACCACTAGGCTATTGACGGTTCGATCCTTGAGGATTCTGTCTTAGTTGCTGTGTTACTTCATCATTTCTGTAGGGACAACTCGACTTGACATGCCCTATCTAACCGCAGGCATAGCATGTCCTGACATCAACTCGTGGCCTTGATGGCCCTGTCACTACCACGGAAGACAAACTATGTACCTTAGATGGTGAAGAAACATAACCACTTCCTCTGCCTTGAGACTACTGAGATGGTCCACCAAAAACTCTCATCATTGTCGGTGCTGAAAACCTGGGCTTCTTAAAGCCACCAAACCTCTGACCCTGGAACTGAGCAGGTCGCTTCTTAGCCGTAGACTCTCTCTTATCCTTTACAGATCGTTCGATCCTCCAAACGAATTCCACAAACATCGCAAACCGCTCCCGGTTCTCCAACACAGAGACCGGTTTCGTCAACTCAGCACTCAAACCCTTCTCGAAATGTCTAATTCGTTCCTCATCGGTCGCCTCCATGTGAGGACAAAACCTCAACAGATCCATAAACTTGGCCTCGTACTCAGTGATGTTCAGCGTTCCTTGTCGCAAGCTCTCAAAATAACTGATCTTCTCGTCCAGATATGTCTTCGGAAGGTATCTGTTGGCGAACTCGTACCGAAACACTTCCCAACAGATCACCTCACCGGGCCGCTTCTCTTCCTCGATGGTCCACCAGTGACCAGCACTACCTTTCAGAAGGTAGACAGCTTGCTTTACTTTGTCTGCTTCGGGGATGTCGATGATCCAGAAAGCCTTCTCAAGACTTGTCAGCCACAGATCCGCATCCGCTGGATCAACCATTCCAGCATAATCTGAAGCTCTGACTCGGCGAAGCCGCTCGAAGGTCTTCCCAATACTCGCTGCTTCTCCATGGGGAGCCTGTGCTCTCGGAGGAGGCACTGGCAATCAATCAACCATGAGATTCATCGTAGCCATCATCTTCCCCATAAGCTGTTGGTAGGCAGGATGTTCAAGAATGGCTGGGTCAGGTTGGGGGACCTCAGGCACCCGATCTTCATGTGCCTGTCCTATAGCTCCATCAACCGATGCAGCATCGCTGTGCTCATCAACATGTTCTTCATGGTTTCCAGACATCTTGGCTTTTCTTCCGCTGAGGCAGAAGATTACTGTGAGAAAATCTAGAGAACACATAAGAACAGACACAACCTAGTCCTAAATCCCTGTAGACTCAGCGAACCTAAAGCTCTGATACAAAACTTGTGGCAACACATCCCACTATCACACAGACAACGAGGTGTTATGCGAAAACGTGCGGAAATCACCATAACCACAGATTACCAAAAACATGAGTTAATTAAAACTGGTTGGGGAAAACTGATAAACTGAGAAACTTATTACATTCCAGTCCACACCCTGCAAGAAAACAGGTTATACAACTATATACAAGCCTTGATACATGTCCACAGCCTAGTTCAACAGTTGTCCTGTCATACCATCTCCTGAGTCCATCACCTGTTTATACATACATAGAGGCCCACATCCGGCCAACAACAGGATATACAAAACATCAACGGTTATCCATCGTGAAACAACGTCAAAACAACGCCAAGGACCTGAGAGTATAGGTATGACTCTAGACTCTATAGCAAAACATCCAAAACAGTAGCATCTCCAAAGCTTGCCTTCTACTGCTCGTCTTGCTGCTCGGCCGCAACACCACGACCACCACCACGTCTATCTCGACCACCTAAAAAGGGTGTAACTCAGTGGAGTGAGACAATTGAACATTGTCCCAGCGGGAGGCTTAACTCCCCGCCAAAACAACAAAACCCTAGGTATACATATAAAGCAGCTAACTGATAAAAGTATAACAAGACCAGTTATAAGATAAGATTGTTCATGATTATCGAGCTTACCCAGAGTACTCAGTTATTTATCCAACTATTTCCTTATGAAATAGGATTAAGAAGATAAGACATATAAATCTTACCATATATGAGAAACGTATAAGCAACTGCAAGATACACATAGAGTTAACTAAACAAACAAGGCCTCAACCAATGTTTCGTGTTTGTCCTAAGCAGTAATTGCTAAACGGTTGGATTACATTTTATTATGCCCTGAGGAAGTGAATCGTACCTATCAAATCCAACCTTCGGCTGCGAAGCCCATAACCGGTGCCATACAAGGTCAATGGAAGAGTCGGAATCCACGACCTCACCCCTCGTGCTCAGTACACGAGAAACAAAGCAGGACCGCAGTCTCATGCTCAAGTGGCCTTTAGCCACAGGGTCAGCTCCTCAGGCTACCCTCTGCCTAGCCCGCCTCGGTACAGGTCACGACGCTAGTAAACCTGAGCCACGGGCTTGATCACCGTGCTCTGAGCCATGAACGCATTCATGCTCATCATATCACATATCTGGATCCATGGGCCTATTCACCATGCTCATCACATATTCCAGTCTGCAACCGCAGCTGCACTCATTTACCTCTCTATTTGAGGCTACGAGAAACCTCGCATATTCAAAAATATGCGCTCCAGGTTAGCCCGCAGGAGAACTCATTTCACCATCACCAAGTCCTAACGATGATGGATCTATGGCCAGGGAAAACTACATGATATATTTCACTGTGATTAAATAGTATCTATTAGATGGATTTCAAGATTCAACCAAGTTATATAACATGCAAGATATAAAAAAAATTAAACAACATAAACTCAACATTATGCTATTATTGTAATCACATCAACGTGATACATCTCAAGGGTCCAACATCACATGTTATCACTTGGCCTCTTGCCAACCATCTAGATCCATCTCAAGGATCATCACACATCATGGGATATCAATCCCTCATCACATAGTGTGACTTCCTCTCAAGGCTTATATCATCATCACGGAACATCATTCATAATATACATGTCATCTCATCGTTCACATATAATCATTTCTCATAGCCTTTCATTTGGCTATGCATTACCTGCATGGTTAGGGTATACAATAATCATAGTTTCAACATAAGGACTATGCTTACCATTATGAAATGACATTCAAGATGTTACACTTATCAATCTTACATTATCTGGTGATCAAGTGCATGAGGCACACCATTAAGCAACCACTAGTGTAACTACCACTATTCTCCTTATCATTAACAGATAATCATTTTCATATGTGTAGCCAGGCTAAGATGAATGAACAAGCTTATGATAATGGGCCTCATTATATATATGAGGAGTTACGATCGTTTGAGCAAGGACATATATAACAGCCTACTTTTATGAAACGTGACACCCTCACCATAAGTGCTACTGCCCTCACTAAAGGTACCAAAGATCCTCACAAAAAGAAGTGTATCGACCGCCTGCCCTCACCAAAACTCAACTAATAATGGCAGATAAGAGAGCAAGCAGCAACGCTGCATTGCCACCAAGGCAACCAGCGAGCGCGACACAACATCTCAAGGAGAGGGTAACGCGTGATAGGAGAGGGGTGTCGGGCACTTGTGTTGTCGGGCAACGCCCGTCTCGCCCAGGCGTTATCGGCCGGCACACAAGAGCATGTGACACCCGACACACTCCACTCAACGACGCCTGATACAAAGGCTACCATATCATCCAGGTCAAACACCAACCTAACGTCCAAGAGAGAGAAAGAGAGATAACTCAACCTACATGTCGTTCATCCACTGATCCAGGCCTAACGGCCGACACAGAACAAACGAATGGGCGTGATGCCCGTCACAAGAGCCAAGGGTGTCGCCCGACACCTCAACCCATTGCCTAACACAGAGCAAACATGTCTCCCAACATGCTAAAGCAAGAGGTATCGTCCAACAGGGTCATTTTCCACCTCAAACACAAGGTACTCAAAACCCTAGAGGTTCAATAAAGAGGGGTCTTGCACACCAACCATCACCAAAGAGCTCACCCTTCTAGCCTATGGTGAGAGGAGAGTGTTTCTTAAACAACTAGGTCACAAGCTCACCTCAATCGGTTAAGTGAGAGAGGGGTGTTGCTCATGACACTAGAAGCTCAAACTCACTCCTCTAGACTAAGGGAGAAAGGAGTGTTGCTCACCTACAAACCCTAGATCACAAGATCGGCCAACAAGGAAGCTAAGCCAGAAACTAAGCTACTAACATGTAAACAAGATCAAAGCAAGAGATAATGTAGTTAGGGTTAGAAGTTATGCAACCCGCCTTAAGCTCCAAGCTCCAAAGAAGAAGAAGAGCTCCAAGCTTCAAGGGGGGGTGTCGGCCTCCAAGCAAGCTCCTTCCAGGGGTGTCAACAAGGAAAGGAGGTAGTGTCGTGCACTCAAGGTGGAGAAGGAAACAAAAGGATCAAAGGAACTCCTAGAAAAGGGAAGGACACGCCTATATAGAAGGAAAGGGAGGAGAAAATAAGGTGGAGCATGGCAAGGTGTTTCCCACCTAGGGACACTTGTCCTAGAGCTCAAGCCACCTACTCTAGCAAGCCTTATACACTTGTCCAAGATATGCACCAAGTGTCCACTAAACAAGGTCAAGGTTAGATCAAGCACTATGGGCGACACAACAAGCTTGCAACTAGGGAGAAACACTTCCATGTTGGCCAACACAAGCACTCCTAGGCCGATACACTCACCTCTTGGGCGACACAAACATCTCTTTGGGCGACACAAGGCTCAACCAAGCCAAAACAAGGCACCTCAAGGCCCAACTAGCTCAAAAAGGCCCAAAAGAACTCAAGCAACGAGCCCAAGCCTTCCCCTCTACACAAGAGGAAGCAAAGAGAGGGAGGAGCACCTCACAAGGTGGAAAACTTGCCCACAAAACCCTTAACTTGGGTTATTTGCAAGTAGCACCTCCAACTCTCAACAAAGCACAACCAAACCCTAATCACCACTAAAGGTGATTAGCAAGCACCAAAGCACCAGGGTTAAGCAAAGCAAATAGGGTAGACCCTAAACGAAGGTCAGGGTCCTTACAGTTAGTGTCAACTGTATTCTATTGATAAAGTGCTATAACATATTCAAATAACATATTGCATATATTTTGTATTCAGGATGCACTATGATATCATTAGGCAAAAACATCCTCAGAAGTCCTTAAAGGGGGTTCAGAGAATACATAGTCACTCATTTGATGGATAGTTTAAGGAACATGTAAGTTTAGTTGTGGTAATGAAATTAGTTATGCTTCATGAATAAAGTCTAACAAACTTTTTTTTCATTAGATCGAGACACTCCTAAGAACATATATGGTAGATGATAAAATCAAGTTTCTTTCTCAAGGTCCACATCAACTGGCCATTAAGTGCAAGAGCTATGTTGACAATGGTCACAGATTTCATACCAAGGCAAAAGATGCAAATCAAACAACACAAAATAGTGGAGTCTTTCTGGTAGCAAAGACTGATTGTTATTCTAAAACCACTGATTGCAATCCAATTACTAGAGATGTTACCTACTATGGTGTTTTGAAGGATGTTATTGTGCTCAATTATTATGAACACTTTAAGGTGACATTATTTAAGTGTGATTGGGTGGACATCTACTCAATGAGGGGAATTAAGCATGATGAGCATGGGTTGACCCTTGTTAATTTGAGACACCTTCAAACTACAGGAGAATTTTTGTAGTGGCATCTCAAGTTGGACAAGTATTTTATGTAGAAGATGTCACTGCAAAAGGGTGGCATTTTGCTGTAAAGATTGGCCCACGGGATATGTTCAACATGGAAGAACAATCTTGTATTGAGAATGTCAAAGCTTATGTGCAAGGTGAAACTCAAGATGAGCCATCAATGACATCAGAGGATGAAGATACTGATTGTGACATAGTTAGATTGGATATGGAAGGAATTAGTTTTGCTAGTTCAACAACTGAAAAAGACCAATCCCGAAATTAGCAGGATGATGAAAGTGTATCTCAAAGTGATGATGATGACTGTTTTGAATGAGAAGATTAAAAAATAGCAGCCAATGTTTCTTTTTGTTTGTCATTGAAATTTGACTTAAATAAGCCTTTTTTGGCTCAATGTATCTCTTTAATTTTCTGTCTCATATTGTGCTCTAATTAGGTGTATGCATTTTGCATGTCTGACATTATTCTTATTCATATTCATCCTTGTCTCTACTGTTGTTTATAATTATATTTGATTAAATATCAGTGTTTTATTTTTAAATATTATTAATAAAATTGTTATTATGTTTTTCAATATTTTCTAAATGTCTTCATTTTTATGTGACTTGATATACTCAGGATGAGAGAACAGTACAGTGACAACTGCCATGACATGACAGCCGCAAGCAATGATAAGAACAACAACAATGACTCTTGTATGGCGACTCATTTACATAGAGTTACTCGACATGGTTGTTGGCAATCTTTGAACATGTCATCCTCAAATCGCTCCAAATTTTTATTACTTCCCTTCCAATTGAAATTCATAATGATAGAGCAAACAAATTCAATAAAACTGCTGCTAGCTCTACAAAAAATGCCCAATCAGCCACGTCTCCCCAAGACTCTAATATGGTTGGTGGTTCGAAATCCTCTCAAACATGCACAATTGAAAAGGATATGGGAACAAGGTTCCAAAATCAGCACAACAAAGAAAGTGGCGATAAAGTTACAAGATCAAGAAATTTACAGCTACCCTGTGTGCCTAATGTCAATGCTTCCGTGTCTATTCATTCAAGAATTGTAGATAATAGAGCTGCCAGTAACCAAAATAGCAATGTATTTCCTGATAACATGGACCAAAATGACATCTCTGATCACCATGTTGAGTCATTGAATGTTACAACAACACTTTCTAATGGGCTAGGTAATCATTTCATTCATATCATTATATTTATAGTGTTGTATTTAATGATATATAATTTTGCATATATATATTTATCCTCTATGAATGAATGCTTAGGTCAAAAACATCGAGCAAACAAATTCAATAAAATTGCTGCTAACTCTGCAAAAAATGCCCAATCAGCCACGTCTCCCCAAGACTCTAATATGGTTGGTGGTTCGAAATCCTCTCAAACATGCACAACTGAAAAGGAGATGGGAACAAGGTTCCAAAATCAGCACAACAAAGAAAGTGCCGATAAAGTTACAAGATCAAGAAATTCACAGCTACCCCGTGTGCCTAATGTCAATGCTTTTGTGTCCATTCATTCAAGAATTATAGAGAATAGAGCTTCCAGTAACTAAAATAGCAATGTATTTCCTAATAACATGGACCAAAATGACATCTCTGATCACCATGTTGAGTCATTGAATGTTACAACAACACCTTCTGATGGGCTAGGTAATCATTTCATTCATATCATTGTATTTATAGAGCTGCATTTAATGACATATAATTTTACATATATATATTTTATCCTTTATGAATGAATTCTTAGGTTAAAAACATCGAGCACGTGGCCGAACACAATGTTTGAAAGTTTGGAAAAGAAAGCTCGATGATCCAATTTCCATTGAGAAAAATCAATTTGGACAACCAGTAGGTGAAAACCAATGTCACTTATCAAGTTTTCTGACAACCATTGTAAGAGATCCCAATCTTTGTCCACTAAACTATGAGGACTGGAGACAATTTCCAGCAAATAAAAAAGATTCTATATGGAATTTTGTGAAGGTATATTATTAAATTTTATTTTAAAATGGCTAAATGAAGCTTCTAATTGATATCCTTTATGTCGGTAGAAACTCACAATGGATTCAGATCTGAAGGAGTGGACAATTAAGAGACTAGGAAAGAAATGGAAGGACCACAAGTGGGAGTTAAGGAGACTATACTTCCTCGAAGATTGTCCATACAAACAACAACTTGAACAAGTTGTTCCCCACGTGGACAAGTCGTATTGGAAATTTCTTGTCGATTATTGGAGGAGTAATAAAGGAAAGGTAATATTATTTTTTCTATTCATTGATACTTACAGTACCACACAGATAATTACTATGCAAAATACTGCAATGTTTTGCACAGAGGAAGTCTATAACTAACAAGACAAGCAGAAAATTTCGAAAGGTTAGCCACACAACAGGAACCAAGTCGTTTGCATGTCTGAAATATGATGTAAGTTAGTAATTTTTGTGATCCATTTAGAAAATTTGATGGCATCCATTTATTTAATGTTTACAATAACCTTGTTTGAATGATAAAGATGGAGAAGGAAATAGGTAGAGAAGTGGATCCCATAATGTTTTTTGAGAAAACTCATCATAAAAAAGATGGGAGCATAGTTGATGTTGAATCTGCTAAAATTTTGGTACAACACATAATATCCTATAGTATTATGTTACATATACTAATTTCATAGAGTTATATATTTGGTATAAATTGCATCTCGTATGATTTGCTGTATGTAGGAAAAATTTTCTAAGGTAGGAGAAGAGCTACAAAGAAAACAACCTGATGTTACTTCAAATGAAATTTATAGGCATGTTATGGGAGAAGAGAGACTAGGATATGTTCGTGGTTATGGACTTGGACCACCACCTTCTGATATCTAGGGTAAGAACCGTAAATCCCAAGAAGCTGAAGAAGCACAAAGGAAGCATTTCCAGGGTAAGCTTGAAGAACAACGGTTGGAATTTGATGCAAAAATTCAAGAACAAAAGGATGAATTCTACCAAAAATTAGAGGAGTTACTTGCCTTAACTAGAGCAGGGTATAGTCAAGCACAGTATGTTGGCACTGGCCAAGTATGAATACATTTTATACAAGATGTGTGGTATCAATTATTTTCCATGTTGACTTTTATGGACTTATGACAAAAATAAAATAATTTTGCAGACAAACTTATCAATGCAAACTCCACTCCATATAAGACATTCATCATCTAAGAAGGGACAAGTATGTTTGTATTACTGTGAATTGCACTTCATTTTATGTTTATATAAATTTGTTATGTAAAATGAATTTTATTTCTAGGATGTGTATCTGCTAAGTTTTACATATCTAGATGCTAGAATTGCATTCGGTCGAGTCTCTGAGGTTGACCCCATGAAAAGGGTGGGAGGTGCAATTTTAGGCTCATCATTTGTTGTTATTTTTGTAGAGGTTGCTTTTTTGGGCAACTATCCTCTAGTTAGACCTTATGATCAATATCAATCTATTGATTATGTTGTTGGCAACGTCATAGCATGTCCGAAAACACATATCTTGCCAAGGTGAGCATAAAGTATTTCTTATAGTGTTACATGATTGAAAACAAAAGTAGTATCTAAAGTCATTTACATTTGTTGCAGGACATGCAATTTAAATTTAATTGCATTCTTGGATACTATCTAAAGAGAGGAGAGCTATAGTTGTTTTTATTTAATCCAATGTTTTATTTGTACATGCTGATCCAAATAATGGTGTTTCATGTCCATTGTCGTAGACAATGTTGCCAAATAACAATCCTATTTTGTTTTGACCTACTTTTAATTTTGTTATGGAGACTCTTAGTATTATGGATGATACATCCATTATGATTGGTTTGTGGTTTTTAGCTATGAGTAGTGTTTTAGCTTCTTGTTTGTGGGTACAGATGAAAAATTTAGTTGAAAATGAGTTACGATTATTTGATCCATTTCTTTCCATTTTGTAATTACTCAACTAGTAAATGGATTATTATGGTTTGGATATTCAAAATTTACAACAAATGTGGATGGGTGATGTGGACTGAATAATTCTTTTTTAATGTAAAAACTACTGCAGTAAAAGGGTAATTGTCCCTTTTATATGGTAGCCACACATCATATACCATGATTTTCTGTTTCCCAACCTATGCAGGTTTGATTCTGTTTGATAATATCTTGGAATGCAATTGCTTATATAAGCAAGAATGCATATTGTGGGTGCTTCATATTTGTGTGCTTCATATCCAACTTGCATCATGTCAGATCATGATATATTTCTTATGGCATATTAATTTTTCTTTCATTACTTAATCACATGTTGCAGGATATCTTAACACTATAGGGATCAAGATTCTAGCAACCACACTACAATCTTCAAGCTCCACCCAACATTTTTATGAATCCTAGACTAGTTGTTGCAACATTTTAAATGAGACTAATCATATATTTATTGGTTCTTTTCAGGGCAATTTGTTATGTAGTAATACTTTTTTGAAATCTTTACTTTGTAGGAAAGGGTATTTTTTATATGTACATGGCTTTTTGGGAATAATGTGATACATCCACCCATTTCTTGAAAGCATAGATCTGCCATGCATAAATATTTTTTGTATTTCCAAGGCAATTTTTTCCAAGTTTCTTATAGATATGTTCCCTCACATAGATATAGGTGACATCGATGTTTATCTTGAGGTCTCAAATCACTTGAGGTCTCAGATCTTACCTTCTGGGTAATTCATTTGAGTTGTTCTTGTATGTGGATGAAACACGACTTTATATATGTAAAGGAAAATGAGTTGTTAGAATGAAACAAGTAATATCCTGACACTGCTTGTCTCTGATTATTTCAAAAAACATAATCGGATAGAGCTCAAGTATTCAGACCCTCTGCCTTTCCTTAATGTAGGGAAGCCCAAGCGACCCACTTATGTACCTATTGAGGTCTGTTACTTCTACAAGTGTTGTTCTGTTTTCTCACTGCGTTATTTTTGAATGTTTTGTTTTTGGTACTAAGTATAATATAGCCTGGTGTTTTGTTCTGCCAGTTTAGTTAATAAATTATTTATTTGTTTTTTGCCACTAACTAACATAACTTGGTGTTTTTCCTTTTGCAGAGGCACACTAAGTCATTGTCAACATTTTAGAGGTCTGCTCTAGTTGAGAAGTCTAGGCAGAAGCCTCAAGAAAGAATGGGTGTTCTCAGTAATGTGGGTTCCTCCCTGTTCCCTTAATTGTTAAAACATCATTTGTATATTTGTCTTTTTTCCTTTACCCCCTCCATCTAAAATAATACCCTTTCTGTAACATGTGGTTGTGATGCATGCCCTAAAAGCCAATAACTATGGTAATGATCCTCTACTAACTGCAGCTCTGTACTTGGAGATTAAAGGCCAATCTCGAGAGATGACAACCTAAGACACAAGCAGAGAAACATAAAACACCCCAGATAAGAAAAATGAACACAACGACATATAGATTTGAGCCCAAAAAAACTAATGGGACGAAAAATATGCTAAGGAGTCAAAATTCAAAACTTACAGTAGCTATTGATGGCATGTTTGACTGCCCATGGCTCCCATGGGACACATCCATTCCTAGTATAATAGTTGGCACTTGGGATATCTTTGGCATGGATGGAGGATGCTCATGGTTGTGGTGAACTTCTCTGCGCAATGTGAAACCCGTAGGAATATTCAGGATCTCATTCGCTGTGGAAATATGAAGAGCATTGTAAGTAAAATCTTTTAATGTATTTCATTTAAATTAGTTAAATGAAATAAATAAAAAGATTTTACTGATAACACTCTTCAGGTTTCCACAACGAATGAGATCCTGAATAAGCCTATGGGTGTCACAGCGTGCAGAGAAGTTCACCACAGCTATGAGCATCCTCCATCCATGCCAAAGATCTCCCAAGTGCCAACTATTATACTAGGAATGGATGTGTCGCATGGGAGCCTTGGGCAGTCGGACAAGCCATCAATAGTTGTTGTATGTTTTGAATTTTGACTCCTTAGCATATATATGGCACTAGTACAGAAATGGGTTATAACATCACTACCTGTAGGGTCGGTTTTTTCAAATAACCGACCTTATATGTCTAAAAAAATGCGGGCACCGCTTAAGACCTCTTGGGTCGGTTTTCTTAAGAAAGCTGACCTTGTAGTGTAACTCTATAGGGTCGGTTTTCCAAATAACCGACCTTATATGACTATAAAAAATACGGGCACCACTTAAGACCTCTTGGGTCGCTTTTCTTAAAAAAACGACCTTGTAGTGTAACTCTATAGGGTCGATTTTCCAAATAACCAACCTTATATGTCTATAAAAAATGCAGGCACCACTTAAGATCTCTTGGGTCGCTTTTCTTAAAATAATTGACCTTGTAGTGTATCTCTATAGAGTCGGTTTTCATAAAATAAGCGACCTTATAGACAATTGGATTACAAAGCCAATTACAGTTTCCCACGACAAAAATTTGCTTGATTTTGGCTTCGCGCCTCGATCTATAGGGTCGGTTTTTCAAAATAACCGACCTTATATGTCTACAAAATACACAGGTAATTAGACATCTTGAATCCAGTTTGCCTTCACACATGTATAAGCACCTCTAGGGTCGGTTTTTTCCTTATAACCGACCCTAGAAGTTCCTTTGGTCGACAATATTGTCGACCGAGATAAATCTTGGATCCAGTTAAGTTCATGCATGTATAAGCACTTCTAGCGTCGGTTTTTTCCAAATGACCGACCCTAGAAGTCCCTTCGGTCGACAATATTGTCGACCGAGATGCATTTTGGATCCAGTTAAGTTCACGCATGTATAAGCACTTCTAGCATCGGTTTTTTACTTTTAACCGACCCTAAAGCTCTTCTCAGTCGACGAATTTGTCGACCGAGAGTCCCTTCGGTCGACAATATTGTCGACCAAGATGCATTTTGGATCCAGTTAAGTTCACGCATGTATAAGTACTTCTAGCGTCAGTTTTTTACTTTTAACCGACCCTAAAGCTCTTCTTGGTCAACGAATTTGTCGACCGATAACCTCTCGGTCGACAAATTTGTCGACCGAGAAGGAGCGATATTTCATGTGTATAAGCACCTCTAAGGTCAGTTTTTCCTTATAACCGACCCTAGAGCTCCCTCGATTGACGAATTTGTCGACCGATAACCTCTCGGTCGACAAATGTGTCGACCGAGAAGGAGCCATATTTCACCTCTAGGGTCGGTTTTTTCTTATAACCGACCCTAAAGGGCTCCTCGGTCGACAATATTGTCGACCAACATGAATTTTGGATCCAGTGTAGTACTTTTCAAAACTTTATAAAGCATTGGGATCTCAATCCCTTGTCTCATTGTTGGGAATTCACATCCCTCAATACCACCATCATCACATTTGCTGGATCTGGGTATTCAAACCCTTAGTTCATCACTAAACATGGTTATCACTTATCAGGTAACTATTACCTTCAGGTCATTTGACCAAGGTATTCAGGATATTTGTTACACAAGCATCTCACATGGTTAGTATGTTTGATAACAACCATATCAATTTCATATCAACATCATGCAATACAAAGATAACATAACTATTCCCTCATTAGTGTTAGAGTTTCCTATCTTTATCAATTAGGATTTCACATCACATCATCCCATATTAAGGTTACACATAACATTATCATATTATGGTTTTACACAACATCACCCTATATTAGGGTTTCACATAACATTATCCCATATTAGGGTTTCACATAACATTATCCCATATTAGGGTTTCACACGATATCAACTTATATTAGGGTTTCACATAACATCATCACATATTAGGGTTTTATAAGCACCTTAGAGCTCCCTCGGTCGACAAATTCATCGACCGAGAAAGAGCCAGATTTTATGTGTATAAGCACCTCTAGGGTCAGTGTTTTCCTTATAACCGACCCTAAAGTGCTCCTCGGTCGACAATATTGTCGACCGACAAGAATTTTGGATCCAATTTAGTTCACGCATGTATAAGCACCTTTAGAGCTCTCCTCGGTCAACGAATTTGTCGACCTATAACCTCTCGGTCGACGAATTCATCAACCGAGAAGGAGCCAGATTTCACATGTATAAGCACCTCTAGGGTCAGTTTTTTCTTATAACCAACCCTAAAGGACTTCTCTGTTGACGAATTTGTCGACCGACATGAATTTTGGATCCAATTTTGTTCACGCATGTATAAGCACCTCTAGCGTCGGTTTTTTGCTTTTAACCGACCCTAGAGATCCCCTCGGTCGACAAATTTGTCGACGAAAATGTGTTTGAGTGTTTTTAAATAACCAAACACGAGCATCGCTTATCTTTAGCGTCGGTCTATTTCTTTTAACCGACGCTACAGGTCGAGTCTCTCCTTTAAAATGGCCGAAACCTAGTCTTTCTCCCCCGCGAAACAAAATTTTCGTTCTCTTTTTCTCTCCCACGGCGCGGATGCCTTTTCCGTCGTGAAGCCCTTGCCACCTCTTCACACCGCCAAAGCCCTTGCCTCCTCTCCGTGAAAAGAGCTCGTCGTCGCCGCCTCTCCACACTTCCATGAAGGTCGCCGCCTCTCCTTGAAGGTCGTCTCATCCTCTATGAAGGTCGCCGCTGTTTCCAAGTAAGGTCGCCGCTGTTTCCAAGGAAGGTCGCCGCTGTTTCCAAGTAAGGTTCACGAGTTCATTTCCAGGTTCAGATCCACCTTTCTTAGTCTTGGTAAGTGAGATCTGCCTCTTTTTCTTTATTTTTCTTGTTGTTCTATCTTCCCCTCTCTTCTTCTTGGCTGAATCCATGAGGTTCCATGGTGGAGCTTGAGATAATGGTTGAAAACATCTTCCACTCTCTTTTTCTTACCTTTTCAACATAGGGTTTGCTTCCTTTTTGGAGAAGGAACCAGCTTGGTGAAGAGGAGTGCCCAAGCTAGGGTTTCTTCCCCATTTTTCTTCAATCTACCTTGTTGTTTGGAGTTTCTACATCATCTCTAAGGTGAGCTATATAACTTTATCGATGATTATTGTTCACTCTTACGTTACATGTACATGATTTTGCCTTAACAATATTGATCCATGTATAAAGATGTACCTTTACCTAGGGTGTGAGCTTGTATGATAGTTTTTGTATCATCTTAGATGAACCCTACATCTTGTGCATGATTTTTTTGAAGGAAGTGGTAATCATAGACTATGTTTGCATATGGATAGCTTTTAATCTCTCAAAAGATGTATATTTCTAGGATTTCAAACTAATTTTTCCTCCTTATATTTCAAGCACTCTATCATTTTGTAAATTATGACGTGATTATGAATCATTTTTGTCATGAATGTGTGGTTTTGAATGGTGACGGTTGAGCATCGATGCTCCCCTCTCCCAGAATATATGAATATTCATTTCTATTTCAGTTTGAATGTTTCAGTGTACCCCTCAGTCAAAAATTTTGTCGACCGAAATATTTTCGGTTGACAATTTTTCGACCGAGGGGTACCTTGAAATGTTTATTTGAATTTTTAGTGTCGGTTATTCCAAAAAACTGACCCTATAAACTCTCTCGGTCGACGAATTTGTCGACCGATAACCTTTCGGTCGAAAAATTCATCGACCGAGAAGGAGCCAGATTTCACGTGTATAAGAACCTTTAAGGTCGGTTTTTCCTTATAACCGACCTTAGAGCTCCCTCGGTTGAGGAATTTGTCGATCGATAACCTCTCGGTCGACAAATTCGTCGACCGAAAAGGAGCACTGAAGTGGTTATTCAATATTTAGCGTCGGTTATTCTAAAAAAACTGACGCAGTAAACTCTCTCGATCGAGAAAATTGTCGACCGAAAATGTGTTCGGTCGACAATATTCTCGACCGAGAGTGTTTACAGGGTCGGTTTTTTTAGAATAACCAACCTTACAGGCTCCTTTTTTCTCGCCTGGGTCATATTTTTTACAACCTTTTGCGTCGGTGTTTACTCTGTAAGGTCGGTTTTTTCTGGTCAAATAAACTGACGCTATAGAGAAAAGTCTATAGCGACGGCCACTTAGGCGTCGGTTAAAAAGTGACATTGCAGGCTTAAAAAACCGAGGCAAACCATTCCTGTACTAGTGTGGGTTTTTCATTTCATTATTTTTGTTGGGCTCAAATCTATATGTCGTTGTGTTCATTTTTCTTATCTGGGGTGTTTTATGTTGCTCTGCTTGTGTCATAGGTGTGGTTGTTCAAGGTGTGGAGTGTGGGTGTACAAATGCATAAAAACTATAGTTCACCAGTTATTGGAGTGTGGTTGTACAAGGTGTGGTTGTACAAATGCAGAGGATTGAATGTCAAGAATTCCAAGTCATTTGAGGTTGTATACCATGATTGGTTGTATAAGGTATGGTTGTACCAGTTATTATGATACTTGCTTGCAACATGACTTGGACAATATATCTCTGAATGTCAAGAATTCCAAGTCATTTGAGGTTCTATGTAAGCATTCTATGTGATAAGTACCTATGCTTGTGATATTCTCTTATGTTTCAACTAATTTTCAAGCTTGAAGTTACCTCATTGTTTTTGCTAATAAGTCTGCAGGTGTCAAAGTGCACAGAGAAGTTTGCCACAACTGAGCATCCTCCATCCATGCCAAAGATCTCCCAAGTGTCAACTATTATACTAGGAATGGATGTGTCCCATGGGAGCCCTGGGCAGTCGGACAAGCCATCAACAGCTGATGTAAGTTTTGAATTTTGACTCCTTAGCATATATATGGGTTTTTCGTCCCATTATTTTTGTTGGGCTCAAATCTATATGTCACCGTGTTCATTTTTCTTATCTGGGGTGTTCTATGTTTCTCTGCTTGTGTCTTAGGTTGTCAACTGTCGAGAATGGCCTTTAATCTCCAAGTACAGAGTTGTTGTTAGGATCAGTCAGCCAAGGTAGAAATGATAGACTCTCTGTTTAAACCCATCGATAATAATGGGGATGATGGTCTTATCGGGTTTGTTGCCTCTTTTTCCTTCTTGTGTGCACCTTTTTATCGTCTATACTTTGCATTGGCATATTGGCTATCTTTATACGGGGTTGTTTTATCTTATCTGTTTTGGTATATATATGCCTCATATTATTAGGTGGTCTATTTATCATAGTGTTAGCGATCTATCACCAGGTGCTTCCTATTTGTTGCATCCCTACTCACCTTGTATAGAAAATGCTACAAGATGATAATCAATTTCCTAAATTTGTTTGTTGTAAGTAATGACTGTAAAACTCATGTACATGTGAAGTGGAAGGCCTTGCTTGATTTCTATTGTAGATCAAGTGGGGTTGGTGGCTTTGGACTCATCAAATGCCTAAGTCGTTTAGAATTATTTCTTAGACCAAATTGTACTGAATGCCTTACTACAACAGAGTACCTTCATAAAAGGGGCATGATGATCACCTTTTACTACTTTCTCTGCAGGGCTAACAGTGAATTCATTCAGCATCTATCCTTTGAATGTTTGTTAGCCTCTGAGATCTGGAAGAAAGTTGTTAGCACAAGAGTTCTGCCTTGTCAACCAAGAACCATTAGTAATATGATTACTCTGAATTCCAAAAAGACATGACCTTCTTAAATAACAGAAATTAACATGCCAACTATCCTCCTCCGGAGCAATCTTACAGATCTAAGGAACCAATCACCCCTAAATATGAAGATCACAAATTCTTAACTCTATTATAGGCTCACATTCAAGTTTGTATCCCATCTGAATATAAATTTTTTATACTATTAGTCTTGTTAGCGATGAACATATTTCTCACACAATTGACACATGCCTCTCACATATTAGTCTTATAACTAAAACTTTCTTTGTATGCAGAACACATAATCATGTTACACAATCAATTTCAGTATTGACAGACAATGGTAAACAACTCTATATAGACACCAGCACAAAGGGCAACCTGAAATCTGACAGTTGGGATGATATTCTCGATGGAAATAGGACACTTAGAGGCAATACCTATCAATATATTGCTTGGAAAGATGACTCATGTTCTGGATATGGCACATTCCTTGTGTGGGTCTTACACTCTGGTTACTACAAAGAATTATCATACTAAACCAATCCCAGGAAGGTATGCAACCCATGTAGTTTGTTTAATGTTCTTCTAGCCTTCTCTTCAGAATCTCATAGAGCGTCTTGTCTTGGTTTAAACTACTGATCTATTTGAATATGGTGGACTGATTTATTGTCTCTTCATCTTGTTCCCATGCTTGTGAGCTATCTTTTTGTAGATTTGATTGTCCATATATGGTGTATGAATATTTGATTTGTAGTATAAGGTTCCTTAGTGTTCCTGCTGTTAATGAACAGTTTTATACATATTTTTTCTAGGTAGCATTTGTCTTCTTGAATTTGAAAAAGAGTTTTGTTTAAATACAAGCTTATTAATTCATTACCAATAATTTTGATATGATCTTGGCATGAGTTCCTTCATGAAATCTTTTAGGTGTGAAAACTATTGGGACTATCAAAGTTTGTCAGTATATATTTTATATGATTCTAAAATTGTTCTCTCAGTATTAAAGAGTTGCTTCTTTGGTTACAAATCATGTTGTTTGTAGGGAACCAAGTGAACACCCTTCCTTATACCTTGATTGTGTCAAGATTGTTGTGCATTGTAATGCACCACACAGCAGACATAGAATGATTGATGCAAAGATTTGGAACCTACAATGATGGAGATCAAGATCTAGGAAGACCAAAATGAAGATCTAAAGCTCAACCGCACTGTAGTGATAGTGATTTGAATATGGAGCCAACAACTGGAAGGTACAATGCCTTCCTACTTGTTTTGTTTCTTCTCTATTTTATCATGATCATATTTCCCTCTTATTATTAATCAATAAGGGACAATCATTGGTACTTTAGATTTTGTTTTGCCTTAATTGTTCAACTTGATAATGTTTTTTTTAAATGGAAAAAGGATCAGCTTATTATTCACAAAGATCTCCAACGTCTATCCATTTCACGCTATAATTCACACACTTTTCATGGTTGAGATGCTACCTTATGCATTTCTAGATACATGAAACTGGTAACTACAAGCACATAACCAATCAAAACCCTTGCAGTAGGTGGAAGTAAATGATAAAAAAGAAAGTTGAATTCCACTTGTGTTTTGTTTGCATGATACAAACCAAAGACAAGTCACTTTTTAACTGTTTCCAGATTTTATGCCAATGACGTGCAGGAAATATTTCTTAGGCTACTTTCAAGCCTTTCAATTGCTGCACCCACCCTGCTTCCTACATCACTTTCACCAGAATCAGATGCCAGCAGAACTACACTCCACTCAGCTACCTTCTCTACAAGTTTCAGATGGGCCCAACCAAGTAGAAAGCAAAACGCAGCTCCAAGTGCAGAAGCAAGGAGCATATTCCGCACTCGCCATCTCAAGGAACCAGGCAATATGAGAGCAGATACAGTAACAGTTGTTGAGCCAGCTCCAGCAATGTTGAAGACATCATGTATGCCACATTGTTCAGTAAGAAGATTTTGCAAACCATAAAATGCAGCAGTAAACATTGGTGTTGTATTCAATATAAGGGGCAAGGTAAAATGTCCTCCCCATGTAATTCAATATAAGGGGCAGGGTAAAATGTTGTATGAAAGTATATCATTGGTGTTGTATTCAATATTAGGGTCAAGGTAAAATGTCCTCCCCATGTAATTCTCAATTGTTTATAAATAAAAAATATTCATACTTTTAAACAAGTGAGTTCGACTACAATTGGCATTCATTTAGAAATCATGATAATAAATTGAAAACTGAATGACTAAAAGTCATAAAAATGTAGTAATACAAAACTAGTAGTCATTAGTGGCTTTTTCTATACGCCATTAAACTCAATAAGAACATTTTCATACACCAACATAATACAAAATAGTGGCATTTGTATAAAAGCCAATTGATGGATAGAGGCTTTTTTATAAATGTCAAATAATGTTTTAGTGGCCTTTATTTGGCATTTATTGGATGCCACCAAAGACAAATGTTTAGTGGCATTTACAACTTATGTCACTATCTTTCTAGTGGCATTGGTACTAGAGGCATTTTCTTAAGTGTCAACAAATGCCACTAAACATGTTTAGTGGCATTTATTTTTTTCAGTGGCATTTCTAAAAGGCCACTAATGTGAATGTTTGTTGTAGTGGGAAAGACCTAATGTATAATAGCTACTAACTAATAAAAAGAAAACTTGATGTTGTCCATGAGAAAGAGAAATTCAAGATATTAAACATTATTCACATCTCATTATCGTATATGGAATGCTATTTTTATTGTCGCATCCATTATTTGAAAATTTTAGTTGTTTTATGAAAATTTAATAATTTTTAGATAACAATGCAATAATATTAATGCAAGACAAACCTACGTTGAATAGAGATGACATGGTTTAGGAATAAGACAAGTTTCAAAATGCTTTTTTTTTAATTAATCACATGTGACCTTCAAATGATTTTTTGATTTCCTATGAGATAAGGTACTCAATGCAATGTAGATAGCTATAGAAGCTAGTTTAGTTTTGTTAGTTTCAATAGTAAATATAATATGACCTAGTTATTAGATATATTGTACTAAACATTATAATTTAAAAGTGTTTGCATTCACATGTGTCCATCATTTGGTAACTACTAACCATCTCTCACATTTTCTATAGATTGGGATGTGAAAAGGGACTTTGCAATTATTAATATATTTTGGATTTTCTTTCTTTTCATTTCATCAAAGTATCTCATTTTCATATTAAGATAGGTACACTTACTAATCATTTATCACTTAAACCAATGAAAAAATCAAGCCATATCTATAGTTGATACAATCATTGATTTTCAACCCAAATTAATTATTTTGTTATGGATTAGACGAATATGCATGTCTCATTTAATAATCATGAAGCCATATTGCATTCTTATAATGGGGTAGTTAAGTTTCCAATTATCATTCAACTCCAGGGTGTAACTTCACTTGTTTTTTCACCTTAATTATCATCCATATTGATAATTAATTTGAATTAGAACAAAAATCAGTATACTATTAATGTGTCAAGTGTGCGTCCACCATTGTTAGTAAGATGGAATAGTGTAATGCGTATTTTTGTATAGGAGGAACACCATTGACATATTTCAATGATCCCTTTCCAATTATTTTAATTTTTAGTAAGTCGTAGTTATCTATTCAAAGTCTAATAAATTTCACAATCTAATACAATCAACATATAAATATTTTTAGCATGGGAAACCCGTAGTCAAATTTTGCATTACATGTAATATGATATTTTTATCTCCTTCTTAATATCATGGACCTTTTTGAATGTGTTGGCTGAAGTAAATGTCCATTACCTATTTTTATAAGACAATTACATATGAAACTTTTACTTCAATATATTGATTATGTGATATGTAAACTATAAGATAGTTAAGTATAAGATATACAAATACTAGTGAATGAAATTTTTCATAAATAAAACCATGTGTGATGTGGATTGTAATTGATGACATAGATCAATTATATACAAATTATGAACAAGTGATGAGTGATAAATGACCTTTAATCACCCTTAGTTATACATGTAGAAACCTACAAGTACCACAAAATAAATTACTCTTATCCATAAATGCCTATTTTGAAAATTCATATGTTGGCATCCATGACTATGGTAGGACAAAGTGACAATTCCATTAAGGGATGGTCAGATAAACTGCATCTCATTAGGATCTATAGTGAGTTCAAACAAGACTCATTTTTCATTCTCAGTCAAACTGTATGTTTGACCATGCACATGTACTTCAAACTTAAAGTTTTCATAGATTAGAAAACCTCAAATAATTTTTTCAACCATGAAATAACATTTGAGTGGTTCCTTTCTTAGATAATACCTTGGTTGAACTAATAGTTCAATGAAGAACATCATTTAGACACACTTTGTCGCTAAGATATTGATTTCATCACTGAGTTAGTCTTTTGAATTCTAGTTACACCATCCATAATGACTATATTTCCTTCCCAGAGTTCCAAAGGGATATCTAATTGAATCCTACAATTTATCTATAAGTACGAACCCTTTAGGAAAAACACACAACTACACTTAAGAATATGAGAAAATGATTTTAATTTTCTGAGATAAACCCATTCTTTAAAAACCTATTTAGTTCATAGAGTGCAAGTATAACTTCTCCAACTAAGATAATATCATTTACATATTGTATATATTTTCTCCATCACTTGTCTAAATTAAGTAAAATGCTGTAATCTTCAATTCCTCTTTCTTCCTATTTCTTGGCTATAATTGTGATAGAGATTTTTGGTATAATAAGGCATCTATAGTCGTTATTTAGGAATGAAACCTAAATTGTGTATTCTGCCTCAACTAAAACTTTGGGAAAAGGTGATAATCTTCTATGACCACTTTCGAATTGAAGAATGTCAAATTGTTATTTCTCTCCTACAAGCCAACATAAAGGATATGTTGATATTGATGTAGACATTGTAATTTTCTAGTTATAAACAATATTTTCTAAATCCTAGTGGTTCAAGCCACTAAGGGCAAAGTAGGACGTTGGTTCTAAAAACACCTTACACTGTGTAGCCTTGGTGTTCTAACTATTTTAACCTTTGTGCTCTTAGTTCATGTTACTTCTGTTCTCCAACAAGTTATTGTTACAATTGTTTTAGAGATATTAAAGAACTATCTAGTTTCTAATCTTATCCTTATAAACACTCATTTAGTTCATTTTGCGGACTTCAAGGTTACTTAATCAAAATTAGAGAATGGCATTCAATATCCTAAGAAACCTCAAGATGGTACAACAGGAGACCAATCTTCTACTAATCAAACTTCTCCAACAGGAGAAGAAAAATTTTACATTCAATGGATTAACCTCCTCCAATTAAACATGGGGGAGAACGTTTATATTCCTCAAATGTAGAAGAGAAGGACACAAATATGGCACCAGTAGCCACATTTACACAAATTCTCTTAGCCACATTTACACAAATTCTCTAAGTATCCCCTCCCATTCCCCTGCTAAATTCAATGCAATATCATCAATTGGTTCGACCAATGAGATTTGGCAGAAGATATTGGTCACAGATGAAGGGAACATCTAGAGAAATAAGAATATAGTTGATAACACATGAATCAGAATACATTTATTGCATAAGTGAATTCCACATTTTGTAGTAATGTTATTAGACTAACAACTTTGGGCATGTAATTTCTAAAAATGAACAATTTGGAAAATGTAGTTTGTAGCACCTTACTATGAGAAGAAGATAATAACAATTGAAGAAAACTCTTCCCACATCTTGAAGTAGAGTTAATAGGTAACACTGAGACCTATGACACTAAGACTAAGTAACTAGATGAAAGGGTGGAAGTACAACTAAATAGGAATTTCATATCATATAAGTATTCACCTCATAAAATGTAAACGTCAAATGATGAGTAATGCCATTATTGTCATAGGTAAGTAATTCCTTAAATGAATTAAAATGCTTGTTATTATACAATACAGTTATATGAATTTAGAAAGGTACACAAAAAGTTTGAGTGTGTAACACTCATTAGGAAAGGTATATAGTTCTTAAGAAGACAGACAACATGAGAGACAAAGAAAGAATCACACAAAACAACATGTCGCTCAACCTCATAGGTAGCTCGGAATTAGAGAAGATATTATTTATTACAATATTTTGGTGGAGTATGTAATGTGAAAGTCTAGTAAATATGACACAATCATGCAATACTACTCAGATATGTACAGACAATGATAAGTAGAGTTCTTAAGGATTATATAAATCAAATCCATGACTATAGGTCTACTAAGAAAAAGAAAGTTGAACTTATTGAAAAATTTTATGAATGAATAAATGATCATGTACCAAAACATACGATTTGACATATTCTCCCACCTTATCTACAATAGGAGGGTATGATTTTGATTGGTAAATTTTTATTCTATATTATAAAAAGGATGATCCTACCTCTAATAGTTTTTATTCAAATATAGATAGAAATCCATGATCAAGACAACTCCTCCATTTTCAATGTTTTATTTACTTTCCATACTCAATGATTACAAATATCATCCTATAATGATGACTTGATCTATATCTACAATGTTTGTGAGAGAGCAAATCATCAAGAATAATTCACCTAAACACCACTCAATCATATAATCAAAGAAAACAAAATCAAAGAACACTACCTCAAAAATACTCACATACATCATCGGCTAGGTTCTTTCTTCCATTATAGATATAATCAAGTTGACAGAAATGGATTAGGTATGTTCACAAATCCATTCGTACAAAACTAAAAAATATCAATATTCTTATTGAGATCCACCTACAATCCAAAATCTTCTACATTAGGCAACTTTGTAACCGTGCTAGACATATTTCATTTCAATTCTACTTTAGAAATATTGACTGAAAAACCTATTTTGAGTACCTAAATGCATCTCTCCACCCAAGTCAAATACACATCCCTATTAAGATTGTCATCTAGTCAAGAGGTATATGAAATTTTTATTAGACTCATGATATCTTGTTGCATCCATTATCCTTCAATTTATTATGATAATAAAATGATTTCATATTGGTTGAAAAGTGTATGCAACAAACATCAAAGATAGATACCCTATCAGTCAAATTTAAATTCAATTTAGTAGTGAGTTGATCAAACTTATAATTCTACTAGACAACTATTTGTCAAAATTTCAAGAAAAAATAGTCACACCCTTGTTTTATCATGTTGAACCTTGGCTCTTATATGAACAAAGACACATTAGAACCTTTCTTCATAAACCAATGAATGTATGAAATTATCTCAATTATATAGAAATGTAAATGAACAAGTATTGTTTCCCTAACCTAAGTTTAGGGAGCACAAAGGCCTATAAATCTTCAACGGATTGAATGACTAGAAAAAAAAATTCAAAAATATGAGGAAGAAGAAGAAAGGAGGATATATCCCATTTAATGATATAAAATAATTAATCATGATTTATTTTAAATATATAGATAATAGTAATTGTATAATCAATTATTGTTGGTAAAGGGTCACTTCATACTTATATTAGCACTACTCAACTATATAATAATGTTTATCATATTATTTGATTAAAATACATGTAATTTTCCGACAAGGAGTGGCTCAAGTGGTTAAGCACAGTGTCCCCTAACAAAGGGACCCGAGTTCGAATCTCAATTGCCACCTTGATATATCACCCTCCTGGGCGTTCGGCCTCTGCCAAGGGCATGGGAGGGGGGAGAAATCTTTCTTTCTTAATCCCAAAATACATGTAATTTCTATTTTTTACAATTATTTTAGTAATGTTACTCAATTATACTCTGATTCTTATGTAGGAAAAATAACTAGAAACTTATATATTCTCTATAATAATTATGTTGCACCCATTAAATATAGATTCTTTAAATTAATAAAGAATTGGAGATGTCAATTTATATGAGACTAGGTAGGATACTTTAACATCTAGTTACTTCACAAGCTTGATAGACATGGCTTAGTTAAGGCATACTGAAAGACAACTGTATAAGTAATAAAATTGTGAATCATGTGCTAATGAGAAAAAACAAAAACCTCCTTCAAATTCAAAAACACCTAATTTGTTTCTAGACCCCTTCAAATTTTCCATGTGGACATATTTTGACCAATGAGATCACAATCCATTGAGGAAAGAAATATTTCTCTGCCATAGTGGATCAACGTTGTATGTACACATGGGTCCACCTCTTAATTGAGAACACAACAATATAGTGGTACTTCCACGTTTTTGATAAGTATGGAAAATAAGAATTAAACATGCTTAGTACCATTTTATGTGGCCATATTTAGAAGTTAGAAGATATTAAACTCAAAAGATTTTGCCACGCACATGGGTACGAACACAATTTACCATCTCCTAGAACTCCTAAAACTAGTAGGAATAAGAGTGTTCTACAAAAATTGCCCAGACTATGCTCCTAGATCAAATTATTCAAAAAATATTATGGAGAAAAATGAAGCAATGGAAAGTGTAACCCATATGTCCATGGTCAGTCTCTTAAGCCTACTCCATATGATGTTGGTATCTTTTGTTATGTTAATTGTATGCTTAGACATGATGATTAATGATTCCTTCCTTTCTTTAGGTTAAGATTTCGTGCTTGAGATCCACCTTTTATTTTGTTGAGTAAAATATGATATATGTGTTGAGCCAATTTCATATATTTGTCTTTTGCTCTCATGCTTTCAAAATGTTTTCCAATCTTTTTGATATTTTTACTGCCTTTTATCTGGTTTTGTTTGCTTTATTGTTTTTGTTATCATTTTATTATTTCCTTTGGAGATATAAAGGTTAACCCAAGAGTCGAGTGTTATAGTTATATATGTGCCGATAAATCATTCATGTTTATGCTTTATATTAAACTTGTGAGCTTGGTATCATCCTAATATCTTGTTGAGTAGAATGTGATTGTTTATGTTGAGTACATCTGATATGTTTCACACTTTTGTGCTTATGCTTGTGTAATGTTGGATTATACCATAGAGATTTTACCAACTTGTACTAAGTCTCATTGGCAATTTGGGTTGGTTTGCCACTTTAGTGTATCCTTTGTGGTTAATTAAGTTGACCCAAGAGGTAGGCACTTATGGTTGGTATCATATCATAGGTTTAGGGATTCTTAAGGAAGATTATGGACTTAGGAGTGAGTGGGATTTATCTTGATGATAGTGATGTGATATGTTAACAATTTTTGATGGTGGAGTGAACTAGTTACTGTTATCTTTTCATTGCTTTCACTTTGATTCATCACACTCTACATCCATGTGACATCACTTCTTCTTATTTCAGTTACGGTTAGTTAAAGAGAAATTAAGATTGGAGGATAAGAATTGGTTGTATGCATCCATATTACCCAATTATGATGATGGCTGAGAAGATAATGGATGCATTTTCATTAGAAATATGCGGGTAGTTACGTAAGTACAAGGAGTAACATGATGTTTGGAAGACTTTGAGTATCATTGATGTTTGGGCCCATAAGTTTCACAGAAAGTTCTAAACTAGAAAAGGATGACATATAGATGATGGAGTTGTAGGAAGTCACCTATTCATGATAAAGACAAGATTCTTTATTCTATCTATCTCTTAAAAAAGAATAGATGTGACTGATCATCTATAGAAAGTGTCAACAGAACATGTCAGTCTTTGATGTGGAGTTATTGTAAAGGAAACTTTGAGACTCATTTCTTTTCTAATTCACATATGTATGAGAAGTTTATATTGATACATTGAAGCATGGTGATGTGATAGTGAGTGAGTATCACATGCATTTTCTTGATTTGGTGAGATTTTGTCCTTAGATGAAAGCGATAAATGAGGATTAGATTAGACATTCTGTGGTTAGTCTACCAGCTAATAAGGAAGATATATTAGGAATTATAGAATCTTATGAAAGGTTCATGACCATAAAATAAGTTCTTAGGAGGGTGGAGAGAGCCTTGATGTCTATGAGCACAAAAGAAGTTGTCACGAATAATAAGTTTGATGTTTATATGGTTCTACACTTTTGATGGTAAGGAAAAGGTAGTTGAGGATGTTATACATGTTCAGGTATAAGCCAATCTAAGTAGAGGTGTTTATGGAACTTTTAAATGTTGTTCTTATTTGGGGTATAAGAACAACATTTAAATGGTGGCATGATTGTCATTTCTCAAATGGTCAGTCCTCAATGTCCCACTTGTAAGCGGAATCATGATGAACAATGTTCAAGATCTCACTTTGAGAGGTGTTTCGTCTAAGTATGGAAACTGGAGGAAGGATTTCCCAAAGAATTTCTTTTATACAAAGATTGAGTTAAAAGATTTGATGTGATCCTCTTGCCTCTTACAAATGTTTGGGATAAAATTCTTTAAGTTAATACCTTTTTCTATACCTAACCTTGATCTATTTAATCATAATAATTTGATGTTCATAAATTCTATTTAATGATTCGTGCCTATGCTTTATGATTTTTTAACATGTCAACATCTTGGTGTTTCCATCAATCTTCTTGAAAGCACACTTTGATCTTATATTATTCCTAGACAAATAAAAGAAAAATCCTAGAATTACAACTTATTCCTACACGCCTGCACCTTGGATGTTATAATCTCCCCCTTACCAATCTGTTGTGCCATCCTGGATGAGAATATTTTTGACGTTCTATAGAAAGGCCTAGAAATGTCACGGTAAAGCTTCCCCTTTTGATGTAACACCTACTTATGATCCCAATGCGCCACTCTAAATATAACAACTCAACATCAAATGCATTGCTCTTCCTTTTCACACATACATTGTCTTGGAGAAGGCTTTGTATCAACCTTTTCAAATTAATATCCTTCATCATGCACCTTTTCATGATTGTTGAATTGAATCTTTTTTTCCTCAAAATATTGATGTCAGAATCCCACAACTCAAACATACAACTATTTATATATCTTCATAAGCCATTGTTACTCCAACTACATTCTCAAAATATTCTAATACCATGTGTTAGGAATTGTGGTGAGAAAACTAGGATGCTCTACAATACTTAAGGCACATGATTCAATGTGAAAAACTCTTCTCAAGATGATAAGAGAAAAATTATTGGCAATATCGACTAAAAACAACTATGTAACCAAAGTTACAACTCATGATGTCTAGATTTAATTACCCTTATATTTGTGTAGTCCCCACTAAGAATAAATATAAGAAAGATATTATCTACTAATTTGTAAAAAATCTTTCACATTACCATTCATTCTTACTATTTGCTGCTAGGGATGAGACACACACATTTATCCTTGCTTGTTGTTAATGCACCCACTCGTTGGACCGCCTATGTTGGTGATGAGGTTGCCTACCTCACTACTGCTTGCAGTACTTGCTATAATTGGCTCCTCCAACAAGAACTCTAACATGCCATTAGAACTCTCTAAGTCTATGAGAGAGATGTGTGTCATCTACTAATCAGACAAATAATTATTGTTCCTTTAGAAAAAACAATTTTCAACTGACCAATTCATCCTCTGTTGATAGGATATGTTATTGTTGTTGATGGACCACCTATGTGACGTCGGATGAGAGATGAACATACTCCATTGACTGGACAGACTTGAAGCGCTATTGACACACACACTATGTCATAGACTGATGTACGTCCTCTATTGATTGAAGATAACATTGTCAATGTAGATGCACTATTGCACCACCAACAAACAACCACTACTTCACCTCAAGAAATAGTCGTTGGTCCTCTCTTATCCGCAAGATTGTTCTACTATCAATGCACGTAATATGTCATTGACTACCAACCACTACTTCATCTCAAAGTAAAGTCAATGGCCCTATCTTTCCACAAAAGACATCTACTAATTATTCTTGTATTTAAGTTGTTTTATCACCGAAGGCACCAGACAACTAGTGGGATCACACCAACAAGTGAAATGATCTAAATGGCCTCCCTAATCCTCCATCTATACACATCCATACCATGTGGTCGTAACTAGGAATGTTGTTTTAAATCCTAGTCCATCTCCTAAGAAAAATCCATATTGCACATGAGGATCCATCTTCTTTTATATTATATTAAACTCCTAATTGGATTGACAACACATACGACCAACTTTGATTAAATTAAAAATTTATGATAGGACATGGTTGAAACCTTCCTATTGCAACACTATGGAAAGGGTCATATACTAGGACATTATGTAGGAACTCGCGCACTAAATTTGGCATTCTATTTCCTGAATACCTTGTGGTAGATAGACAAATTAACTAATACCATGTTACATTCTAAAACATTGTCTAGAAAATACTCAATCACCATATTACTTACCTTATCGACACAATTAATTCTAACAGTGTAGTCTTTCTTGATCATTCATGTAGTGTGGACTACAAAAGTCTTGTTGTCTTCATGTGATGTGAAAATTAGAGAAAAGATGCACATTCCAGTTGAATTCTTCTACATCCCAACTCCCATGCTTGGTCCAATAAGGGTGCCCAAACACATGGTAGTGAAGCTTGAGAAAATGATGCTAGAATGATCCACCTCCTTTTCAAGAAAGATCATTCAATTGGTACTGCCACTTATTAGAACCATCTTCATCATACACCACACATTGTACTACTTGTGATACACGATGAGGAACAAATTAATACCTCTTACTAGTATTCTATCAAAGATTTCTAATCGTCCAAGAACATGATAACTCGTTAGTCAACTTATAGTATCTCCTAAAAATCCAATTGTGAATATCCACCCTCTAAACAACAATTGACGCAAGTCAATATTTTAGTATGCTGAAAGAAAACATCTCTTTTATTGTCTAAGATGGGAGACCTAGATGATTAGATCTTTGATCTATAACCAAGAAATCTCAAGTTCAAGTCATGCCCATAGTAAAAGTAGAAAGCATTTTTATTGTTCTTTCTAGAATCCATCTCCAATAAATATGAGTGTTGGTCGAACCTAGGATATGCGTGGAGGTTTCGAGGTTTAAAATCGTAGCAACTAGTCTTGTTCTCCATCTCATATATATCATGTAGTATTTTACATGAGTTTAAAGACTAAGAGTCATTATCAACAACAAGACCATATTTGGATATGAGTGATCAAACAAGATTAGTTTTTCTTTCCAATTTCTTTCCTCTACTACACGTCCAACCTCATCCTCTCAGCAATCATTGTCACGGTCGTGATCGACCACATTCATTACCAGGCGGCTCTGAAGCTATGGAAGGTCGACAAGCTCGACTTCTTGGCGTGCATGAGCGCATTCTTCGGTGTGCTCCTCATCTCTGTCCAGATGGGGCTCTTGCTTGCCCTAAGAAATCTTCCGCAATTTATTAGCACTCCTTACGTCTCGGGTGTAGCTCGGTTCGTTGCATGACACAAGGCAGGATGCTTCTCTGCTCTTTTGACCATTTCTCTAATCGGATTTTTTGCAAGCTGCAGGTAGGCATCTCCGTCCTCAAGATCTTCATCTAAGTGACGCGGCCCAACACGGTGGCGCTAGGAAACGTACAAGGGACATCGTGCTACCAGAACCTCGCTCATTACCATGATGCTTGCCCCGTGCCGTCAAGCATCATGGTCATGAGTGAGGTTCTGGTAGCACGGTGTCCCTTGCCCCGTGCCGTCAAGCGGTAATGAGCGAGGTTCTGGTAGCACGGTGTCCCTTGACCATATTTGGATATGAGTGATCAAACAAGATTAGTTTTCCTTTCTAATTTCTTTTAAAAAATGAGATTTAGAAGCCAACTTAGTTGTAGGAATTCATCCAAAATAACAATTAATTAATACAAGGTATGCAGAAGTTCTTAACAAAGAATAATTTTGATGTTACCATATATGTATTTGAATGTGTTTGAATCAATTGTTCTTTTAAAAATTATAGTAGAACCCATATGCATAAATATAATCATACAGCTTAGTTATTATTGATAAAGGGTATGAAGTAAGATCCGTATCTGAGTCGAATTCCAAAATGTACAAATACTATTAAAATTGGAACCGCACCCCGGTTAATCTTTAAATGACAGCTTTTGGAATATTCGGCGAATGGCACTTGATAGATAGTTTTTCAGACTAGTAACAAAAAATAAAACTTAAATGAGTATAGCTAGAAAAGTGCAAGCGTCAACAGGATTCCGAGAAACCTACGTTTAGAGCGGGACAGAAAAATTCCTGTCGGTTTGCCACAAATTCAGTAACCAAAACCTCCGGTCATAGCCACTGCAACCTGCGTAAGATGATAAAGTCGCAGTCAAAGAATATCTAAACTTCCATCGAGAGACAGAACAAAGAAAGAGCAGAGGCTGGCGATAGCAAAACCATGTTTACCATGAAAACATGTATATTGTAATGAACAAGATCAATCAGGAAGTGAAACAAACAACAAATATAGATTGCCAAATAGAGAACGATGTGTAGAGTCAGGACCATGTTACCTTAGTATATGCGGCAAACACCAGCATGCCAGTCGGTAGTCGCAGTGCAGATAAGTGTCTTTCTGAGGACCATGTTACCTTAGTATATATCAGTATGCGGCAAACATCAGCATGCAATGTGTGGCAGAGATGGAGATTAGATATATCGCAAGAGATAATGTGTGTGGTTCGGACAGAGCCCAAATTCATTTTTTTAAGACCGGTGTGGATGGGTAGAACGGAGAAAAATTGGGTTGACGGGAGGGAGTCGGCTTGGTTTAAGAAGACAATACAATGTGTGGCAGAGATGGAGATAAGATATATCGTAAAAGATAATGTATGTGGTTCGGACGGAGTCCAAATTAATTGTGTTAAGACCGGTTGAATTGGAAAAGTGGATGTGGATGAATGGTTCCGTTAGCAATAACTCGGTCTGGTGTTAATTTGCTGCTGGATATTTTAAGCAATAATTTGTTCACGATCTCCAGTTACCGAACGGACCCTTAGATATGTCGGATTCTTGGCCGTTAAAAAAACAAGCTTCTTGCGCTCATCATTGAACATGCTACTCAGCACCATACGATGTGCATGACTGATGTCATCTGTAATTAATGCATTTGATCAGCAGATGTCTTTCATGATCCATCAATTGGAGGCGGTTTCATTGTCTCTATGATCCTCCGGTTTCTTTGTTTGTCAATTGGAGGCGGTGAGTTCAGGATCTTACCGGGTGTGAACTCTACTCCACGGTTATAGGAAGGATAAGTACAATCCTAATTGAGTTCTATTTTCTTACAAAACATTAAGTAGTCAAATATAAGTTAGAAATTATTGGTGTCTACTCCGCAAAACTGGTTTCGTCGGGTTCTTGACAAGTCTCAAAAAACAGCACCGTCAACTTCTGAAGTGCGATCATCATTGCGCGTTGCAACTGATTTTATTATCTTCTTGCTTGCATACAAATTCATGAGTAGTGCCGGATTGGGAGTTGGTGGCAGCAAATAAGTTGTAAAGCAAAAGCTGATGATTAAGTTTGCTGCAGAGTCCAGAACTCCACACACAGCAAGGTGTTGGTTTTGTGAATGCAAGGTGATTCTGTGGGCCCTTTTTTGGGGACTTCCAATGGAGGTTGGCTTCATTGCCAATCCGTCTTGGTGGCTTGGGACTTAGTTCAACTGTTGAAGCTTCTTCGTATGCTTTTGTGGCATCTAGGGCCCGATCTTGGGTGCTTCAGGATCACATCTTGCGAGGTAGTGGGATTCACTGTATGGACACTGACTTTGATTTCTCCGTAGATCATCTTCGTGTCATGATTCCTTCCTTTGATCTCAGTTGTTTCTCTAAAAAAGACACAGTCCCCCCAAAGGCACAAAATGCTTTGGCGAGTGCTCTTTTTAGTAAAATAATTGAGGATATGGAAGTTAAGTTTGCTATGACCATTCGACAAAAAGCAGTTTTTGAGTGTCTATAAGCTGATCATGCTCAAGATTTTCTTCTTACTATTCCTATTGATGGACTTGGTCTGGACATGTCTCCAGTGGAGTATCGTAGTATTCTCAACTATCGTCTCATGATTCCCTTATTTCCGGTCGACGAGATATGTCCAGTTTGTCCTAAGGCGTATTTGGACTCTTTTGGGGAGCATGCAGTTCATTGCAGCGAACTTCCAGGTTTTAAGTACAGACATGATCTTGTTAGAGATGTTCTCTTTGATGTTCTCAGACGTGCAGGTGTTGCTGCTAAGAAAGAGGCACCAGTGAACTTTCTAACTGTACCAAAAGAGGGGAGGTCGACACTTAGACCTACTGATGTTTTGGTTTTTGGATGGATAGGAGGAAAACATGCATGCGTGGATCTGACAGGGGTTTCTCCGTTAGTGGGATTGAGAAGTGGGACTTTTACAGTAAGACATGATGTTCTTAAAGCTGCTTCAGCCAAAGTAGCCAAGCATGAGGAAGCATGTATTGAGAATCAACACGCCTTTATTCTGTTTGCTTTTGATACTTTTGGATTCTTAGCACCATAAGCTGTAGAGCTTCTAAAGAGGGTCCAAAAAGTTATAAAAAGTAATGTAATGTCTCCTAAGTGTATGGATGTAGTGTTTCAATGGATTGGCTTTGCCATCCAGAAAGGACTGGCGGCGCAGCTTGTTGCCCGCTTGTCATCTGTTTCAATGTAATACTCATTTTGTTGAATTAAGTCCACCAAATGAGCAGATTGTAACAAAAATCAAGATATTGATCTATGTAAAAGTTGTTGTGTTGTGCTGCAGGTTGCAGAGGGATCATGCACTGTGGGCCCACTACCTTCCACTTTTAAATGAAACCGCAAACACCAGTGAGACTGCTACCCAAATGGTCTCTCTTTCTTTCTCTCTCTATCTATCTCTCCCTTGTAAACCTAGACCTTCGTCGTGTCGTGCCAACTCCTCATCATCATCGTCATCTATCCTTCAAACGAGGCTCCAGAATTGGCAACTTAGCCTCTCCCTGACTCCCATCATCCGGAAGAGCATACGGCTGAGACTGGCGTCGATAAGGGCGCCGACCAAAGCACAAAGGACATGGGGGGCATGGAACATCGTTGAGTGTATGCACAGGCAAACACATCTGCTTTTTCCTAGGTGACTCTGGCTCCTTGGCTACACAGTGACGCATATTAAAGTCGCCAATGGTATGAACACATGTCCCATAAAACTATAGCAGTAACGTTGGGCAAAAAATCAAAACAAATCATTGAACTTAACATCATACTTTTTTTTGGAGAAAAACATACTTGTACAGATCTAACATGAATATTTCCATTGGTGCGATTAAAAGATGCATATTTTATTTTAGGAGATGCTTTCCTAAAAGCTTTCGCAGCCAAAGTTGTCAATCACAAAAATGCTTGTATCAATAATCAACTTTATTCCTTTTGAATTTGATACTTTTATATTCTTAACACAAGAGGTTGTAGAACTTCTCAAAGAGTCCAAAAAGGTATCCATGGTAATATATGACCCCTAGATCTATAGATTTACTTTTTTGAAGTATTAGTTTTGTCATTCAAAAGGGGTGGCGGCGTAGTTTGACGCATTGGAGGAAGAAAGAGGGGGGGGCAGCAGGGACCACGCCCCCCCCCCCCCCCCCCCCGAGTTCGCTGGTACTAATTCCAATTTGTCATCGAAATTTCCCTCCTTTTCCGTGTTAATCGCTCCACATTTATGTCATCCTAGTTTTTCTCCAATAGTTCTACCCATATTTGATAATCAAGAGAATCGTATAGATAGTTTTCCGTTCAATGAAAGCAGAATTCATTTGCCCTCACGTATCCGTAAGTATCTTCAACCCTTCCATTATATATGCTTTTTGTTTCACATTGACATTGTGGCGGGGTTGGAGGTTCATTAATATGCATTTTTTGACTAAGCACACAATTGTTTCTTACGGAATCACAAAAATTCAGAGACAATGTTCCATCGTTACAAAGTAATAGACACCTGGGCGGCAGACGATGAGTCCTCATCAATTGAAAGGATCCATCAATCTACAATTTACTTTAATATGCGAGCAACACACATTTCTCTAACGGCTTCACAGACAGTCAAACAAGATGCTTTGTTCGGGGTTCTTCTGTTCGGCTTGATCTAGCCAGTAAGCTTTGTTCGGGGTTATTTATTGGGTGTTTTTTGTCACTTTCATGACATGCGTCTTATTTTAACTTATGTCCTCTTTGACCCAGCCATATAATATTGCCTTTTTAAAATCTGTTTGTTTGCATGAGCGAGAATGTGGAGTTTTCGTACATTAGTCCAATTTTATTCAGCATGGCAGGTTCTTCAATTGTTTTGATAGAAAATCACATATTTACATTCACTCGCAGACCCTTCATCCACAATGTTGTCATGTAGGCAGTTGTTGATTAGTGGACAACGATATGAGTACATTTAACAAGAAAACGTTGTGAAGAACCAATTCTCTGTGTAATGTAAGAGGCCCTGAAACGGACCTTCAAATTTACTAAGACTCTATAGGATATGATTGATCTATCTGAAACACATCAAAATCTTTTCAAAACTCAAGTGCCATCAGTGTTATGACCCACTTCCTGATTAACTAATAAATATCTTGAATTACGTGAAATATCTCAATTAAGTGTTGAGTATCAAATTAAATATCATGGATAATCAAATAAGTTAATATGTGAATCAATAGTTGAGATTGAATCATCTGAGATAATTAATGATAATTGCAATGCTGATCGTTAGGTTAATTAAGTTGAGTTAAGTACTCTCTGATGTAATTAGAACTTTGATCTAGTGAAACAGTCTAATTAGCATGTTTTCATGCCTTGAGAAGGTAGTGGATTTCATTCTTGAGAGTTTGCAAAAAGAATCGTCCAAATTGGGCCTACGAGGCAAAGGTTATGAGGTTTGCAAGATTCCTGGGTTGAATCTGCAATTTTTCCAAATTTGGCTTTATATTTCCTTTTCTTTTCTTTCTCCCTTATCTTCTTCCAGCGATCGCTCTCTTTGGGCGGTTACTGTAGCAGCGCAAATTTGTAGCCCGAGCGGCAGAGAGAAAGCGAGATCCATGGGCGATTTTCTCGGCCCTTCAGCTCTGACCAGGCGCACTCAGCCTCGCACCCTTCTTCTTCCTCCTTCCCTTCACCTTCCTTGCCAGCCACAGCCGCACAACCTACTAGGGCGGCGCCCCTAGAAGCAGGTGCTGCGTCGACCAAGCAGCAGCAAGGCGCCGACTAGGGGGGCGAATTTGGGCGAGAAGCACCATGAAAATAGTCGCCTTGATTCCGTTTTTACGATCTAAGCAAGATCCTGCAGCTTCCCCACCTCCATCACGCCACCTACACCATGAAGCAGCAGGGGCGACGCCCCTTTTTGCAGTTGCGGCCAGCAGCAGCAATGGCCGGCGGCCAACTACTTTGGCCCGGCCAGGAGCTCGATTGAGCAAGCAAGCAACACCAAACTGCCGCCCCAACTCTGTCCATGAGGTCCCTACTTGGGTTCGAAGTCTATAGCCATGGCTAGTGGCTAGCCCAGCCCCTCGTCAACCTGTACGTGTGAAGAAGATACTCTACTGTTTGTGATAGGTTTGAACGGGTCCAAATTGGAACTCGATTGGGCATGATAGAGCAAGGTAAGACCAGCACGCAGTTCGGTTTTGAGGATAGAATTAGAATCCGTAGCTTAAGCCAAGACTTAGTTTTTGATCAAGTTCATTTTCAATAAGATTTCCATTTCTGCGCAGGTTGCACGGCGTGCGTATCAGTTTGCACGGCGTGCAAGGTTGCAGAAAAGTAGAATAAAAGTGCACTGAAGGTGCACGGCGTACAACCCAAGTGCACGGCGTGCACTCTGCTGTAAAGGGTAGAATTAGGTGTAGTTGTGGACGTTTTTCGGTATATACGAACACACCGAAGTGGGTCAGTAGTAGTTCATTTAGAAATCAATATTTAACTCAATTTAAATGTTTAATTGCTTCTGTATCAATTGATATAACTTCTAAACAGTGTAGTACATAAAATAGAGTATGATAGATTCATTGGAATTGAATTACTTAATATGCTTAGTGAAAATGATAAAATTTCCTGTATTATAGTTGCAATGTATTTGTTGATTTAAAAATAGTTGTTTAGCATCGAAATTGGATGAATGATATTGAATCAAGTTTAATTATGATAAAGGATATATATATATATATGTGCTTCTTGTGTTATTCAGATTGTGCAATATGCATGAAATATGATATTCCTGTTTAAATGTTTATTGTTTAATCAGTTAATAGACTTAGGTGCCCCAACACCGTAGAACCCCATTGCGCGGTCTGTACCTTTGGGGTGAAACGGTCAGTCCTGGGGATATGCCCAGGCATCGGAGACTCATGTCCAACAAATACTGATTGTCCCGGTGACACGTAGTCTGAGTGGTAGGATTCCGGTCAGTCCTGGGGATACACCCAGGCATCGGAGATCCAAGAGAACGTTCCGGTCAGTCATGGGGTTACGCCCAGGCATCGGAGAAGTCCCAGTCAGTCTTGGGGATACACCCAGGCATCGGAGACTTAGAGACCCTCCACTGTGCACTACACGTTGCGGAGGAGTCCAGAGCACTCAGAGTTAATGCAGTGAGGCCTTGTGAGCCTGAGAGTCCTGTGCAGACCAGGACGAGAAGTCAGACTTAGCATTTCCCGGGTGTGTCGCTAAGTCTTGTACGGTGAGATCGTAGTTTGCTACTGATCTTCATATGCAGAGTGCGCTGCATATGTTTGGGGCATAATAATGTAAATATGTAATCATATAGGATCACAGTAAATTTATATAATCGAACTCCTGTACAAATTTTGTATATCTGTTTATTCACTTGAAATATCTGTTGCTGCTTAGATATGTGATTATTATCTGTAAAATTGTTATGTCATTAGAACTGCCCTGCTTGCACTGTATACATGTTTTATTTCAATTATAAACCTGATGAGTTGTTTAGTGATAGCTAAGTGAAATGCTATTCACTGAGTGAGTAGGCTCATACCTCTACTCAAAACATTTTCAGGTTATCATCAGCAGCAGGAAATCTGAAGGATCGTTTCATCCTTATGCTTAGTTCATAGAAGGTTTGTAGTTAGTCTAGTTAGAGGTCTCTTAGTCCATTCCCCTCGATCTTCGGGACAAGGTGTGAGTGAGAGAGTGAATGTGTATAAAGATGTAAATTATATGTTCTAATTTGTTTTCTATTGGACAATGTAATATGTTGTAGACTCTGTTATCTTGCTAGTCAGTTTAATAAAGATGCTTCCGCAGTTTGTTTAGTTTCATTTTACAACAAAAATTAGATTATTCTATTAATGTCTTTAAAATGTTTTAATCAAGTAATGAGTGGTTGGCTTTTGTGTAAATCCCATCCTGTCGCGTCCTAATCTCGTGGTTTGTGGTTAATGTGAGATTGGGGCGTCACAATTTTGGTATCAGAGCTTAGGTTTGAGTACTTAGTTACTCAAGGTCAGGGGACGATAAGAGACCAATAGGATTAAGGTTTAGGAGTCTTTCTTCTATCTGTAATTTTCTAATAGGAAGTGTTCTGTTATACTATTGCAGATAGCAGGAATAGAATGTAGTCACGAGAATCAAGTAATGAGCTAAGATTGAGTTATTAAGAATCATTAGGGTCAAAAGATAAGGTTATAAGTAAGGCGAATAATGAATGATGTGTTTTAGTTCTGGAAGGTATGAGTGTTTAGATACCCTGGCCAGGTGTCTGAATACTTAGATTGACCAGTATCAAGCTACTCTGTCTGTTCTTCTCTGGATGCCCTGGCCAGGTATGCAGAGGGAGGATAGGCTAGAGAGAAAACCCTAGAAATCTCAGGGTTAAGAGATCAGAAAGTAATGTAGAAGTAAGAAATTAAATAAAGGATGTGATATAACTCCTACTTTATATCACTTATTGATTAAAGATCATTAGAAACACTCTTATATGCATGAATTTAGACTTTCAGTTTGTACAATAAGTATGATTCTTTTATATTGTTGTGACATGAAGTGAATTGTTTAATGTTTGTTTCCTTGTATTAAAGTAGACCCGAAATCATGTATAAATGAGTTGCCCTAAGTGGATATTCTTTCCACATGTTTAAGGTTAATAGGGGTTGATTAATCTCGAGTAGCTCTTGGCTTCAGGACTACAGGTTCGGCCTGGTCCGGCTGGCAGGATGCGTTACTGGGATCTAATGACTCCTATTAACAGTAAAATAAGAATAGACTCTGAATGATTTAGACCCGTAACATAGTGAGAATGGATATACACTAGGATGTTTTATCTATGATAAGAAGTTTAAATGTTCTTTGTTCTTGAGAATTAGGGTTGAGAAGCATAAACCTTAATCGGCCCAAAATAGGGTTTGATGATACATAAACACAGAATTTGATAAAAAGAATGTCTCACTAAATGACTTTTAGTATTTTATGTGTAACTATGATTTGGCTAAAATTGGGATATGAGTTGGATATATATAATGTAAACAACATTAGAAAATATCAGAATTTTTGAAAAATGTTCTGACCTGTTAATCGGCCGAGTTTCAAACTCGACCGATCACATTTTTCTGAATAATATAGTAGTGTGGTAATTGAATTTTATCTTTTTATTAGTAGATCCAATTGATTTCAAATTTTAACTGTGCTTGAAAAACATAATTTTAGACACTCTGTAAAATTGGCATAATTTTTGGATGATTTTGACCTCTACAGTAAGGGTGTCGGCCGAGTTTGTAACTCAGCCGAACCTGCTGCAGACTGCAATATAGCAGTACACTGTTTCATTTTTAATTAATTATTGGTAACTTGAAATGATCTGAATTTTTTTTTACTGGAGGTCTAAAACTTAATTAGGCACAACATATAAAATTTCCAGAATTTTTGGAACTTCTGTTAGCCATTTAATAAACAAATTTCAGAAACTATTGTGAAAACTGAATTTTCAGCCAATATAATTAAAGTTGAGTGTTGGGTTAATGTGTTATTGACCCAAGCAACTCAATTTGATCTATATGATCGACCACACATACACAAAATAATGCTATGTTATTAATAAGGATCAAACCCTAGAATGATTAAAGTTGTAGTAGTTTAAGGAATATCACTAGTGATGTAACCTTGAATACTAGTATCTTTGTAAAGTAAGACCTTGAGATATGTTCTATGAAAGGTAAACTCGCTTTGATAGTGACCTAGGGTTTTGAGGTAGATAATCTGAACGGTACATGAGCAACATGAAATGACTTAGAGAAAAGAGTAAAACATAAAACTGAAATGTAACTATAAGAAAGTAGCATAGAAATCGGAGTATTACCCGATAAATGATCTAAAGATAGTTGATGTAGTTCATGTTTTAAAGACATGGTGTCACTATATTTATGATGTGACAATAGATTATCACCCTGGTAAGGAGAATGTGGTGGCTGATGTTTTCAGCAGAAAGTCAAGTTCAACAGTTAATGCATTCTCTATGGCAAGTTTCAATAGAGACCCGTTAGTAGAAATGTAGGAGTTGAACCTAGACTTAGGGGTAATAGCATAGAGTGGTTTGATTGCGTAGATGCAAGTCAAACCTACTTCTTATGATCAGATTAAGGAACTACAATAGGGTGATAGTGAGTTAAACCAGACTATGCATGACATGATAGGAGGAAAAGAGACTAGAGTTTAAGTTTTTAGATGATAAGGTGTTGTATTAGCATGACATGTTGTGTGTACTTTGAGATAGTGTAAAATTCTTTTAAGGGGAAAAGGCCGAAAGAAAAGAATTTTTTTTTATAGAAGTGTATGTGATGAGGTATGCTATGCTTTCAGGAAACATTAAGATGTATATGAATCTCTAGTAGTTGAAACGGATGGTCAGATATGCAGAAGGATGTAGCTAAGAATGTGGTTAAAAGTAGTGTGTATCAGAAGGTTAAAGCTGAACCCTAGAAATCTATAGTTATCTGGTAATCTTTTTCTATGCCTGAATGAGAATGGGAATTTATCACAATGGATTTTGTGGTAAGATTACCCAGGACACCTAGAGGTTGTGATTTGATATGAATGAATGTGGATAGACTAATTTAGTCTGCTCACTTTCTTCATATTAAGTCGACCTTTGATGTCTCGAGACTTGACTAAGATATACATGGATAAAATAATTAGGTTGCTTGGTAATCCAGTTTCAATCATATCACATTGAGTTTAGAAACACACAGCTGATAATGGTACGGTTTGAGTATGAACCTAGAAAACACAGATTTGGTTAATATGCACGATCTTCGAGAAATTTCAGATAATTGATAAATAATACAGATAGTTTCTTATAGGTGAAGTAAATTACACTTATTGGTGTAATAAGATGTTCAATTACATGAAATTCAGTATGTATGTGCCAAAATTGATTTGAGTTTAGAATATTTATGAATTTTTTTTAATCTGTCTGCATGCATGATATAAACATTACTCAGTAATTACAATGATTTGAAATATACTGCTCTGCCAGTTCCAGAATGATACCGTATTGTGAGTTGAATTGCAATCAAACAAGATGAGATAATGGAAACCCTAAGAGTAGGGTGTTGCCATGTGATTAGTAAAAGAGATAACCCTAAGAGTAGGGTGTTGGCATGTGATGAATGAACAAGGCAAATGAAACCCTAAGGATAGGGTGTACGATGAATCAAGTATCTTAATATCAATTTTCATTAAAAGATGTGATGATGTTTAACAGTTAAATTGCATGATTTTTAGTATAAAGTGCCAAATTGACATGTATTTCATTTATTTAGGACTTTTAGTTTGTCTGCATGTATAGTATAATAATTTCGTGGTAATTACCATAAATTGAGATACTGTTATAACAGTTTTGGAAAGACAATGTTTTGTGGGTCGATCTGGAATCAGATCAGATGTGTCCTAGGTTAAGGGACCTATACAGATGGTTGATCGGAGGATCAAGAAACTCACGGATTGTCAGATACCATTAGTGATAGTTTTGTGGAAAAATCTTAACCTAGAAGGAGCTACGTAGGAATATGAGTCAGAAATGAGTAACACGTCTCCTTTCTCTTTTAGGAATTTCAGGATGAAATTCTTTTAAGGGGAAAAGGTTGTTATGACCCACTTCCTGATTAACTAATAAATATCTTGAATTACGTGAAATATCTCAATTAAGTGTTGAGTATCAAATTAAATATCATGGATAATCAAATAAGTTAATATGTGAATCAATAGTTGAGATTGAATCATCTGAAATAATTAATGATAATTGCAATGCTGATCGTTAGGTTAATTAAGTTGAGTTAAGTACTCTCTGATGTAATTAGAACTTTGATCTAGTGAAACAGTCTAATTAGCATGTTTTCATGCCTTGAGAAGGTAGTGGATTTCATTCTTGAGAGTTTGCAAAAAGAATCGTTCAAATTGGGCCTACGAGGCAAAGGTTATGAGGTTTGCAAGATTCCTGGGTTGAATCTGCAATTTTTCCAAATTTGGCTTTATATTTCCTTTTCTTTTCTTTATCCCTTATCTTCTTCCAGCGATCGCTCTCTTTGGGCGGTTACTTTAGTAGCGCGAATTTGTAGCCCGAGCGGCAGAGAGAAAGAGAGATCCGTGGGCGATTTTCTCGGCCCTTCAGCTCCGACCAGCCGCACCCAGCCTCGCACCCTTCTTCTTCCTCCTTCCCTTCACCTTCCTTGCCAGCCACAGCCGCACAACCTACTAGGGCGGCGGCCCTAGCAGCAGGTGATGCGTCGACCAAGCAGCAGCAAGGCGCCGGCTAGGGGGGCGAATTTGGGCGAGAAGCACCATGAAAATGGTCGCCTTGATTCCGTTTTTACGATCTAAGCAAGATCCTGCAACTTCCCCACCTCCATCACGCCACCTACACCATGAAGCAGCAGGGGCGACACCCCTTTTTGCAGTTGCGGCCAGCAGCAGCAATGGCCGGCGGCCAACTACTTTGGCTCGGCCAGGAGCTCGATTGAGCAAGCAAGCAGCACCAAACTGCCGCCCCAACTCTGTCCATGAGGTCCCTACTTGGGTTCGAAGTCTATAGCCATGGCTAGTGGCTAGCCCAGCCCCTCGTCAACCTGTACGTGTGAAGAAGATACTCTACTGTTTGTGATAGGTTTGAACGGGTCCGAATTGGAACTCGATTGGGCATGATAGAGTAAGGTAAGACCAACACACAGTTCGGTTTTGAGGATGGAATTAGAATCCGTAGCTTAAGCCAAGACTTAGTTTTTGATCAAGTTCATTTTCAATAAGATTTCTATTTCTGCGTAGGTTGGACGGCGTGCAAATCAGTTTGCACGGCGTGCAAGGTTGCAGAAAAGTAGAATAAAAGTGCACTGAAGGTGCACGGCGTACAGCCCAAGTGCACGGTGTGCACTCTGCTGTAAAGGGCAGAATTAGGTGTAGTTGTGGACGTTTTTCGGTGTATACGAACACACTGAAGTGGGTGAGTAGTAGTTCATTTAGAAATCAATATTTAACTCAATTTAAATGTTTAATTGCTTCTGTATCAATTGATATAACTTCTAAACAGTGTAGTACAAAAAATAGAGTATGATAGATTCATTGGAATTGAATTACTTAATATGCTTAGTGAAATTGATAAAATTTCCTGTATTATAGTTGCAATGTATTTGCTGATTTAAAAATAGTTGTTTAGCATCGAAAGTGGATGAATGATATTGAATCAAGTTTAATTATGATAAAGGATATATATATGTGCTTCTTGTGTTATTCAGATTGTGCAATATGCATGAAATATGATATTCCTATTTAAATGTTTATTGTTTAATCAGTTAATAGACTTAGGTGCCCCAACACTGTAGAAATCCATTGCGCGGTCTGTACCTTTGGGGTGAAACGGTCAGTCCTGGGGATACGCCCAGGCATCGGAGACTCGTGTCCAACAAATACTGATTGTCCCGGAGACACGTAGTCTGAGTGGTAGGATTCCGGTCAGTCCTGGGGATACGCCCAGGCATCGGAGATCCAAGAGAATGTTCCAGTCAGTCCTGGGGTTACGCCCAGGCATCGGAGAAGTCCCGGTCAGTCTTGGGGATACACCCAGGCATCGGAGACTTAGAGACCCTCCATTATGCACTACAGGTTGCGGAGGAGTCCAGAGGACTCAGAGTTAGTGCATTGAGGCCTTGTGAGCCTGAGAGTCCTGTGCAGACCAGGACGAGAAGTCAGACTTAGAATTTCCCGGGTGTGTCGCTAAGTCTTGTACGGTGAGATCGTAGTTCGCTACTGATCTTCATATGCAGAGTGCGCTGCATATGTTTGGGGCATAATAATGTAAATATGTAATCATATAGGATCACAGTAAATTTATATAATCAAACTCCTGTACAAATTTTTTATATCTATTTATTCACTTGAAATATCTGTTACTGCTTAGATATGTGATTATTATCTGTAAAATTGTTATGTCATTAGAACTGCCCTGCTTGCACTGTATACATGTTTTATTTCAATTATAAACCTGATGAGTTGTTTAGTGATAGCTAAGTAAAATGCTATTCACTGAGCGAGTAGGCTCATACCTCTACTCAAAACATTTTCAGGTTATCATCAGCAGCAGGAAATCTGAAGGATCGTTTCATCCTTACGCCTAGTTCATAGAAGGTTTGTAGTTAGTCTAGTTAGAGGTCTCTTAGTCCATTCCCCTCGATCTTCGGGACAAGGTGTGAGTGAGAGAGTGAATGTGTATAAAGATGTAAATTATCTGTTATAATTTGTTTTATGTCGGACAATGTAATATGATGTAGACTCTGTTATCTTGCTAGTCAGTTTAATAAAGATGCTTCCGCAGTTTGTTTAGTTTCATTTTACATCATAAATTAGATTATTCTATTAATGTCTTTAAAATGTTTTAATCAAGTAATGAGTGGTTGGCTTTTGTGTAAATCCCATCCTGTCGCGTCCTAATCTCGTGGTTTGTGGTTAATGTGAGATTGGGGCGTCACAATCAGTCTATCACCAACTGGTAGATCTAGTACACCAGGACAAAGACGTGATCAGCGATGAGGATGATAACAACAGTAGAGACCAAGTTCGGAAGCCATGGTAGAGGTATACCCTGGTACTGTGGTCTCGCCATTCTTCAATTGTTAATTGTTCATTGAACACCTACATTTTATTCCTTTGTATTTTAATAGATAGTTGAAATAACTTTTTGTTAACTATTTTTAATATTTAGTCTCCTAAAGAACAACATCATCTTAACTTGTCGAATATTACTGAATGTTGATAATCATTTTGCTACATTAGATAATTTACAATAATATTAAAGGTAAATTCAACAAAACTATTAAAGGTATGTTCTAAAATGAATAGATTCATGGTCAGTTGGTAGCTATGTCTGATTCATGTAGAAGAAGAGGATAATTTAGTCCTTCTATTTAAAGAAATTTTGTGAAGCATAAATTTTATCCACCTCAAATGTTGGGATTGATGTTACTTCTGTAGAACCTCATTGTCAATCTGGTGATCTTCTTTTATGTAACATTGATGTTGTGATGCACATTTATTCTATGAATAAGTGTCCAAGAACATATAGAGAGTAATCTATAGTTCATGATTTTTGGTGTCAAATTTACGGATGCACTATTTTATATGACTACTCTGATTATTTTTCTCTTATTGTTTGCCCCTCCCCACAACATCTGATTCCTAGTTCCGCCCTTGGTTTGATGTCTGCATTCGATTACATGATAACTATTTAAAAGTTGAATACTATTGATGCATTCATGGTAATATATATTGTGTTGACCTAGGTGTCGCACATTTCCCATATTTTGATAATGACTTAACCATTCCATTCATATGTATCTAACAAATCTATTTGAGATTGTTTCAGACATTAGGTACAAGAAAAGAATCACTTTCAACTCCAAAGCTACTCATCCAGCACATGCAAAACATGTGACTTTTGACCGTTTTGTAATATAGCCCTTAGTGGCTTAGAACAATTGATGTAATCACTTATACTCATGTTTTGTATTGTAACTAAGATGGATAAATTGATTGGGACTCAAAAATCCATCATTTGTATAGTTTTAGGAAAATTCCAAAATACCCATAACAGGGATTTTGTCGGCCGAATTCCAAACTCGGCCGATCCATATATTCTGGAATTTTCTGGGCAATCGGCCGAGTTACCAACTCAGCCGATTCCTGTTCGGCCGAGTTTCTATGGTGGGAAACTCAGCCGATCCACTGATCGGTCCAAGTTGAAAGTCGACCGATCGGCCAAGTTTCTCCAAAGGAACTCGGCCGACAGTCTAGCTTTCAGTCTTGTCATTTAGTGGTTCGGCCGAATTACCTTTATTGAAACTCGGCCGATCAGACTGTACTGGAATGCAGAAAAAGCAATTCCAACCGTTGGAGGAGTAGGTGGAACTCAAAATAGATCCGTTGCAAGTTGTAAAACGGCTATTTTGTGTCCCTTAACTCTCCCAACCTCAAAGGGACACCCTCAACTATAAATAGGACCTCTTGGACTTCATTCCAAGGTTGCTCATTCACATATGCTTGGTCCTAGCCTTAGTTGAGTGGTTTCTAATCCTTTGAGCCCCTTTCTCTCTCTACCTTCAAAGCAAAATCGTGAGTATGAGTGAGTTAGGTCCCCTTGTATGAGAGCTATCATTTGTAATGTTGTAAAGCTCTCCATTCTACTTCTCCCATCTCCATTCCCTATGAAGATTGCTTGAAGATTCTTCTCTGAGTGAAAGAGAAGAAGGTTGTTGTTCTTCCCCGAGTGAAGGAGAAGAAGGCTAGCTGCTCCAGGCCTCCGAGTGAAGGAGGAAGGTGCTAAAGCTCTCCAAGTGAAGGAGAGGTGCAAGGCAAAGCTCAAGCAAGATAGGTAAATCCTGCAAGGCTGAAGACTAGAGCAAGAGTGGGTAAGTCCTTTGAAGAAGGCTGAAGACTACTTGCTTGGTGGGTAAGTCCTTGGTGAGGTAGAAGATCTTGGCTTGATATATAAGTCCTTGGATGGTTGGTTGTTGTAGCTTGTAATCTTATTTTGTGATATATATAAGAGAATCAAGTTACAAATCCTAGAGCCTAACCAACTCTAGGTAGTGGACTGACTTGCTCCTAAGTTTAGGACAAGGAACCACTCTAAACCACCTGTCCAAGTGCATGCTATTCCTTGTCTCTTATCCTTGCTTTGTATGCTAGCTTAGGACATCAAATTGTTGTTTTGGTTTAAGTTCTACACTTAATATAATTTGGTGGTCTAATCACTTTTGTGAAGTTTGTGAAGCTCTATTCAACCCCCCTTCTAGAGCCCATTGATCCAACAAGTGGTATCAGAGCAGGTCTTCTCCAAGCTACTTCAACAAGTAGGAGAAGATGGGCGATTCGGCTCTTGGGTCACTCAATCTTGAAGGAAGCTTCTCCATGAGACCCCCGGTCATCGACGGCACAAACTTCCTATATTGGAAGAGAAGGATGCAATTCTACATCCAAGGAGTGAGCTATGAGATGTGGAAGATAGTCCATCTCAAGTATGAAGAGCCGAAGGGGAACATCACCACGTGGACGGAAGACGAGATGAAGCGTGCTCAACTTAATGCTAAATCCGTGAGCATCATCTACGCCACCCTTTCACCATCGGAGTTCAACCGCATCTCTTCTTGGGACACGGCGCATGAGATTTGGCACAAGTTGTGTGTCACCTATGAAGGGACGGAGCAAGTCAAGGAGGCCAAAGTCTATATGCTTGGTGGCCTACTTGAGAACTTCAAGATGGGAAAGAATGAAAGAGTTGCGGACATGTACACAAGGTTAAACGTCATCTTGAACAGCCTTGCAGCCCTTGGGAGTGTCATGGATAGAGGTACCATCAATGCAAAGATCTTGAGATCTCTTCCAAAGAGATGGGAGCCAAAGGTCACTTCAATTGAAGAAGTCTACAAGCTGAGCGAGTTGTCAACCGAGGAGCTGGTTGGTAACCTCCAAGCACATGAACCGAGGCTCGACAAGCAAGAGGAAGAGGAGAAAAGAGAAGAGAAGGAGTCAAAGAAGATGAAGGACACAGCCTTCAAAGCCCATGTTGAAGAAATGATGCGGCAACAACAACTTGCCATGAAGTCTCCCTGCCCTTCCTCAAGTGAAGATGAAGGTGCAAATGATCATGAAGCCAACTACTCAAAAGGAAGACACTTCAAGGGCAAGCCATCCTCCTCCACTCCTAGGTGCGACGAGTGTGGTCAAAAAGGCCACTACAAGAGTGACTGCCCAAAGGCCAAGAAGGGCTATCATAAGAGCAGCCACAAGAAGGATGACAAATACAAAAGAGAAGCCAAGTACAAGAAGAAGGACAAGAAGGAGAGACGATCCAAAGATGCAGCTCATGCGGCATGGGAGGAGTCTTCTACTTCAAGTTCCTCAAGCTCTGAGGATGGAGAATGTCATCTTGCACTCATGGCATCTACCAGTGAAGAAGTAATTGAGGTAAGTGAGGTAAGCAAGGTAAGTGATGAAAATTTACTTGAGTTATCTAAGGAAACTCTCATTGAAATGCTTAATGAATGTCAATCATCTCTTGCTAAGTGTAAAGCTAAAAGGAAAAGATTAGGAAAGATAGTTGATGATCTTTATGCCAAGATTGATATTCTTGATGAAAATGAGAAATTACATCTTGATAGCATAGATTCCTTGCAAGGGCAATTTCTTGACCTTGAACTTCAATATAATGGAGTAGAGGTTGAGAATGGTACTTATCTTAAAACTATTGAAAGTCTTAAGGTTGAAAACCAAAATTGCCTAGATGAGCTTGATGTTCTAAAAACTGAAAATATTGAACTTAAGCTTATTGATGATGCTAGGAGAGATGAAGTTTACTCTTATCAAAGGGAAATTGTTGTTCTTAAATCTGAAAATGCTAAATTACTTGCTCAAACAAATGATTTATCTTCTAGACCTATCTTGCCTAGAAATGAAGTTGCTAACTTAACTTTAGAAAAAGATTCTCTTCTTACTAAAGCCCTCTACCTTGAGGCCGACCTTTTACATGCTAGAGAAGATCTTGCTAGTTTATCTACTATCATTACAATCTTAGTGATGATAATGCTAAATTAAGATCTACTTTGCAAAGGTTTCTATCGGGTAAGAAATCTCTAAATGATGTTGTAGAGCACTCTACCAAACAAGTTGGTACTAGTGGTCTAGGATACAATGAGACTACTCCAAAAGGTAAGAATAAGAAGAAGGGTAAGAAAAAGAGTGTGGAAACTCCAATTCTCAATGGAGAGTCTTCCGGCTCTAAAAACCCCATGGTATGTATGCATTGCAAATGTGATGATCATTATTCTACCTATTGTCCTTACAAGCCTAAGGGGACCAACCCAAATATGAAATGGGTCCCCAAGCTAACCCTGGACCCCAAAGTTTGAGTTGGGTTCCGACATCCTCTTTTCTTGCAGGTTAAAAAGAAATGGATTGTTGATAGTGGCTGCTCTAAGCATATGACTGGAGAAATCAGCCATTTCAACAAATTTGTGAAAAAGAAAGGAGGATCGGTAACCTTTGGGGACAACAAAAAGGGTAAGGTTATAGGTGAGGGTGATGTAGGAAATGAATTGTGCATTAAGAATGTTTTGCTTGTTGATGTCCTACATCACAACTTAATTAGTGTTAGCCAATTATGTGATAATGGTTATCTTGTGCTTTTTACTTCCTTAGAATGTTTGCTTCTAGATTCCATGTCCTACAATGTTATATATAAGGGAACTAGAAATGGTAATCTATATGTGATTGTTCTTGATGCTCTAAAGCCCATACTAAATAGATTCTTAGTTGTGGATAAAAATGATCTTTCGCTTTGGCATCGTCGTTTGGGTCATGTGAACTTGAATCAAATGAAGAAACTGAACAAAAAGGACTTGGTTCGAGGACTTCCTAAATTGGATTTTGAAAAGGATGAGGAATGTCAACCTTGTACACAAGGGAAACAAACCAAATCCTCCTTCAAATCCAAAGGAGTCATGAGTACCAAGAGAGTTCTTGAGCTTCTTCATATTGATCTTTTCGGACCTATGAGAACACAAACGCTTCGCGGCTCCAAGTATTGTCTTGTTATTATCGATGATTTTTCTAGATATACTTGGACGTTCTTTCTCGTTTCTAAAAGCGATACACTTGATGTTTTCTCGAGCTTTTGTAAACGAGTTGAAAACGAAGCTTCTTGCCATGTTGTTTCCATCTGTAGTGATCATGGGGGAGAGTTTGAAAATGATCTTTTTGAACGTTTTTGTGAAAAATCGGGTTATTCGCACAATTTCTCTTCTCCTCGCACACCCCAACAAAATGGAGTTGTTGAGAGGAAGAATAGATCGCTACAAGAGATGGCTAGGACCATGCTTCTTGAGTATGACACTCCTAAGAAGTTTTGGGCTGAAGCCGTTAGCACCTCATGTTTTGTGCAAAACCGAGTTTTCACACATCCGACTTTTAAGAAAACCCCCTATGAACTATGGCGTGGTAGGAAGCCGTCTATTGATTTCTTTCATGTTTTTGGATGTCCTTGTTTTGTTTTAAACACCAAGGATTCTCTCGACAAGTTTGATCCGAAATCTTACAAGGCTTTCTTCCTAGGCTATAGCACTACTAGCAGGGCTTTTAGAGTATTTAACGTTGAACTATCTAAAATAGAAGAATCTATAAATGTTAAATTTATTGAAACTAACCCTGTTATTGGCAAGCATATTGGTGATGATGATGTTGCAGATGAAATCATTCCTATCTTAAAAGAGCTGAACATCAAAGACAAAGGTAAGCAGGTTGAAGAAGAAGAAAAAGAAGAAGAAAGGAAGGATCCCACTCCCCGCTTTGCAAATAATCACCCCAAGGAGTTGATCATTGGCAATCCGTTTGAAAGAGTGAGGACACGAGCTGCTCACAACAAAGAACAAGCAGATAGTGCCTTCATCTCTCAACTGGATCCAAAGAACATCAAAGAGGCCCTTGGTGATGATGAGTGGATCCTTGCCATGCAAGAAGAGCTTGAGCAATTCGAGAAGAACCGTGTGTGGACCTTAGTGCCAAGACCACATGATAGAAAGATCATTGGTACCAAATGGGTCTACCGCAACAAGCTTGATGAGCAAGGAAAAGTGGTAAGGAACAAAGCAAGGTTAGTAGCACAAGGTTACAATCAACAAGAAGGTATTGATTTTGATGAAACCTATGCTCCTGTTGCTAGATTAGAATCTATTCATATGCTACTTGCTTTTGCTAGTTATAAAAATTTCTTGCTTTATCAAATGGATGTTAAAAGTGCATTTTTAAATGGTACAATCAAGGAGGAAGTATATGTTTCTCAACCTCCAGGCTTTGAAAATGATAAGCTACCCAATCATGTATATTTCTTGCAAAAAGCTCTCTACGGACTCAAACTAGCACCTCGAGCTTGGTATGAGAAACTAAAGAACTTTTTGTTAGATAACGGGTATATCATGGGCAAAGTTGATTGTACTTTATTTCTAAAACACACTTCTACCCATTTTCTCATAATTCAAATATATGTTGATGATATTATATTTGGCGGAACTGACCTTGATCTTTGCAAAGAGTTTAGCTCTCTTATGCAGAGTGAATTTGAAATGAGCATGATGGGTGAGCTGACCTTCTTCCTTGGCTTTCAAATCAAACAAACAAAGGAAGGAAACTTCATCAACCAAGGCAAATACACAACTGAACTACTCAAACGCTTTGGGATGGAGAACATGAAGTCAATGGATACACCCATGTCAAACACCACAAAACTCGACAAGGATGAAGAAGGTGAGAAGGTAGATGAGAAGCTCTATAGAGGTATGATAGGAAGTTTACTTTATTTAACTGCCTCTAGACCTGATATAATGTTTAGTGTTGGCTTGTGTGCTCGCTTTCAATCAAGCCCTAGGAAATCACATCTTATTACTGTCAAGAGGATTTTGAGGTACTTAGCCTGAACTCCGAATTTTGGACTATGGTACCCTAAGTCAAGGGACTTTACTCTTGTGGCATATAGTGATGCTGACTACGCAGGTTGCTTGATTGATAGAAAGTGCACAAGTGGCACTTACTTCCTCTTGGGACCATGCTTGGTGTCTTGGTTCTCCAAGAAACAGAGCACAGTGGCATTATCAACTACCGAAGCTGAGTACATTGCAGCCAGAAGTTGTTGTGCCCAGGTCCTATGGATGAAGCAAATGCTCCAAGACTTTAACATTCATTTTGATGCTTCTCCTATTTACTGTGATAATATTAGTGCAATCAATCTTTCTTACAATCCAATATTGCATAGTAGAGCTAAACACATAGAAGTTCGCCATCATTTTCTCCGTGACCACATTGTCAAAAAGGATATTTATATCACACATGTGGATACGGAAAATCAGTTGGCCGATATTTTCACTAAACCGCTTGCTAGAGAACAATTTAATTTTATTAGATCAAAACTGCTCATAATTTCTCTTGATGATATTAAATTTCTCTCTAATTAGTTGGTTACATCTTATATGTGTTGCTCTTGCTTTAAATGCTTTGTTTGCTCAAAATGCTTGTTTTTGCTAAAATTCCTCTAGTTTCTATCTCTTTTTTGGGCTTTTTCTCACAAATCGGGTTTTAATCGACAAATAGTACCCTATGATGATGGGAATGTGCCTAAATATACTTAATATACAAACTAGACCAAAAAGAAAAATTGCATTCGGTCATTTGAGGCTAGGGCTAGAATTTCAGTTTTTCCTCATCAGGGTTTTGGTCGGCTGAGTTTCAAACTCGGCCGAACGGTCGGGGTTCAGGGTACCTGTGCGCTCGATCAGCCGACTTTCCATTTCCCAAACTCGACTGATCGGTGGCAGACTGGTTTTATATATATAGGAATCGGCCGACTTTCTCCCTCTCAACTAGAGCAAAGTCGACCGAACCCTAGCCGTAACACCCAACCCTCCCTAACCCTGGTCCTCTCTTCCCTCGTTCCAGCCATTTTCACCTCCGATCGACCCTGCCTTTCCATTCTTGCTGTTCTCGGGGCGTCGTGTGCCTAATCTCTCCGCACAGCTCGACTCTCTTTCCTCTTTCTCCTCTCCATGAGGTCCCAATGATGAAAACGAGCCATTCCTGCCCCTGCTATGGTGACCCCCCTTGCTCCAAGGTATATGGTGTTTGACAATCTCTCGTTTATTGACCAAGCTGCTGTTTCTAGATACCAAGAGCTCCTTCCTCACACTCCCTTCCCTTTTCGAGCTCTTCATCAACCCAACAGCTTTCACGCCGACCTTTTTGAAGCTTGTCAAACCCTTCGAACTCATCACCTTGATGCGTTTTGCATAGAGGATGCCCGCTTCCACAATTTGAAATATAGCTCAAAAGTTGTCTGTGAGTTCTATGCAAATTTGCGTTGGAACTATGACTCTTTGGTTCCCTCCGCGGACACCTCTATTGTGTTGACGTCCATGATCGTCGGACAACCTTTCCATATCACTGAGCGTTCTTTCAATCTCTATCTTCATGGAAATGTTGGCACGGAATCTTGGATCGCCGACTATCCTTCATATCTTGATCTTCTTTACCCCGATGATGTTTATAAGGCAATTGAGGTTGACTTGACTAACATTCATAAATTTCTCAAGCAACCCAACTTTCCTTATAGGAAAAAGGGTACTTTGCCTTCCTCAGCCCTATCTTCTCCTCGCCGCGTCTTGGCGTTTATCTTGAGCTACAATGTCCATCCAAAAAAGAATCAAACGGACATTGCCGAGAATACGGCTGTTATGATGTATCTTCTGCTAAAAAATCAAGGAGTCAAATGGGCCCGATATATCCTCCATCATATGACATGTTTTGACTCAGGAAAGAACACTAAGGGCACACATCTTCCCTATCCTGCCCTCAGCCTTACCCCACCTACATGCCTTATCCCGGTGGTGACTACGCTTCTTACGCGTACAGTCAGTTTCACCCTGTTCCATCCTTTTCTGCTTCCGCTGAGCCCTCTGCAGGTGGATACCCTTCCTCGGTTCTGGCGCTTCCAAGTGGTCGTCTATCGGAGATACTGGCCCAGTACACCTCTTCTGCTCCCCCCATTGAGGTTGCCTATGAGTTACATGCTCTAGGCATGTCTTGGTCCGAGCAGAGTGCGAGGTGGCCCGGGCGTGCTTCTGGTCCTCCAGATGAGGATATGCCTGACCAGGAGGATGCTGAGACTGATGCTGATGAGCCTACTGCGACTGATGCTGATGACGAGGATGATGACGACGATGTTGATCATGAAGACGAGGCTACACCGGCTGCTGCTCCTCCTTCTGACGATGGCGATGAGGACTACCGGCCAGATGAGGATATCGATGCTGCTGTTGATGATATAGACATAGAGTAGTTAGCTTAGGTGGCTGATGTATCTAGTTTAGTCTTAGATGACAATGCTTTATCTCTTTGGACTATGTTTGTACTATATACATTAGGCACATCATCTGAGTCGTACTATTTCTTGCTCTATGATTATCCATGTAGTCTTGTTTTATGGTTTATGGGAACGCTTTGTATGGTATATCTCATAGTGTTTTCCATATTTTGATAATGCATTGCTTTCGTTGTTTATCTTGGTGTTCCTCTGTATCTGTGTGGAGTGATTGATTGAGTGTTATTTGTTTTCTATAGAGAAGACCTTGCTTTTATTCTCTTCTACCCCCTGCCTTTTTGAGATGACAAAGGGGGAGAAAAAGCTCAATCATATTGAATTTATTGCTTGTATGGTTCTTTTCTTGTCTATTAACTGAAATGCATCTAGACTTGCTTAGAATCATATAATATACATATATGTTGTGGTTTCTTGTGTTTTAACTAAACATGCAGGAATGAGTAAGCATGAATTGAGGGGGAGCACTACAAATCGATCATCTTTGCATCCCTTGCAATTCCCTAAGAAAAGGTATAATTTTCACATTCTTTTCAATATGTTGAGGAATGGTTTGTCATTGTCAAAAAGGGGGAGAATGTTGACCTAGGTGTCGCACATTGCCCATATTTTGATAATGACGTAACCATTCCATTCATATGTATCTAACAAATCTATTTGAGATTGTTTCAGACATTAGGTACAAGAAAAGAATCACTTTCAACTCCAAAGCTACTCATCCAGCACATCCAAAACATGTGACTTTTGACCGTTTTGTAATATAGCCCTTAGTGGCTTAGAAAAATTGATGTAATCACTTATACTCATGTTTTGTATTGTAACTAAGATGGATAAATTGATTGGGACTCAAAAATCCATCATTTGTACAGTTTTACGAAAATTCCAAAATACCCATAACAAGGATTTTGTCGGCCGAATTCCAAACTCGGCCGATCCATATATTCTGGAATTTTCTGGGCAATCGGCCGAGTTACCAACTCAGCCGATTCCTGTTCGGTTGAGTTTCTATGGTGGGAAACTTGGCCGATCCACTGATCGGTCCAAGTTGAAAGTCGACCGATCAGCCGAGTTTCTCCAAAGGAACTCGGCAGACAGTCTAGCTTTCAGTCTTGTCATTTAGTGGTTCGGCCGAATTACCTTTATTGAAACTCGGCCGATCAGACTGTACTGGAATGCAGAAAAAGCAATTCCAACTGTTGGAGGAGTAGGTGGAACTCAAAATAGATCCGTTGCAAGTTGTAAAACGGCTATTTTGTGCCCCTTAACTCTCCCAACCTCAAAGGGACACCCTCAACTATAAATAGGACCTCTTGGACTTCATTCCAAGGTTGCTCATTCACATATGCTTGGTCCTAGCCTTAGTTGAGTGGTTTCTAATCCTTTGTGCCCCTTTCTCTCTCTACCTTCAAAGAAAAATCGTGAGTATGAGTGAGTTAGGTCCCCTTGTATGAGATCTATCATTTGTAATGTTGTTAAGCTCTCCATTCTACTTCTCCCATCTCCATTCCCTATGAAGATTGCTTGAAGATTCTTCTCCGAGTGAAAGAGAAGAAGGTTGATGTTCTTCCCCGAGTGAAGGAGAAGAAGGCTAGCTGCTCCAGGCCTCCGAGTGAAGGAGGAAGGTGGTAAAGCTCTCCAAGTGAAGGAGAGGTGCAAGGCAAATCTCAAGCAAGATAGGTACATCCTGCAAGGCCGAAGACTAGAGCAAGAGTGGGTAAGTCCTTTGAAGAAGGCTGAAGACTACTTGCTTGGTGGGTAAGTCCTTGGTGAGGTAGAAGATCTTGGCTTGATATATAAGTCCTTGGATGGTTGGTTGTTGTAGCTTGTAATCTTATTTTGTGATATATATAAGAGAATCAAGTTACAAATCCTAGAGCCTAACCAACTCTAGGTAGTGGACTGACTTGCTCCTAAGTTTAGGACAAGGAACCACTCTAAACCACCTGTCCAAGTGCATGCTATTCCTTGTCTCTTATCCTTGCTTTGTATGCTAGCTTAGGACATCAAATTTCTGTTTTGGTTTAAGTTCTACACTTAATATAATTTGATGGTCTAATCACTTTTGTGAAGTTTGTGAAGCTCTATTCAACCCCCCTTCTAGAGCCCATTGATCCAACATATTGTATAGGAGCACTAGTGTTTTAGAATCCTAGATGAATGATGGACACCTGTTTCTTAGGAAAAAAAATAAAAAAGAGATAGTGGATGAGAGAGATGACATATTAAATAAAAAGAAAGAGAAGTGAATGAAGAGAGATGTAATAAACTCAAAGAATAAAACATTAGATGAAAAAAGTGTTCCCTAAATACAAAGAGAGTAGTATTAGATAGAGAGTGACTGTAACACAATAAATCATACATGAATGTTTGACGATATTTATTTATAAATTGGATGTTATAGTACTTATTAATGAGCACCATTTAATTTAAAAATACTCATAATATTTGTAGCACTTATTTATAAATTCTATCTAATTAAAAAATTCTCAATATAGGATATATAAATAAATGATACATACATATTGTTTGAATGTATTTATGTAGGATAAACACAAAAATAATTTTCTAAATATATATATACAACTTTGTTTAACAATTATATTGGTACATCTTTAGTTTAAAATTTGCATCATTGATAGTGATATTATTATTGAGTTCAAAAAAATGTATATTAATATGAACTCTCTCATTGAAAACCTTTAAAATTTTGATGTCATGTAAAAAACCTTCTATGTAAGTACCAAAAAGTCAATTTGTATTTTGTGTTTGCATTAGTCAAGATTTGGGTGCATGTTTGGATAACAAATTGGCTTGGACAAACACTTGTTAGTTATTTGGTCTCCAATTACCCGATATTACGATGAACATCAATGTATTCCATAAAATAAATTTGATTGGTGTTCCATGTAACAAAAATAACGATACATTGTAACAATCATGATGTTTTTTTAGCTCAAGTTAGGGGTGAGCATTTAGTTTATTCAGTCAGTTATGATTAATTTGGTTCGGTTAAATGGTTAATTTGTGTTTTGAAATTTAACCATTAACCTAACCAAATTAGTGTGTGTTAAATTAGTTATGGTTAATCAGTTAACAATTAATTTGATAGGTTAATTTAGTTAAATTAAATAATAATCTTATAATAGTATTGTTTGAAGTTACTCATCAAATTTTAAACAATTGTTATATTATAGAAGTATTTCATATAAATTTAGAGGTTCATAGTTCATAGAAACTTGATAAGTACATAAATGTAGAGGTTTTGTGAAATAGAAGTACAACTATATAGGTACATATATGTGTAAAATATTTTTTATTAATATATTTTGACTGTCAGGTTAATTCGGTTAACCAAATAGAAAATATTTTTGATCTTCAAATTAACCATTTAACCAATTAACCAAAATAAATTAAACAATTAGCCAAATTTTCCATACAAATTAGCCATAAGGTTAATCGGTTATTAACCATATTTTAGTCACCCCTAGCTCAAGTTAGACATGTAAGGAAAGTAAATACTTTATGAGATTGTAAAGATATACTTGCTAAGAATGATTATCTTGTTCACCACATTGGTGTATTATCTATACATAAAACTTACAAAATAGAATCTTATTATTGCTTATAAATATTATAATTTTCTAATTGAGGAAAGCAAGTTTTTAGGAAATAAAAATTGAATAATGGAAAGAAGATGATTGATTATATTCTTATATATTAGCAAATATGAAAAAAAGGGTCTTACAGCTTAACATGCTCAATTAATAACATTTTGGTTTTTTTGTTAATACCATATGACGCTATAAACGGGATGAACTATACTTGGTGTCAATAATGCAATCTAAAACTTCCGCAAAATAGAAATTAAATATTACACTGAACCTCAACAATATCGTTTTGATCTATAACACAACAACTCTATCTATGTGGTGTTGGTAAAACTTCAAGCTTGATAGATAGGATGTGAGCAAAAAAAACTTGGACTGAGATATTCCATTTGAGTCATTTTGAACTACTGATTCTACTAAGGATGAATCTTTAGAGAATATTAAATGATCCCATCTACTTGTTACTTCTTCCCACTACAAATTTAAGTATAACAGTTAATCTCAACAATATTGTTTTCATAAACTATACAACATCCCTATTAAAGTGGTGTTGGTCAAACTCCAAGATTGATAGGATGTAGCAAAATATTACTTGGACTGAGACATTCCATTCGGTCATAGTTGAATTGTTGATTTTACGAAGAACAAATCTTTATAGTATATTAGACGATCCCATCCACTTCTTCTTTATTCCCACTAACAATATTATATTGAACCTAAATAATATGGTTTTCATCTACTAAACAATAGCTCATTTAAAGTGATATGGCCCAACTCCAAGCTTGATAGATAGGATGTGAGCCTAAGAAATACTTGGACTAAGACATTCCATTCGAGTCGTAGTTGAACTATTGATTCTACTAAGAATGAATCATTAAATCATATTAAATGACCCTATTCACTTCTTATTTCTTCCCATTCAATGAATTATATATTTGTCTTCACATGATCATTGGCATCCACTTCCCACCTTGACCTCCACTCCATGGTCTCTCAAAGGACTAAAAATATGATGTAGGGAGCATCGTCATCATCAATAACAATCTTAGCAAAGCTCTTCTTTAGGAATCCTCTTTTCCTTACCAGTTTTTTTAATCTCCAACCATGTACCAAAGAGATAATTTGGATAAAAGTATTTTACTTCGATTTTTTTTAGGAAACCATTATCCCTTTATCAATGTCAGTTTAAATGAAATATCTTGTTCATCATGACTTAAGTTGTATGTTTAGTGATATCCATACATAATTTCGGGTAGAAAAACTAATTCATAGGGATCCAAATAAAACTAAGATTGAGATATTTTTTAACTACATATTGTGACTAAAATATATGAAGTAATAACAAAAATGATGTCATATTGTAACTCACGAAGCATAAAGAGTTAGAGAAGGAAATGTGTTAAAACAACTGGGTGTATGGTAGGTTATGTAAATCATTCATCTTAATAAACACACCTTCTCCTTGTATTACTAATTTTCAAGATAATAAATGTGAATTTTCTAAGTATTTTATAATAGAAGTTTGAATTATTCTGATAACATTTTGAAAATTAAAATAGAGAACTGATAAAGAACATAATGTTACTTATGCTTAAATTAATTGGTTAAAGATTTTATGATTGTTGGCCTACACTATTCAGTTGTGTATCATTAATATTGTGCTAATGTCTTATAATCTTGTTAAAGACAAGGACTACACTTGGTTTTGTAAATCTAAAACAATAATGAACAAAAATTTTACAAAAAAATATTTAGCTAGAAGTATTTATGAAATGTAATGATGAAAGGAAAATAGAATCTGATGGAATGAAATACGTACCACCCACCCTTACCTTGATCATAGAAAATGTATCAAACATGTGAAGATGGTAAACTGAAAATGGAGGAGAGAAATTGGTGCTACCGAAATTATGGATCATGGTTTTCACCCTGACTTGGTTGGATGTCACAATGTGTCTGACCGAGGGAATTTTATGCACACATTTTGAGTCACTTTTACAAACATATTTTATACTTGTTTTGTGCATTTATTAGTCAATTAATTGATCATATTTGTATAAATCATTATTGTTGGCTTGTACACTCTATTTGCATCAAATTATGCTTATTTTATCATATTTACATGATTTTATGTATTCTCCAGCCTTATACATGTTTTTCTACATTTTTCAAGTACTTCATGTACAATGCAGATTCGGTGCCACTGACCCTACAGTCGGTGCCACCAAGATAGAAGCAGTGGCCGGGAAATAAGAGAATAGAAGACTCGGTGCCACCGACCCTCAAAGTCAGTGCCACCGAGATTGGTTTAGAAAGGCCGCAACCCGAAGAAGTTGGTGCCACCGACTTCCTAGTTGATGCCACCGACTCTGTCAGAAATCAGCATTCTGATCCGATCATGTAGATCTAACGATCCACGTTATGTGATACCATAAGTTGGCCTATGACCTAAAAAAGGACAGCCAGACCTGGGGATCATCTCACGTTACACTGCACGAAGACCAGAGAATAGAGAGTGAGGAGCATAGAGCCGAAGGACGTCAATCGGGAGATCCGAGCACCTCCGACGGACAATTTTACTGTCGGAAGACTACAGAACGTGTGTTTCTTAAGGAGGATCACCAGGAACACCTTCTCTCCTGGGGTTACACAAATTTCTTTCATGTTTCCCATAATTTTCTCCTCTCTCTCCATGTATTTGCATTTGAAAACCATGTGGGGCTAAACCCCTCCTTACCTTAGGACCCAGGAGTAGCCCGGGGAATCGTTGTATTGACTTTTTGCATAAACTAATATAGATTTCTCTTCATTCCTAGATATATAACTGTAACACCCCTGACCTGGGTTATAACCTAACCCTGGAAGTTTTGCCTAAATATGTAATTATATACTTGTGAACACTCCCTGGCATGTAATTAAGTTCCTCAGGAACATTTTTTTCAATTTTGCTCCTTTTTGTATAAAGTTGTAGCATTGTGTTGTATGTAGGGACCTATGTGAAAATTACCCAGTTTAAGGGTTGAACTTGCAAAATTCACAAGATAAGATGTATATCTGATGTTGAAACATCATGAGGATGGTTATGGTAAAGTTTGAGGGATTTCCCAAACTTGAGCACCAAGGTGCAGCTGTGGAAGCAATCCCCATGCTTAGAAACCCTAATTTGGGGTAAAGTGCAATTTACCCAAATTGAGGGGTCCTAGTTGTAATTCTTAATATCTAGAACATCTTTTATGACTCTTGTCATCATTTAGAGTAGAAATGATGAAAGGGGCACATCGAAGATTGATCAGATAAGAAAAGATGATCTTTATGGTAAAAGACACCTAATTTGGGTATAGAAACCTTTCATGGATGTGCCCTAGTTGTAGGTTGGCTTTCTTTACCCTTAGATCTTGAGTTTTCATGAGATTTGCATAAGGATAGATAAGTTTGGACGTGCCTTTGAGCAAGGAGGGACCTAGATGTGATTTCCAATCTTGTGAGGTCCTTAGGGTGTAAAAGAGGCTAAAGTATATAAGCCACTTCTTTACAAGATAAGTGAACGATCTTTCCTCCCCTTCATTCTCTTCTTCTCTTGCTCAAACGACCAAGGATAGCTATGGAGCTCAGGGGGACGACCAACCTGTTCTAGGTAAGAGAACACCACCTTCTAGCTCGAATTCATGGAGGAATTCACTTTCTAAGGTTGGTTTTGTGGTTAGCTTACCTAGTTTTCTTGTTCTAGCCAACCAAACCAACATTTCCTTGGAGATTTCACCCCTGACCAAGTTGTGGAAGCTCCAGGACGCCATTAAAGCTTGGAGCTTGAAGTCTTGGAGCTCTAAGATCAACCTTTAGGCGGGTTTTATAACTCTAAACTCTTGCTTTATATGTATGCTTAATTCTTGCAAATTTACTTGGTAAATTCTCCTTCTACCACCCTTCTTCCTTGCACGTTTGCAAGCAAATCAGTGGAGAAACCAACCTTGCTAGAGGTTGAAGATGAGGTGCGTGATTCCCTATGTTACTTTTTCAAACGACCTTGGACCCTTTTGGTCCAAACGGTTGCAAACCGCTTGGGTTCAAACGGTTTCAAACCGTTTGCTCTCAAACGGTCTTGCAAGACCGTTTGGATTGAAACGGTCTCAAGACCGTTTGAAAGAGTTGACCAGGGAACGACCATTTGAGGGTCTGTTCCTAATATATTGAGTTTCATCTCTGCAAAGAATCAAAGTCTAATTCTTAACCAATTGGGAGTTGAAGGCACTTCAACATGGAAACCCTAATGGGGTCAAAAGTGCTGATTTGAAACATAGAACTTGTTGAGTTTTGGGTTGAAGGACCCAAACGGTCTCAAGACCATTTGGGGATTCCTCCAAACGGTCCTAAGACCGTTTGGGCACAACCCAAGACCGTTTGAAGGTATAGGGTTGAGTTAATCTAATGGTTTGAGGGTCCAATTGTAAGAAATTGATGAAATTGATGAAAATTGCTGATTTTGACCTAATTGGACTTCAACCCTAGTCAAAACGACTTGGATTTTGGTCAAACTTTGGGCAAACGGTCTCAAGACCGTTTGGATGATGTCCAAACGACCTCAAGACCGTTAAGGCCAAGTTTGAGTTCAATTGGAGGTCAATTGATAGGTTCAACCTTGAATTGATTCACCTTGTTGAACATTGATGACCGATCAGCTTGAAACCCTAATTGAGAGGGATTGAACCCTAATTGGCTTGCAATTGAGGGTCAATTTGATGCCCAAGTGGCTAAGGCTAACCCTAATTGACTCAATTTATAAGTGGTTAGCATAGCTTTGACCAATTGAGGGCTTCAACACACATATCCATGAACATTGGTAACCTTTGAACCACTTTGGAGGTCCAAACGGTTTGAGCCCATTTGGACCAAACGGTCTCAAGACCATTTGGATCCAAACGGTCTCAAGACCGTTTGAGACCAAACGGTCTCCAGACCGTTTGGGGCCAAACGGTCTCAAGACCGTTTGGGCTCAAACGACCTCAAGATCGTTTGGTCCAATCGATCTCAAGCAAATTTGATCAAACGATCTCAAACCGATTGAAGCTCCAAACGGTTTGGAAGTCAACCCTTCCAAACGGTCTTCACCTCCAAACGGTCTCAAGACCGTTTGGATGGTTGAAACCGTTTGAAGGTTGAAACCGTTTGGAGATTGGTGATGGTTTGTACTTAACCATTTGATGGTGTAATTAGTTCAATGGTGATCCAATATAAACCCTAATGGTAACCTAGGTCATTAAGGGACTATGTGATTAGTGAGTTAACCCATGATGGTGATCATGTGGTAAATTACCAAAATACCCTTGAAGGGTCTAAAGGGATAAAACCTTATTCTAATCAAACCCTAAACACATGATGTTGATGTTTTGGCTTATGTTAGTTAATGGAGACTTATCTCAACCTGATCTAGAGTGGTGTTGTCACCATCTACTAGTGAGAGGAGAGAGAAAGTATTTCTAGAGAGAGAAAGTATCCTAGAGAGAGAAAGTACCCTTTTTAGGTGGAAACTCAAGTGAGATACTTCATTTTACACATGAATGTGCATGATTAGGGAATGACCCACCTATGTGAGGTCATGGAAACCCTAATTATGATATCTAATGGATCTTAATCTTAATTAAGAGCCTTAATGATGATGTTTCTCTTACATGATGATGTAATGAGTACAATTCACCATGGAGTGAATAGTAAACCCTAATTTTAGGGTGATGACATGAAAGATGAATAGTAAACCCTAATTGTTGAATCGTTTACTATTATCTGTTGAATTTACCATTCAGGTTGTTATGAGATGATGGTCATATCCAGGTATGGAATACCATGTTATATTCATTGAAAGCATGCCTTAAGCTTTATGAATAGTGAATCATCTTGATGCACTGCTAAGTGACATCTATTGAGATTTATGGGCTGTAAGAGCCATAAACACTATCAAGGTCATGCTTGACAGATGACTTGAGATGAGATAACTGATGATTGTGATAAGTTAGGCCTGCTACATTTTTGTATTCTCATATATAGCTGTGATGCTAATGTTATTGTTTGAAGAACAATGTATGATGTTAAGAATACTAAATGTACCTAACTAATCAAATGAAATGTAGAGCCCTGATCATAGATCCATCATTGTCAGAGTCTAAATGATGGTGAAATAGGTTTTCCCCAGGGGACTCCTGGATCACATACTTTTGAGTATGTGGGGTACATGGATGTGTAGAACCTTACATCCTAGGGTAGGTATTTGATGTAGATTCTTGTAGTCCGTCATACCTTCACTAAAAGAAAGAAGGTGAGAGGATTTGATGTAGATTCATGTAGTCCATCATTCCCCACCACAAAGTCCAAAAGGTGAGATGTATCACTACACTCCCTTAAAGACACAAACACCGCATCGATGAAAGATAAACAAGAAATCTTCCGATGATGAAGAGAGTACAGAACGCCACTGTAACTCTAAAATAGCGAAGGTCCAGCTTACCCTGGAGAGCTATAACAAAAGACATCCCGCCAGATGTCTAACAATCAATCCTCTAACTGACTGAGGAAGGTGAAGGTCATGAGAATCCGGCTCTTTCGATGACCTAGTACGATACCGTGGCGACTTAACAGTGGTCGGTTGGAGTATGAGTGGTATACCTCATCTCCACAGGGCATAATAATGTTTGAAAAACATAATCAACAACGTAGTATATCGGTTAGAGTAAACTACGAGTTATTTGACTGATGTTACATTGAATAGTATAGATGTTCTTCATGGTTTATAAATGAATTGAACTCTTGCTTATCATCCAAACTGCTAATGAATATCTTGAAGGCTTTTATTGCTTTAGTTATTCCTTTTTGCTTATAAAGCTTCTAGTGGAGAGTTATAACTCTCGCTGGGGCAATTATGTATAATTGTCTCACCCCGTAGACTTCAAATTTTTAGGTGGTCGTCGAAGACGGAGAAACAAGAACTCAGGTGACCAATCCCAGCTACAGCAGCATCAGGAGCAGTAAATATCTCAGGTGGAGATTCAGCCTGCTTCATGGTGTAGTATAGAGTCAGTCCTATGTGTCCTCTGTATTCTCAGGTCCTGGAGTGTTTTGAGTTTGAAATCTTGAGAGATTTTGTATCATGTTGTATATAATTACTCAAGAGGTATTTTTGTTAGTGATGTAAACAGTTAAATCCTTTTTCTATGGAAAAGGTTTGTGGGTCCAAGTCCTTATCTCGAAAAGTTTTAATTTCCCGTGATTTTTGTCTTCCGTTGATTACCGATTGCTTCCGCACATGATTAAATCGTGATTATTTCGTGGTTTGGAGACTTGAGCCCACAATTAAGTGGTATCAGAGCTCTAGGTTCGCCGAGTCTACAGAGGCATAGGACTTAGGAAGTCGAGTCTATCTTTAGTATTCCTTCCTTATCTAATAGAATCTTCTACTCCTCAGGAGAAGAAGATACTTAAGAATGTCAGAGCCACATGATGAGAATGTGGTAGAAAGTAGTGCTAGTGCACCTCAAGGCGGTGCAGGAGTACCAGAGATGGAACAGCCTGTACCAGAACAACCTAGAGAGCCACCCCAGTTTGACCCAGCTGACATGGGTAATCCAGCAGTCCAGACAATGTTTGGGCAGTTCATGACTGCCATGACACACATAACTGACAGGTTGCCTATGCCTGCACCTAGGGCACCTGTCCAACCAGAAGGGCAAGGTATCGGGAAGACGTTCGAGCGATTACGTCGTGTCAGAGCTACCGAGTACCTCGGGACTGCTGACCCCGCAGATGCTGATCTGTGGTTGACAGAGCTGGAGAAAGCTTTCAGGATACTCAATATCCCTAAAGCTGAGAAGGTCAGACATGCTGTCTATCTTCTCAAAGGAAGTGCTGGTCACTGGTGGACCATGGAAGAGCAGAAGAGACCTGGAATAGAGATCTCGTGGGAAGATTTTCGGCGGGAATTCGTTCAGAGATATTTTCCAAAGACCTTCCTAGACGAGAAGATCTCTCAGTTTGAGAGACTGAGGCAGGGAGTCATGAACATTAGCGAGTATGAAGCTAAGTTCATGGAGCTGTTGCGGTTTTGTCCGCACATGGCTGCCACAGAAGAAGAGAGAATCAGAAGATTCGAGAGGGGTTTGAATGCTGACATGACTACCCCCGTGTCTTCCCTAGAAAACTGTGAGAGATTCTCTACCTTCGTTGAGTCAGTCCGAAGGATAGAGAGGTCTGTGGTTGAGAAGAGGCAAACACAGAAGAGGTATCCACAGTTCCAGGGTTCTTCATCTATGGACTTTAAGAAGTCTAGATCCTCTGCACCTAACCCTCCACCATCTAGATCTAGTTCTCAGACTCAGTGGTCTCCAAGTAGAGGTAGAGGGAGAGGACAACCACCTCGGGAGACACAGAGTTCTGCATCAATGTCCACCACTGGACCACAAAGACCACAAGAAAGAAGCTGCTACAACTTTGGTAAGGTGGGACATTTGATGAAGGACTGCCGATCTAGGCCTGTCAGTGTGACACAACCTCCGAGACAAGGACAACAGGGATCACAGGGAGGACAATCTCAAGGAACAGGTCGAGGACGCGGGCAAGCGTCTCAAGCAGGATCATCAGCACCACCTCAACAACAGGCTACAATGAGGTTTTATGCTATGAACCCACCAGAGGCAGTGGTCAATCCACAAGTAGTGACAGGTCAGATGGAACTTTTATATTCCGACATGTCTAAATCTTGTGAAGTATCTGTTCTAATTGATCCGGGTGCTACGCACTCTTTCATCACTCGAAGAGTGATTCGTAACTGCAATATGACAACTAATCATAGGACAGATAGGTTGTTGTTGGAGACTCCGTTGAGTGGGTCTGTTGTTTTGCAAGAAGTATGCTCTCCCTGCGTACTTTTCTTTTCTAAACATCGCATTCAAGTGGATCTCATACCGCTTGATATGCAAGGATTTGATATAATCCTAGGGATGGATACCTTGGAAAGGTATCGAGTTGTCTTGGATTGTGAATCCAAGTTGGCAGTGTTTGCTGATGAAAGCAACACATGGATCTTTCAAGGTGAAAGAAAGATTCTGCCCACCTGTCTTGTATCAGCTATGGTTGCTGATAAGTTGATGAGGCAAGGATGTTATGCATTCTTGGCCCATGTGGTAGATATTACCAAGAAGATTCCCAACCCTGCTGAAGTTCCGATAGTCAGGGAATTCGAGGATGTGTTTCCCGAAGAACTTCCTGGTATACCACCACCCCCGGGAGATTGATTTTGAGATCAGTTTGGTCCCAGATACGAAACCCATAGCTCAGACTCCGTATAGGATGGCGCCTGCTAAGATGGCAGAACTCAAGAAACAGCTTCAAGAGTTACTCGAGAAGGGTTTCATCCGACCGAGTACCTCACCTTGGGGTGCTCCGGTTTTGTTTGTTAAAAAGAAAGATGGATCAATGCGGTTGTGCATTGATTATAGACAACTCAATAAAGTAACAATAAAGAACAAGTATCCTTTGTCGAGGATTGATGATCTTTTTGACCAGTTGTGTGGTGCAACAGTCTTCTCCAAGATAGACTTAAGATCTGGATATCATCAACTCCGCATTAAGGATAGTGACATATCCAAGTATGCCTTTAGGACAAGATATGGTCACTATGAGTTCACGGTTATGTCGTTTGGACTAACCAATGCACCAGCTGCATTTATGGAACTCATGAATAGAGTCTTCCGACCCTTCCTTGATCAATGTGTTGTTGTCTTCATAGATGACATACTGATTTATAGTAAGGATGCTCAGCAGCATGAGCAGCATCTTCGCCAAACTTTGACCTTGCTAAGAGAACATAAGCTATACGCTAAGTTCAGCAAGTGTGAGTTCTGGTTATCTGAAGTGTCTTTTCTTGGACATGTGGTATCTGCCTCGAGAATTCGTGTTGACCCTGCAAAGGTAGAATCTGTTCTGCAGTGGGAACAACCGAAGACACCGACGGAGATTAGAAGTTTCTTGGGGTTAGCTAGTTATTATCGAAGGTTTATCAAGAATTTCAGTTCTATAGCCTTACCTTTGACCAAGTTAACCCTGAAGGATGTTCCTTTTGCTTGGAATGATAAGTGTCAACAGTCTTTTCAGTTGTTGAAGGAGAGGTTGACAAGTGCACCTGTGCTTGTGCTACCTGAGCAAGGAAAGGAATATATAATCTTTTGTGATGCCTCCAAGAATGGACTTGGATGTGTGTTGATGCAGGATAAACAAGTGATTTCTTTTGCTTCCCAACAGCTTAAGAAACACGAGGAGAATTATCCAGCACATGATTTGGAGTTAGCTGCTGTGGTCCATGCCTTGAAAATCTGGAGACATTATCTTTACGGGGAAACCTTCCAGATTTTCACAGACCACAAGAACCTTAAGTACATCTTCACTCAGCATGAGCTTAACATGAGGCAACGTCGCTGGATGGAGTTAATCAAGGACTACGATTGTACAATTGATTACCATCCGGGCAAAGCCAATGTGGTTGCTGATGCCTTGAGTAGGAAATCAGCAACATCAACCATGGATAGGGCACAACTAAGTTCCTTAGTATGCTCTAGAAGAGATATGCTTATCTCTTTAAGACAAGACAATGTGCAGTTGAAGGCATCATTGTTAGCTGGTTTGTTAGCTGAGATGCAGATTAAACCTACCTTAAGAGAGCAGATAAAGGAGGCACAACAAGTAGATGTTTTTGTACAGCAGATTAGATCTGAGTTTGGTGATGAGAAGCGAGAAGGTTTTCATGAGTCAGATGACCAGGTGGCATACTATCATGGAAGGATGATAGTTCCAGATGTGGATAACCTGAGAAAGTTAGTTCTGGAGGAAGCTCATTCTTCAATGTATGCTATGCATCCAGGGAGCACCAAGATGTATCGAAACTTGAAGGATATGTATTGGTGGCCTGGAATGAAGAAGGATGTAGCTGAATTTGTTCTGAGGTGTCCTGTGTGTCAGCAGGTCAAGGCTGAGCACCAGAAACCTGCAGGAACAATGCAACCCTTACCCATACCACAGTGGAAGTGGGACCATGTGACCATGGACTTTGTTGTTGGCCTACCCAGGACAAACAAAGGACATGATTCCATTTGGGTAGTTGTTGATAGGTTGACAAAGACAACACATTTCTTACCTGTCAAAACAACCTATTCTGCTGAAAGGTTATCCCAGTTATATGTTCAAGAGATAGTGCGTTTGCACGGAGTGCCTGTCACTATAGTTTTTGACAGAGATCCCCAGTTTACAAGTCGCTTTTGGGAACAGTTACACAGAGCCCTAGGCACTAAGCTAAGGTTTAGTACAGCCTTTCATCCCCAGACTGATGGACAGTCAGAAAGGACTATACAAACCTTGGAAGATCTGTTGAGAGCATGTGTTCTCCAGTTTACCGGAAGTTGGGATCTACATCTAAGCTTGATAGAGTTTGCCTATAACAATAGCTATCAGCATAGCATTGATATGGCACCATATGAAGCCTTATATGGTAGACGTTGTAGATCACCCTTGTGTTGGTATGAAACTGGTGAGCACCAGTTGTTAGGCCCTGATCTTGTGCAGCAAACTACGGAAAAGATTAAAGTGATACAACAACAGCTTAAGACTGCACAAGATAGGCAGAAATCGTATGCTGATAAACGTCGTAGACCCCTAGAATTCCAGGTTGGAGACAGAGTGTATCTCAAGGTCTCACCTTGGAAAGGAGTCCTTCGTTTTGGAAGGAAAGGAAAGTTAGCTCCTAGATTTATGGGACCTTATCCAATTGTTGAAAGAGTTGGAAAGGTAGCCTATAAACTAGAGTTACCTCAGGAGTTGCAGAAGTTGCACCCTGTGTTTCACATCTCCATGCTGAGGAAATGTCACCCAGACACCGAGTCAGTTCTATAACCTATGGAAGTAGAATTGAATGAAGATATAACGTATGAGGAGGGACCAGTGTCAATCCTCGATAACAGAACTAAAAAGTTAAAGAAGAAGGATATAAGCCTTGTAAAAGTCCTCTGGAACCATCGTGGTGTTGAAGACGCCACTTGGGAACTAGAGGATGAGATGAGAAGAAGATATCCTGCTCTTTTCTTATAATACGCTTTATCGATTTTGGGGACGAAATCCTTTTGAAGGGGTAAAGAATTTGTAACACCCCTGACCTGGGTTATAACCTAACCCTGGAAGTTTTGCCTAAATATGTAATTATATACTTGTGAACACTCCCTGGCATGTAATTAAGTTCGTCAGGAACATTTATTTTCAATTTTGCTCCTTTTTGTATAAAGTTGTAGCATTGTGTTGTATGCAGGGACCTATGTGCAAATTACCCAGTTTAAGGGTTGAACTTGCAAAATTCACAAGATAAGATGTATCTCTGATGTTGAAACATCATGAGGATGGTTATGGTAAAGTTTGAGGGATTTCCCAAGCTTGAGCACCAAGGTGCAGCTGTGGAAGCAATCCCCATGCTTAGAAACCCTAATTTGGGGTAAAGTGCAATTTACCCAAATTGAGGGGTCCTAGTTGTAATTCTTAATATCTAGAACATCTTTTATGACTCTTGTCATCATTTAGAGTAGAAATGATGAAAGGGGCACATCGAAGATTGATCAGATAAGAAAAGATGATCTTTATGGTAAAAGACACGTAATTTGGGTATAGAAACCTTTCATGGATGTACCCTAGTTGTAGATTGGCTTTCTTTACCCTTAGATCTTGAGTTTTCATGAGATTTGCATAAGGATAGATAAGTTTGGACGTGCCTTTGAGCAAGGAGGGACCTAGATGTGATTTCCAATCTTGTGAGGTCCTTAGGGTGTAAAAGAGGCTAAAGTATATAAGCCACTTCTTTACAAGATAAGTGAACGATCTTTCCTCCCCTTCATTCTCTTCTTCTCTTGCTCAAACGACCAAGGATAGCTCTGGAGCTCAGGGGGACGACCAACCTGTTCTAGGTAAGAGAACACCACCTTCTAGCTCGAATTCATGGAGGAATTCACTTTCTAAGGTTGGTTTTGTGGTTAGCTTACCTAGTTTTCTTGTTCTAGCCAACCAAACCAACATTTCCTTGGAGATTTCACCCCTGACCAAGTTGTGGAAGCTCAAGGACGCCATTAAAGCTTGGAGCTTGAAGGCTTGGAGCTCTAAGATCAACCTTTAGGCGGGTTTTATAACTCTAAACTCTTGCTTTATATGTATGCTTAATTCTTGCAAATTTACTTGGTAAATTCTCCTTCTACCACCCTTCTTCCTTGCATGTTTGCAAGCAAATCAGTGGAGAAACCGACCTTTCTAGAGGTTGAAGATGAGGGGTGTGATTCCCTATGTTACTTTTTCAAACGACCTTGGACCCTTTTGGTCCAAACGGTTACAAACCGCTTGGGTTCAAACGGTTTCAAACGGTTTCAAACTGTTTGCTCTCAAACGGTCTTGCAAGACCATTTGGATTGAAACGGTCTCAAGACCGTTTGAAAGAGTTGACCAAGGGACGACCGTTTGAGGGTCTGTTCCTAATATATTGAATTTCATCTCTGCAAAGAATCAAAGTCTAATTCTTAACCAATTGGGAGTTGAAGGCACTTCAACATGGAAACCCTAATCGGGTCAAAAGTGCTGATTTGAAACATAGATCATGTTGAGTTTTGGGTTGAAGGACCCAAACGGTCTCAAGACCGTTTGGGGATTCCTCCAAACGGTCCTAAGACAGTTTGGGCACAACCCAAGACCGTTTGAAGGTCTAGGGTTGAGTTAATCTAATGGTTTGAGGGTCCAATTGTAAGAAATTGATGAAATTGATGAAAATTGCTGATTTTGACCTAATTGGACTTCAACCCTAGTCAAAACGACTTGGATTTTGGTCAAACATTGGGAAAACGGTCTCAAGACCGTTTGGATGATGTCCAAACTACCTCAAGACCGTTTGGGCCAAGTTTGAGCCCAATTGGAGGTCAATTGATAGGTTCAACCTTGAATTGATTCACCTTGTTGAACATTGATGACCAATCGGCTTGAAACCCTAATTGAGAGGGATTGAACCCTAATTGGCTTGCAATTGAGGGTCAATTTGATGTCCAAGTGGCTAAGGCTAACCCTAATTGACTCAATTTATAAGTGGTTACCATAGCTTTGACCAATTGAGGGCTTCAACACACATATCCATGAACATTGGTAACCTTTGAACCACTTTGGAGGTCCAAACGGTCTCAAGACCGTTTGGGGCCAAACAGTCTCAAGACCGTTTGGGCTCAAACGACCTCAGGATCGTTTGGTCCAATCGATCTCAAGCAAATTTGATCAAACGATCTCAAACCGATTGAAGCTCCAAACGGTTTGGAAGTCAACCCTTCCAAACGGTCTTCACCTCCAAACGGTCTCAAGACCGTTTGGATCCAAACGGTCTCAAGACCGTTTGGATGGTTGAAACCGTTTGAAGGTTGAAACCGTTTGGAGATTGGTGATGGTTTGTACTTAACCATTTGATGGTGTAATTAGTTCAATGGTGATCCAATATAAACCCTAATGGTAACCTAGGTCATTAAAGGACTATGGGATTAGTGAGTTAACCCATGATGGTGATCATGTGGTAAATTACCAAAATACCCTTGAAGGGTCTAAAGGGATAAAACCTTATTCTAATCAAACCCTAAACACATGATGTTGATGTTTTGGCTTATGTTAGTTAATGGAGACTTATCTCAACCTGATCTAGAGTGGTGTTGTCACCATCTACTAGTGAGAGGAGAGAGAAAGTATTTCTAGAGAGAGAAAGTATCCTAGAGAGAGAAAGTACCCTTTTTAGGTGGAAACTCAAGTGAGATACTTCATTTTACACATGAATGTGCATGATTAGGGAATGACCCACCTATGTGAGGTCATGGAAACCCTAATTATGATATCTAATGGATCTTAATCTTAATTAAGAGCCTTAATGATGATGTTTCTCTTACATGATGATGTAATGAGTACAATTCACCATGGAGTGAATAGTAAACCCTAATTTTAGGGTGATGACATGAAAGATGAATAGTAAACCCTAATTGTTGAATTGTTTACTATTATCTGTTGAATTAACCATGCAGGTTGTTATGAGATGGTGGTCATATCCAGGTATGGAATACCATGTTATATTCATTGAAAGCATGCCTTAAGCTTTATGAATAGTGAATCATCTTGATGCACTGCTAAGTGACATCTATTGAGATTTATGGGCTGTAAGAGCTATAAACACTATCAAGGTCATGCTTGACAGATGACTTGAGATGAGATAACTGATGATTGTGATAAGTTAGGCCTGCTACATTTTTGTATTCTCATATATAGCTGTGATGCTAATGTTATTGTTTGAAGAACAATGTATGATGTTAAGAATACTAAATGTACCTAACTAATCAAGTGAAATGTAGAGCCCTGATCATAGATCCATCATTGTCAGAGTCTAAATGATGGTGAAACAGGTTTTCCCCAGGGGACTCCTGGATCACATACTTTTGAGTATGTCAGGTACATGGATGTGTAGAACCTTACATCCTAGGGTAGGTATTTGATGTAGATTCTTGTAGTCTGTCATACCTTAACTAAAAGAAAGAAGGTGAGAGGATTTGATGTAGATTCATGTAGTCCATCATTCCCCACCACAAAGTCCAAACGGTGAGATGTATCACTACACTCCCTTAAAGACACAAACACCGCATCGATGAAAGATAAACAAGAAATCTTCCGATGATGAAGAGAGTACAGAACGCCACTATAACTCTAAAATAGTGAAGGTCCAGCTTACCCTGGAGAGCTATAACAAAAGACATCCCGCCAGATGTCTAACAATCAATCCTCTAACTGACTGAGGAAGGTGAAGGTCATGAGAATCCGGCTCTTTCGATGACCTAGTATGATACCGAGGCGACTTAACAGTGGTCGGTTGGAGTATGAGTGGTATACCTCATCTCCACAGGGCATAATAATGTTTGAAAAACATAATCAGCAGCGTAGTATATCGATTAGAGTAAACTACGAGTTATTTGACTGATGTTACATTGAATAGTATAGATGTTCTTCATGGTTTATAAATGAATTGAACTCTTGCTTATCATCCAAACTGCTAATGAATATCTTGAAGGCTTTTATTGCTTTAGTTATTCCTTTTTGCTTATAAAGCTTCTAGTGGAGAGTTATAACTCTCGCTGGGGCAATTATGTATAATTGTCTCACCCTGTAGACTTCAAATTTTTAGGTGGTCGTCGAAGACGGAGAAACAAGAACTCAGGTGACCAATCCCAGCAACAGCAGCATCAGGAGCAGTAAATATCTCAGGTGGAGATTCAGCCTGCTTCATGGTGTAGTATAGAGTCAGTCCTATGTTTCCTCTGTACTCTCAAGTCCTGGAGTGTTTTGAGTTTGAACTCTTGAGAGATTTTGTATCATGTTGTATATAATTACTCAAGAGGTATTTTTGTTAGTGATGTAAACAGTTAAATCCTTTTTCTATGGAAAAGGTTTGTGGTTCCAAGTCCTTATCTCGAAAAGTTTTAATTTCCCGTGATTTTTGTCTTCCGTTGATTACCGATTGCTTCCGCACATGATTAAATCGTGATTATTTCGTGGTTTGTGTTGGATAAATTGGATATTATGATAAATCCCTTTGTTTCAATGATGACAAACATTTCATTCTTATTACTCTAACGCACTACTTAAGTGTGCAGGAACGAGGTGATGACAAAGTTCTAGGGAATCCATACACTTGAATGTTTGTAAATGTCATGCAATGTAATCATTTGTAAACTTGTACAAATATATAATGTACAAGTACTTAGACTTCATGTAAATCAAGCGTTAGATCTCCCTAGCTAAACACCACACTTAGTTAGGTCATCTCCTTCTAATAGGATCATATAATGCACACTCATGCACACACTTAGTATCTTAATTGAAAGATTGAAAACAGAGTCAAACTCGGTCGACCACACTCCTCGACCGAGACACTTTCGGTCGACAAATGTCTCGACCGAGATTGACCAAAAGTAGCCGTTAGACACAGCAGTTGACAGTTGCAAATAAACGTTAATCCAGAGAGCCTGTCGGTCGACAAATCCTCGACCGACTGGGCATCTCGGTCGACAAGTCCTCGACCGAGATGGTCTCTGACAGCAACTGCAGAATTAATTAACTAGTCGTTGCTAATGCGCCTAACTTATTCCTAACGGCTAGTTAAGCACTAGGAACCCCCTAGAAGTTGTCTAGAACGTCCTTAAGCATACTTAGGCCATTCCTATAAATAGGACAAGCCATAGGACACTAGGGTTCACTCGTTACACTCGAGAATACACTTGAGCATACTTGAGCAATCTCTTGCAAGCAACTTGAGCACTGTGATCATTGGACTACATTCTTCTTAGCTCAATCTCGTGTCCTATAGGCTAGTTTCTCCTATCCACAGCAATCACAAGTTCACATACTTGGCTAGGAGATCTTACGCTTGATCTAGGCATATCAAGCCGTGGGCCTAAAGGATAAGTTGTAATTTCTGTTTTCCTTTCTTGTTCCTGTTTATCTTTTGTACTCTCCTTGCTACTCCTAGGGTTGGAGGCTGCGGATTGGAGAGGGTTGACTTCTCAGGTGGAGAAGGGGACTTCAAGCTACTTCAAGAAGGCTATCGCAAGAGAAGCTACTTCAGAAGGCTGGTGCAACGGGAGTTGGTGCATCTACTTCAAGGGAAGGCTGCTTCAAGGTTGGCGATTACTTCTAGGTGAAGGCTGCTTGAAGGGTTTAGGAAAAGAGATTGTATTTTATGTAAATTCCTTGAAGAGGTAATAAAATAAATTTCTTTTCAAATCCCGGTTGGGTAAGCAACCGGGTAGTGGACTGACAGCTATAGTATTTGCTATAGTTGGAACCACTCTAAACCTTGTGTCTCCTTGTCCAATATTTTCTTTGTGGTTTGTTTAAGTGCAATAATACTTAAATTATCTATAAAACTCTATTCACCCCCCCTCTACAGGTTTTCAATTGGTATCAGAGCAGGCTTCAAGGAGCCCTAACAAGGTCTTGAAGAGATAAAGGGAGGAGGTGACTACAACCACAAGAAAAGGAGCATGGACCAAAGTTCGACAAGTTGCAATTGGTGCTTAGGAACAAAGCACTCTACGTCTAAATGTCCATGGAAGTCAAAGAAAGAAGATGCACATAAAGAATGTTTCGTTGCTACAATAAGTGAGGAAGAAGAAGAAGAGGTAAGCTTGCTTGATTTACCCAAGGAGGAGTTAGTTGCTATTATTGAAGAAACACATAATAAATATGTTGAATGCAAAAAGAAGTTAAAGAAATCTAGTAAAGAAAATGGTGATCTAAATGCTAGACTTCTTGCTCTTACATCCGAAAATGACGATTTATATGCAAAATTGAATACTCTTGGTTTTGAAAAAGATAACATTATGTCTGATAATCGTACCTTGAAATCATCTCTAAGTAACAGTGAAGTGAAGATCTTTACTCTAGAAACAAACTATGATCTTCTATGTCAAGAAAAAGCTGAATTACTTGCAAAATTAAATGATATTAAAAAACAACCTATATTGTGCACCCATGTAGATTATGACAATATAGTGAAAGAGAGAAACATGTTATCATCCAATCTAGACCAAGCAAAATTAGATATCAAGAAAAGAATGGATGAGATCGTTAAGTTGCAACAAGAAGTTAGTAAGTTAAGCAACAATGGAATCCTTGATAGAATATTAGAAAATTCCTATCATCAAATAGGGAGAAGAGGACTAGGTTATAAGCCTAAGGAGAAATCCTATCAACAACCTAGTTGGAAAAGGACACAAGCAAGTCAATCCATGAATGGACATAGAGGCAAATATATTTTTGTACCAAAGAACAACCTAGACCAAAACCATAAAAAGAGATATGAGGTTGATTCTATATGTTGCCACTATTGTTCACGTCTTGGACATTACTCCTTCTCGTGCCCATACAGGAAAAAGAATGTTGAGATGGTATGGGTTCCAAAATCCCCAAATTGATTCGATTAGACTAAGTTGAGATATGACCAAAATCTCAAATTTGCACATCTTTTTGTCTATCTCAACTTAACATATAGGGTAAACAAATTTATAATAAATTTGATAGCACTCTGATATCCATATGTTTTATCTCAAACTGATCTTCGAAATAATTGTATACAACCTTTATTGCATTTGAAATAGATTTCTGAAACAGTTTCCAGAAACATGGTCGGTCGAGCAGTTGTCGACCGAGAAAATGTCGGTCGAGAAATTGTAGACCGAGCATATCACTATTTTTCAGAACTGATGTAAAATTTTTTTCTTGAAAGATTATATGGATCATGCTTGGATTAAAGAAAAATCCTATCATACTTTTATTGCAAATTTATCTCTTAGAAATACTTGCAAATGAATAAAATGTTTCAAATCAATTTTTAAAATACTCATTGTACATTTATATTAAGCATCACTTAATATGCTTCATCATATCTGAATTAGTCTATCCAAAATAATCATTAAATGGATATTATTCTTGAATATGCTTCATCATATTTGATGCCCTTATTAAGTTCTCATAATTTGTACACTTTAATGAGCCTCATATTGATATTCATAAGCTATCTGCAGAACTTATTCTTCACGTATGAATATTTTTCTCTTGGAAACCTACAGAATATGCCTCTTGGTTAAATAAAATTTGACCAAGGGGCGCCACGGTCGTAGTCAAGGATGACCTAAAATAAGCTTTGGCAAATACGCTTATTTGGACATTATTTTATTAAACTTAATCTTAGCACATTTTTAATAAACTCGAAATTCTATTCATTTGAAGTCTTAAAACAAAAACAATATTACTCCCTTGAAATATCAATATATATGCTCTACAAAAATGATCTATAATTTCCATTAAAATTTAGTCTCAAAAATTGAACTCAGTAAGTTAGTCGGTCGACGAATGCTCGACCGAGAACCACTCGGTCAGCCCATCTCACTCGACCGACAAATTCTAAACAGACTCAGTATCGAACGAACTGTCGGTCGACGAGTGCTCGACCGAGACAATGTCGGTCGACAAGCGCTCGACCGAGAAATAGCCGTTGGATATGATCGTTGCAACCCGACCTTTATGACCGTTTTCTTTACCGTTGGAGGACCAAGTGGCGCGTCTGCAACTCGACCGTTGCGGACGCTCGGTCGACGAGTCATCGACCGACCAGGTCGCTGGAATTCTATAAATAAGTGCCAAAACGAGCCACTTACTCACACTTGCATTTCCTTGCCTCCATAGTCCATCTCTAGTGCAATTTCGTGCAATCCTTCAGCATTCTTACCCTCAAATCTTCCTTGCTTCTTCTCCACTCTCAAGAAACACAATGGCCTCATCATCAACTGTCCGTGGGAAGAAGAAAGTTGCTGGAAGAAAAATAAGAGAAGATCGGGAAGCTACTCCGCCACTGACGATTATCAATGACATTGCCTTCGTCGACGGAGATGCTGGAGATAGATACTTTCGGCTTTCCTCTAAAGCTCCTCTTCCCCGACGCCCGGTCGAAGTGATGGACTTCATCAACATAGTCGACCTGGAGCATCTCTTTGGAGTACAAAAGCTGAAGGACTTCATCAATCCATCCTTTCCTTCCTATTCCATTAAGGTAGTAAACGAATTCTATGCCAATCTCTTATCCCACACCAAAAATGACACCACATTCTTCTACACCATGGTCAATGGGCATAGTTTTAAGTTTACCGAAGGGGATATTCTTGATATGTTAGAAATTGATATCGATGAATATCAAGATTTCCTTGACCTTTCCACTGGCAATCCATTAAATTTATTATCCCAGGATGACCATTCCACTAACCTTAGTAATATCAAAAGAGTCATCTTTCAAGCCAATACCACTTGTCATGAAGATCGGGGAACCTATTATGCAATAAACCTAAAACCGGCATGTAGGATAGTAAACCTCATTGTTTCCACCAACATACATCCACGAGCCAATAAATCTGAGGTTCCTATTTTCCGTATGTGTCTAATTTATGCTATCATAAAAGAAATTCCCATAAACTTCATTCGCATAATACTTAAAAATATGCTTGAGTTTTCTACCAATCCACCATATGCCGATTTTGTATGCCAGATTACTCAACATTGTCTTAAGTCAAACATTGAAGATATGGGATATATATGGGAGCGCCGACCTCAAAAGATAAGTAAGAATACCGTAGAGAAGATGGGGATTGACTTTGGCCATAAAAGGGCAAGAGTAGAAGGAGAGTCATCACACCAGGATATACCACCTCCTCCTCCTACTAACCTTTCCATTGATCCCATCCAAAATACCCTTACTTACATTGCTGGCTCCCAATACCATCTTAGTAAATAATTAAACTACAATCACCATGCCATGACATACTTAAATCAAAGAATGCAAAACCTTTCTCCTGGCCAAACCGATGAATATCTGCATTCTTTAAACCCTGGCATGCTCAACCCATTTAACCCCTCATACAACTACTATCAACCTCCACCTTCACCATCAATGGATCTTGCACATACTCAATTTTCTTCCATACAATTGCAAGACATAGCTGCTCACTTCCGATTTGACCGAGTTCCCACTTTTCTGGAAGCATATGCGTTGACTACAACTGGTGCTTTGGATTGGAAAACTCTGGTCCAATACTATGGAGCCGAGCCATTCTTTGGGAAAGATCCGGACATCGATGTAATTCTTAAATCTTTCTTGTGAAGTGTTGGAGTTGTACTAGTTGTAATAAAAATAGTCAAATTCTATATGATTGTAATCTTCTTCATGCTATTGAATGAAATTTGCCATTTTTTTTATTCACATAGTTATTTGTTTGGCATATGAGACATCTTCAAAATATGGATCATAAGTTCATTATTGTAGAGCATAACAAATAAGGGAATAATAATTAAAATAGGCAACTATTACAATTGAACTTAAGTTTCCAAATAACAGAACAGTTCTCCAGAAACATTCTCGGTCGAGCAACTAGTCGACCGAGAACATTGTCGGTCGAGCAATTGTCGACCGACTGGGTTTCTGTTTTTCCAGATTGACATAAATTGCATACATCTTTGTTAAATCTTGGACATTTTATATATTTGCTCAGTATTCAAACTTTCATTTGAGATATCTATCTAAGGGGAGCAAAGCATAAGAAAAAGGGGGAGATCATCAAAACTTTGACCATTTGATTGAAGAAGCTTACAAAAATATTGTAATCACCATGTGTAGCTAAAATTTTTTCAAGCAATTGAAAATAGTATCTTGTATTTAAAGGAATTCTCTGCCCAAAATAGGGCTTTTGGATGGAAACATTTTTTATGTACTCTAAGCTTAGAGGATTCTCATTTAATCTAGGGCTTAACATCCTTTGATACATGAGAAATCAATATACATTCATCATATGCTTAAGGGAATCTCATATCATTTCAAGGCTTAACATCCTTTGCGAATGATTGAGAAATAAATTGTGGATAAATTAGATAAAAATCCATGTTCCTAATAGGATATCTAATTAAGGGGGAGCATTAGATTAAGGGGGAGAAGAAAAATAAAACATTCAACTTGGATACCTTTTTGAAATGTCAAAGGGGGAGAAAGAATATAGAAATATATATAAAGGAGTTTCATCACATTTTGGCCAGCACTCACTTGAAAAACATAAATGGCTACAAAGGTAAATTTTCAGGTATGAAACTCACATGCTTTATATTTCCTTATTTCATATTTAGGAAATGTTTGTCATCTTCAAAAAGGGGGAGATTGTTGGATAAATTGGATATTATGATAAATCCCTTTGTTTCGATGATGACAAACATTT